>OY720159.1:26055334-26655334 GCA_963082805.1 Hemicrepidius hirtus
ATAGATAGATAGATAGATAGATAGATAGATAGATAGATAGATAGATAGATAGATAGATAGATAGATAGATAGATAGATAGATAGATAGATAGATAGATAGATAGATAGATAGATAGATAGATAGATAGATAGATAGATAGATAGATAGATAGATAGATAGATAGATAGATAGATAGATAGATAGATAGATAGATAGATAGATAGATAGATAGATAGATAGATAGATAGATAGATAGATAGATAGATAGATAGATAGATAGATAGATAGATAGATAGATAGATAGATAGATAGATAGAAATCTTAATTATAAAGCATAACATTCCAATTGCGATTTGAATAACAATTATAATTTAACAAATACGAAATTATTTTGAAATGATCCAAATGTAACAATAGTGCGAGTATTGTAACTGTGGATGTCTTTACGTGCGCTAATAAATGGTAGTTGTTTATAAACAAGCAACGACGTTTTCTACATATATAAATTGAAAAGAGTCGTAATTTTAATTTTAATGAAAAGTTGTTTGCAGGAATGTATGTATGTATGTATGTATGTATGTATGTATGTATGTATGTATGTATGTATGTATGTATGTATGTATGTATGTATGTATGTATGTATGTATGTATGTATGTATGTATGTATGTATGTATGTATGTATGTATGTATGTATGTATGTATGTATGTATGTATGTATGTATGTATGTATGTATGTATGTATGTATGTATGTATGTATGTATGTATGTATGTATGTATGTATGTATGTATGTATGTATGTATGTATGTATGTATGTATGTATGTATGTATGTATGTATGTATGTATGTATGTATGTATGTATGTATGTATGTATGTATGTATGTATGTATGTATGTATGTATGTATGTATGTATGTATGTATGTATGTATGTATGTATGTATGTATGTATGACGCCTCTAATGCAAAAACTGAAAGTGAACGGAATTTGATGAAATTTGAAATGAAGGGGTATATCGAAAATTCATCGACAAAATAAGTTTCGCAAAAAAAATCCGAAACCGGAAACGGAAGTTATACATGTTTCTTTGGTAACATTTTTTTCAGAAGCGGAATTTTGAAAATCTGAGTAGAGGATATGAAAGAAGACCATAATTCAAGGGAAGCAGTCGCTCCGTACAGACTTAATACACTCGAATTCTCGGGCTCGGACCGCTGTTCCGGAGTGGTGAATGGATTAATCCTTCGTGCGAATGACAGTACAACAGGTAAGTAGTACGTACACACACAGGTAGTGCAATTCAAGTTCGTAACAGGTGATAAACGTAGTTTCATCAACCCCTTGTTGATTGCAGTTCTACGTGTGGGTAAATACGATGGTAGTACTGGTTTCCAACCTTCGACTATCCGCCAAAGTGCAGGATTGTAAATAAATTCTAACTTTTGACTAGTGCCAAAGTAGTTAGCTCAGGAAAGATTTGGAAACAATTCGACCATTTGCCAAAGAGGTTAAGAACGGAATACTGGTGAGTAGTTCTAACGTTCGACTAGTTGCCAAAGAGGTTAAAACGTGAATACTTGTAGGTAGTGCTAACATTCGACCATTTGCCAAAGAGGTTAACTGAGGAAAGACTTGGAAATAATTCTAACATTCGACTATCCGCCAAAGAGGTTAAAACAGGAAGACTTGGAAATAATTCTAACATTCGACCAGTTGCCAAAGAGGTTAGATCAGGAAAGACTTGTATATTCGACTAGCTGCCAGATATGCTCGAGCTGGAGTCAGGAGTTCAAACAAGAAGAGTTTGAACTGGAGTTTTCACTGGAGTTACTTACTTCTGCTGCAGCTACGCCTTTAATACCCAAATTTTGGAGCGGGGATGGTTCTCGGTATCCTTTCTGGTGGGAGTCGGGTATGCTCGTTGAATGTAGAGGTGGTAGCGCTGAAGGCGCCATCTTTGTAATGCTTTGCTAACTTCAAATATGGAAATTGACTTTATCAATTTAAATGTAATATTTCAGTTTCAGCATCGTTACAAGTTGTGTAAAGTATGAATGACGGGGTATTTTTTATTTTTATCAATCGGGAACTGTCAAACCGATTTTATTTTGATTAATATTTGGTATTAGATGTGATTAGATGTAAATCTGTTTATGTTAAAAGGAGTAGTTTGTTGTGAGCTACAAGTTTATGATAGTGATTTTGTACAAAAAGAACAGAGTGTAGAAAAATTTTGATAAAATTATCAAATAGTGTTAAAAGTGTTCGCTTCGAAACCAGCATTATCCCATACCAAATTGAAGATGAAAATTTATGGATCAAGAATATGAATTCAGTTTTAAGAAGTTTTCAGGCGCCAGAGTGGCATAATTAAAAGAAAATTTAAGTATTTTCTAGTTCTAACTAGCAATTGTTTATAGGGGAATATCCTAGTAATATAACTAAATGTTGAATTTACCATGACAACAATCTTCTTTTGTCTAAAATTTTGCAGAAGTTATAAATAGAAGAGCGCAAAAAAAACAAAGCCAGTTCTGTTTTGTTCGACATTACCTCCATGTGAATTTTATAACCTAAAATTGAAAAAGTTGGTGATTTGTGAAGGTTGTCCTTGTTTTTTACAATTTTATTCAAGTTGGAATAATTCTAAATTGGAAAATAAGTGTTGGAAGTGCAACATACTAATTTTAAGTGAAGATTTCAGCATCATATCATCACAGTGTGCTACACACCTGTTACATGTTGGATGACATGTTATTATTTTGTAAACTCAAAGGATATGCGCAAGACTGGAAATAGCGAAGTTAATGGACGTACTGAGGAATAAACAAAATTTTGAGATAAGTTTATTGTTAAGTTGTATTTATTTGTAATTTGTTTGGGGGGTTTATTGTTTGACATTTTCAGTTCAATTTTTGGTAGTTAGAGTGAATGGTTTTGATTGATTTTAAATTAGTAGTATTTTTTTTTGTTTGTTAATAAATTTTTATGTTTGTGTTCAGTTTAAAAAAGAGGTTTTATTTCGAAATATTTTTGTTATTCAATATCTAGCTCTGTTCATCGACGACCTGAAATTTACGACCCTGAGGAAAGAGACTTTTTTTTTTTGTATTCGTAGAGAAGAATACTGGCGCCCAACATTTTTTTTGTGTTTATTACAGCGATGATATATGTGCTATAAGCAGAGGGATCATAGCAATACATATGCGCTCAGTCGAGAGCCTGCTATAATATTTATTGGTGTAAGTAGTTTTCCTATTGCGTAGATATATTCTTTGATTTTCATTCCTTCTGTTGACAGGTTTCTGTGGTTGGAAACCCTACTTCCGGTTCTACCGTAACACGTTTGGTTGCGATTGCGTGCGGAAACGCTTATGAGATACTTGTACAAATGCTGAACCATTTTCATCATTGCCATTATCATCGAAGGTAGGTATGTCATCATCATTATCTTCCTGTTGTACCTGCAGTATCGTCATCATCATTATGTGTTTGAGTACGAAACTTTGTACTTTCATGAACTGCATCATAAGGAGCAACATAATCAGCAAAGTGAATTTCATTCATTTCTGGTGGACGTTTTTCACATACCTGAATAGTATTGGATATCCAAACGTCTGTAGAAGAGGCGTTCAGTCCTTCAAAATCCATTTGCTGTTTCATTTTCTTCACTGAGAATCGTTCTGTGGGATGATGTGTACGTATAAACACAATCCTTCGAGGTGCCTCCGACATGGGCAAACGCAAGAGAAACCAAGCTACCTATTGTGCACACATCTCTACGTTGTTTAACATTTTACCCAATTTCTTCATGCTTTGCTCATAATGCATATCGGGATATATATCACGCAATCGAATTAATTCTCGATGTAAAGAACTGAATCCACGTTCGCTCTTATTGACATACTCGCCCACGTACGCAGCATAGGAGTATTCATCCAAAATGAACTGAATGTCCATGTTTGATTGCAACACTGATGAGATGCATGGATTGAACAGACTTGTCCAAATATCATCAATGTCACGTTTCAAGAAAACCATTCGACGTGAAATGCCGTGACCAAAAATATCTAAATATTCCTCGTAAGTTTCTATATAATACAATTGCAAGAAATAATTAATATCCCGATACTCTCGAGTCTCCAAATTCATATGCAAATTATGAAATCATTCCACCTTGGACTCGTCTCGAAGGTTCGTAGTTATAGGTATCAAAATGCAAAATCTGTATCGTTTTGCATTTTTTTTAAACATGTATGCGTATGATGATGATGCTGCAATGGTCGATCAATATTCAAAAGTGTTTGATTAACACTGCATAGTGAATTCAATAATTGTATTACTTCTGGCCTGTCTTCTCCATGCTGAAATCTCGTTTCGGAAATGTGAGGAGCATTTGCAAGCCACAATGACATGCGACAACCCACGATGTTGGAATTCAATGTGGCGAAAGTAATCGACGGCGTAATATTTACCAAACGGGCCACAAGTTTTTTTCAACGCACCTAGAATACAAGCCACCAACTTATCGAAATACAAACAACAAATGACGAGGTCGCTCCAGTCATACTATCAGGCACCGCACCATCAATCTTTTTATCATCCAACAAATTTTGTTAACATTTGTACACATATCGCAACAACGGATACCAGTGAATTTCCGATGCACTTAGCGTCATAAAAACTGTAGGTTTTCCTAACTGACGCATCATTGCAAACAAATCGCGTTTGGGTGAATGCCAATATTGAACAGAATTTGTAATCTGTTTTAAGAACGATTCATTTCTATTCATTGCCTCCTTAATGAATTCACGATCTTCTAATTGGGAGCGAGTAATGCGAACATTGCCGTGGCAATGTGATCGAAACAGAACATTGAAACTTTAAATGACACGTAACCGCAGTTGCAGCAAGAGTAAGGAGTTGGATGACCCTGGAACTGACGTAGTTGTCCGTAATAAATAGTGGCGAAAGATAATTCTTCCATATCCTCATCAAACGTTAACGCTAATGGACGATTGAACTGACCAGGTGCCATATTTAAAATGGTATCTTCTCTCCAAAACAACGTTTGCTACACAACAGTCAACATCTTTTCAGGACTTGTGTATTTCTCGGTTTTGTATGAGTACGAATATTGGAATTTACAAATTCTTTGGTAAGTCGACGACGCTTTATATATCTGGCACGAACGACCCACTAAAATGTCTAAGTTGTCGTATCTGCATAAATGGTAAACGTAGGGCAATTAATCATTCTGAAACGGTGCACAAATCTGGTAAATGAAGAGGGATCTCCGGATAAACATAGCCATTGAGAGTTGCTAACGTTGGCATTTTCTGTCTTCGTAACACGTTGTAACATATGTTCCACACTCGAAAGCAACCCTCGTCTACGTTGTAGTTCAACGTTTTCAAAAAATTACACATTGTCGGTTGTGGAACGACGCGACGACTCCCACCATAGTCGATCACAAACACGACAATAGTCATCCAAAGTATCATTGAAGGAATGTATCTGCTGTAGATCTGAAATTTATGTGCAAGCAACGTATTAGAATTCTGAACATAGTCTGGTACCAATCCTGAGTCTAATGTAACGCTTATACTGTGCTCCATTGCTTCAACCATTGCCGATATGCACTTGATCGTTCCGCATTTGTCTGTGGACTCTTGTGTTGTGTATCATCTCTATTGTTTTTCCTTGTCCATTGTTTCACACGGTCACGATACGCACGCGAACGCTCTTGTATGTGTTTTTGGTCTTGGAGGCTCTGCTTCATCATTGTTATTCTCTTGCAACGTTTGTTGTTAACGTTGCCGATACAACAGAGTTCTCTCAGCACTCATAAGTAGATTGGATGGTCCAACCACTGCATCATCACATATAGTTATAGCGCTCGATAATGGCATATTCAGGGGGCACTAAAATGCGGAAAAAATAAGATCCAAAATGTTTTACTCGACCATTAAAAATAAACGCTCCGACACAACTCGGATATACTGCCCTGTTTAACCAAAACGCCGTATCTGCAGAAGAGTTCAAACTTTGTAAAATTAGTTGTAATTTAGATGTCTTGCATAGTTTTGTAGATACGGCAGAAAATATGATGCTGTATTATGCGTTTTTACTTAAAATACGGCATTTCTGC
The DNA here is from genome assembly GCA_963082805.1 of Hemicrepidius hirtus. Classification (NCBI taxonomy): domain Eukaryota; kingdom Metazoa; phylum Arthropoda; class Insecta; order Coleoptera; family Elateridae; genus Hemicrepidius; species Hemicrepidius hirtus. Next base: position 26,061,466 of record OY720159.1, read on the forward strand.
TAAGTATAGGAGATAGGAATTGAAATTTCGGCCAGATTGTAGTAAAAAAATCGTTATTTTAGTTTTGCAGATACGGCGTTTTGGCTAAGCAGGGCAGTATACCTTTCCGTAAAAATGGTGATGCAAGCTTCAGGTAAAGTTATTCCTTGGACAAAAATAAGGCAAACAGTTTATTGCAAAAAAGCTGGCAAAGGCTGGCTGAACTTACACGAAGCCTTCAAAGTTCAAAATGGGACATTATAAATAAAACTGTCCCTAATAGAACAGTTAATCCGATTATACAGTAATCCCCGCGTATATTTCTATTCCTTATGTTACTGGTTTAACTCCAAAAATCCAAAACATTAGGACGATAATTTAAAAATTAAAATTGTTCCCCACAATTACAATATCACTAGTTAACGTTTTACTAATCTTAAAGATAAAACTATTAAAGAATATCGTTCTAATTTAATTTATAAAATAGAGTGCACTAACTGTCCAGGTGTTTACATCAATCAGACATCCCAATGGTAAAAAATAAAATTAAACTACATCAATTAAGTGTTAAAAACAATAAAGAATCCACTTCTTTATCTCAACGCGCCATAAACAACCAACATTCTTTAAATTTCAATATAGAAAATGTAAGAATTTTAGAAAGTGGATGTGATAATTTTACAATAATAATAATAATAATAATAATAATCTTTATTTTCCTTTTTGACAACACAATAATTGTATAGGAAATGGTAATAATAACTAACTTAAGATACAAACAAATTAACAGTTACTAACAAATAAAATAGTCACACACATTATACAGACACTTTCCCACCAGATATGTCTTTAAATTGAATTTAAATTCTTTGGTTTTTTCGTAATTTTTAATATTTGTAGGTAACAGATTATAAGCTCTGGGACCTATGTAATTTGGTGATTCCATGGTTTTGTTTAGCCTAGCTTGAGGTATATAGAAATCATCCTTATGCCTGGTAGTTCTACAATGTACATCACTATTTAAAATAAACTTACATTTGTTTTTATGAACATAGACACACAGTTCGAAAATATACAAAGCGGGTAAGGTTAAAATACCATAACTTGAAAATATAGTTTAACATGTCTCCCTTTGGGAGATTCCAGCAATACATCGTAAAATGCGTTTTTGCATTACAAAAACTTGTCGTGATAGGGTGGAATTACCCCAAAGACAGACACCAAATCTTAGTCGTGACTCAACTTGTGCATAATATAAATTAATAAGCTGTTTTGAAGTAAGGACGGATTTTATATTGCGGAATAAAAAAGAAATGGTGCCCATCTTTGAGATAAGACTTTCACATTGAGACTTCCAATTAAGACGTTCGTCTATAATCACACCTAAGAATTTAACATCCTCGACGCTGTTTGATGTTCTAGCAGCGTTGTTAATATTTACAGTAAGTGGGTCGCAAACTTTGTTTTTACTGTGAAATCGTATTAATTGAGTTTTCTCGGCATTAAAATACAGGTAATGCTCATTGAAGTATGAAACCAATTTTTCAAAGACCGAATTACAGCTGTCTTTTAGTGCAGTAAATGATGAGCGATCCGGGATTATCAGTGATAAATCATCTGCATACATAGTAAAGTAGTGACCAGGTAATACTGTGTCGAGATCATTTACATATAAAATGAAAAGTATAGGGCCCAGTATAGAGCCTTGTGGAACCCCCATATTTAAAGTACGACAATGTGATCTGAAATTACCAACATTATTGTGACTACTGTGCAGCACTGAGACAAATTGTTTACGATTTTTTATATATGAAGTAATCCAATCCAATGGAAGACCCCTGATACCATAGTTTTCCAGTTGACATAACAGCTTATCATGGTTCACACAGTCGAAAGCTCTGCTGAGATCACAAAAAATCCCAACAGGACATTCTCCTGCTTCCACACCTTCGATTACTTGATTATAAAAATTTTTGAGAGCTGTGTCTGTGGACCTCCCACTACGGAAACCGTGTTGCTTGTCATTTAGAATTCCGAATTTATTTAGGAATAGCATTAAGCGGTCCAGATAAGCATATTCGAATACATTAGAAAAACAACACGGTACAGTTACAGTTTATAATTATACAATTTTCAGTTTTATTACGTTTCCATGAGATAGCACAAAATTCAAAATGTTTCTCAATACATGAGATACTTACATCAACTTTCTTAACATCAAGGTTTTCCTTAGCCCATATCGCAACTCCTCCACATTTCATGGTCGGTCAGTTTTGATCCGCCCGCTCGAACCGCCAATGTTTTCTACACAAAAAAGGTACTCTTGGTCATAAGCTATAAAGTTGACCGTTTTCGAGAAAAATCAACTTTGATGTTGAAAAACATGGTCAATTTTTTTAAATAATTTTTTTTTACTAATTAAACAAAATTTATTTAAACCTTAGAACAAGTAATAAAATCAAACGTTAACTTCATAGTTGCAAAATTAAAAAAAAAGCAATAACAAATCATACTCCGGGAATTTTCCTGCGTGTTAGTCAATGCGTCGAAGAATTGCTGCGTGCATTGTAACGGCGGACATTTCCAAGAATTAATTTAACCGAGTATGATTTGTTATTGTTTTTTTTTTTTAATTTTGCAAATATGAAGTTAACGTTTGGTTTTATTACTTGTTCTAAGGTTTACATAAATTTTAATTAGTAAAAAAAAATTATTTCAAAAAATTGACCATGTTTTTCAACATCAACGTTGATTTTTCTCGAAAACGGTCAACTTTATAGCTTATGACCAAGAGTACCTTTTTTGTGTAGAAAACATTGGCGGTTCAAACGGGCAGATCAAAACTGTACTTTTCCCAGTGGCGTAGAAGTTGGGGAGAAAAACACCCACTACCACTTCAAAATCTTCATCAATGTTGAAATTCCGCACAAAATATTACTTATTTTGAGTAGAAAATGCTTGCAAAAGCTGTTTTATGTACGATAAACAGTTCCGGAGATTTTCGCAAAAAACGAATTTTTTTTTTAAATTTCAACACCCTGTATCTCGAAAATGGTGCATTTTAGAGGGTAAGTTAATAGAAACTTTTTTTCATATTTTTGGACGAACTATTACATCCTTAAGTCCTGCGCATATATTATGAAACACCCTGTATAATAACAAAAATAAGATTAATAACTGTATCGACACACCGGACTTAAATCAACTTTATAAATACATACTTTACATATCTAATAATAATTGACATTTATAATCTTTGTTTAAACTTCTTAATCTTCATATAATATTAATTACCTTTTTACTTAATTCATTGTGGTACTTAAAATAATTGTTGGTTCGTGACCACAAAATAATATTTGAAATTCATATTTTAAAATTTTGCTCCTTTTTAGTGGAGGTGGTTTTATATGCCGACGTTGTAGATTTTTACCACTTTCTTTGGTTGCTGAGCGTTTGTTTTTGCCATGCCTTTCTAGTTTTCTAAATTCAATTAAATTTTATTAATCGTTTTTAAAGAGTTGTCTATGATAACAAATTTAATTGTACTACTATTGTTAGTCGCTAGTTTCCTGTGCAGATTTTCTGTTTTAACGAGTGGATTTTCGTTTGTGTAAGTTTTTAACCTCAAATGCTTTGACTTCATGCTAATTAGTTTTATAAAACTTACAGTTGCCTTGAGAAGGCCTGCGATAGCGGCCGAAATATTGGCTAATAAACAAATGAAATCACAATAATTTGTTACTTGGACTCTTAAATCCTAATAAATTTCTTAATTTTAAAATTCTATTTGAACACTATCGTCAAAGTGAGAACATCAAACATACTTTTCTTGACAACAATAAAACCCTTTGAGGAATCTTCTACTCAGTCACTCAGTAGGTGGGTAGAGGAAGCCTTATCATTGAGTGGCATCGATTCTTACTTTAAGGCTCATAAATAAAATGGCTTCAACCTTGGCTACGCTCTATCTACTAATAGCTACGCTATACATGTAAGCCCACCTGCGTGGTGTATTGTTAATTATTAAGTCAATGATGTAACTTTTGCTCAAATATAATTATTAAAAGGTTGATGTGTTTCAATCCAGACCAGTCACTAAGTAATATCGTGACACTATTTTAGAATTTTTATAACCAGCCAGCTGTAGCTGACCGGGATAGCTTTGCAAAAACTATTTTATTGAAAGAATATGCAGTGTAGCATTTAATGTTTGTTGTTTAATTAAATACATATCTAAAGAACATAAATTCCAATGATCTCTAAACATCTACATGTAATCTCGAAAAGCAAAACCTTATCTGTTGTGAAGTTCAATCGAAATTATATCGGAAGTCTCGCTTGAGATGATTACATCCCTTCCATTTTATTAAAAAAGTGTGTTTTTAATTCGTTTTTATCCTTCCCATTCAGTTCAATTTATAATCTCTGAAATGAATGAAGGTCATAGCAGCGAGGAATATTTTCATCTCTGAACAATGTGCGACACTACGAAAGTGATACTACATGTAATCATCTCAAGCGAGACTTCCGATATAATTTCGATCGAACTTCACCACAGGTAAGTTCGTTTGATCGATAAATTATGTATTTGAACCAAGTAACGCTTGAAAACGTTAACAATCTCAGTAGTCACAGTATACCTAGTTACAGAAAATTCATATCTTAGAAATGAAAAAATTATTCACTATACCTACCAATTGAAGGAAGATAGTGCATACATAGTAGTATAAATAAGGAATCTACATCATTCCGTAAACATTAAGAAATTAACGAACAATTAAAATATCAAGATCATGTTAGTACGAATATAAATATAAGACATACGGTAAATAAAGAAACTCTTCCCCTGTTTTTCGTTAATTAAGGATCGGTAGAAAATTACAAAAACATTTACTAGCTAAGATCCTTAAATGTACGATTTGTCATCAGATCACTCTCCTCGTCACTCTCATAGTAGCTGCGATGCCAACCTCACTAATTACAGGACCTGAAAGACCCTCTCCCTACAATAACCATACAAATTGAAAAAAATGTAGAGAACACCTGCACAAAAACATAAAAATTGCAGTATCACAAAAACAGAGGGTGAAATTGATGACGCATGAACATCTCACCAGCAACATGCAGCGCGGCTCTGTACTCTTACTATAGTAGGATCGACTATTATTTGGCGGGTCCAAAGTCCAGACTGTGGTATGAAGTAAGTTAGCTCGGCTCGCTGTAATTTGAGATCTTCTACTGTTTTGCACCAGTGACACCAAAACAGTTTTAAGCTATCAATTTGAATATTAATAAAAATATTGGTCATAAAATCAGAACATGTTAGGAACCGCTGCTGTTGGGAACCCGAATCGCTATCCCAACAGCAACTTTCTGTCAATCACATCTACCTGCTTCGTTCGCCAACGTACAGGACCAACTTAACCGATGTCGCCGTGACGTAAAGAAAAAATCTAGACATACGTTTGTATTGTACATGTTGGAGGTTATACTATAAAGAGAAAGTAAACAATAAAAGGGGTACGTGTATTCTTCATTGCTACAAGCGACTAAAAATAATCTAGTTTACTATACGCTTGGTAAAATGAGGGATCTATAATTATCCATTGTATGTTAGGGAAACGATTGCTAACAAAAGAAGGGCCTGGAGCAATCAAGGCACCATACCTAGTGACAAGAATATATTGAACAGGTTCTGAAAGAGTTAATAACAGAATGGATAAATAATAAATTTAATACATACTTTAATTATTTAATGCATCCTCCTCATGTAGCGAATATATACTATGAAAAGATACGAGTAAACTTAAAAGATCCAAAAACCCCATCATCACCCCAATCCGACAAGAAGATAGTGCATGAGCCCTACAAGAATTAACTAAATTTGTATTGTAATGAATGCCACTAAAGTCCGGGTAGTAAATATCTAAGACATCTATATAAAAAAAATAAATCAAATATGGGAGTAGAGAAATTTATTTATTCTCCATAATTATACCATAGTGTTTTGCGAAATAGCCACCCGTGTGCAGTAGAACCGTAGCTTTTTTTTGAACAAAGAACGTATAAAATTTAAGTAGGTTGTTATAGTTTGTTTAATCGCCCATTAATGAAACAAGTAATTTTTCTGCAATTAGGAGTTTAAGTTTCTGTGATTATCGTAGTATCAGTCTGAAATTGGGAGAGCACGTTTATGTATGTGGATTTCTGGTTATGGTCGACAACCAACTAAATGTAGTCGAAATGAAACCGCATGCAGAATATGTACTTTAAATATTAAATATTTAAACCTTCCCTGCCCCAGAAACCGAACGTTTTACGTGCGCTTTATAACCAAGCCGGGAAAGGATATCATAAATTCATGTTATACTCTACAAGGAAAAGAATAAAAATCTGACTAAAATTGTAGAATGTTAAGAACGTTAAATATAAAATCTGTGGTTCCATTATAGCATTATTGGTACCTTCTTTGTTAATAAATAGTAAACGTTAAGGTTAATATACACGGTGTTTCCCAAGTACGTGTAAAAAATGCAGGAGGTGAATTCTGGGCGAAAATTTTGCGTATTAACTTCTATCCTATTTATCAAATGAATATCCAGTTCAAGATTTGGACCCAAAACGTCGCACGAGCATGCCCTCCAATATATATATAGTCGCGCGAAATAACGTTTCAATATTAAATAATCTCAAAAAAATTTAATTTTATTTAATAAGGGACTACAGTTTACTCGGTGAAGAGCAGAGACAGTAATGAATACATATTATAAAATTATCAATAAAGAAACTTCTTATCTATCAACGCTTAAAACTAAAACAGTTATCAGCGGATGTGGCTGGTAATTATTATGTCAGAGGTCGAATACACATTTGGTAACTCGTCCCTCAACAAGTTTAAAAATACAGATTTTGTTAGTTTATAAGTACAAAATCGAGATTTTAATATTTTAAGATTTTAATTTCATATCTTCAATAGGTAGAGCCCTACTTTTCAAAATTTTATCTTGTAGTTTATTATACAATATTTTTCGTTTTAAAATTAATACAATGATTATGATAACAATAATAATTGTTACAATAAGTGAAATAGTAGAAGTTCCAAATACTACGTGGGGATGAATACTTGTATCTAATTTGCTTGGTAATTTATCAAACTGATATTTAATTTTATCAATATCTGTTAAGTCAATGTGAGTTAAATTTAGATGAATTATTTCATTTTCTTTGGAATAAGCAATATCCAGGTTTGCAATATGTGGTAAGTACTTCTATTTTATAATTACTTAACGTATTACCTTGATTAACAAGAATGTCAGCACCGTTCACTGTAACTTCACACTTATTCGGCACTTGTATACTAAAAGTTCCTGACACCATTTTTCTGTAATTATTATCTAAACACTTTATTTCTAATACTAAATCTATGTTAGTGGTTATTAACCAAAGTGAATTTGTTATCTGATTTATTTTATATTTATCTAAGCTAATATAATTGGTATTACAGTTTTTGTGTGGCAAGAAAGCTAATAACTGGGTTTCACAAACTATATCGTTGGGTATTCTTAAGGAGAATTGATCTTTGAAAAATATTCGTCAAGATGTATTTGAATGCAATCTCGACTTGCTGGTATGCTTGTAGTTTTAGAAAATAAGATTGTGGGATAAGTTGGAATTACTAAGTGGAACAAGTTTGTTTCTTTTTCAAATACGGGTAGTGGTATTAATTTATAATAATCATATTGTTGGTTTTTAATTAAGGGTATTTCAATAATGAAAACTAATACATTATGTTTTCTATAGGCTTTTATATTTAATATCTGTTCGTAATAGGCAATGTTACTAATTTCATTAGGAAAAGGTAATTGGTACTGATTATTCAGGTGGGTTTTAATATTATCTATTTCTAGCATTAAATCTTCAATTTCAATAATTGAAGGGTGGAAAGTGTTTATTTTAGAAAATGTTAAAGCGTTTTCCAAAGTGTTCAAAGTGGTAAGCAATAACTGTAACAAAGATATAATTTGGGTTTGCAAGCTATACTTATCAACAACATCCTGAGTTCGTGCTAATTCGTTAGTTAATACATAATTCATTTGTTCTATCTGCACTTGAATAATTTCCTGATTAGATTTCAAAATTAAACTGGTATTTTCGAAGTTTTCTATTGCCTTTTTGGTTAAAGAAATATGTTCTTGAATAGTTACTTTAATTGCCTTGTTGCTATCTTGTAAATTTGATATGGCATTATCATATCTCTGACCGTCACTGGCGTCCAAGTTACCTGTTATGAATTTGAATACAGAGCCTAGCCCATCTGCTAAACTTCTTTTACTTTTTCGTTCAGGGAATAAGTGATTTAATTTTTTAGCATTTTCCTTAACTAAAATTTCCATACTTGAGTGTAAATTATCGAGCCTGCCTTTATAGAAAGTAAGTTGTTCGTTTGGTTTTGATTTAAATGTGGTTAGTATAGTTTTAACATTTTCTTGCAAAATGTGAAATTCTTGCAATAGTAGACTGCAATCTAAATTTTTTATTAAAGTCCATATTGATTCTTGAACATTTACATTTCCAATTTTAGAGGATATAATCCTGGCTTCTCTTTTAAATCTATTATTGTTACATCGTTGTCGTTAAGGGGTTCTACACCTTGTTTACTTCACGTTTTAACTCTTTAATATGTACATTCCTGTTTCTTTTATTCTTATCTAGGATAGTATATACATCGTTTTCATTTACTTTGATTATTGTAAAAGGTCCGTCAAATTTGGGATTTATTTTGTTTCGTCTGTCCGTTTGTATGTAAACTTGATCTCCTATTTTAAAATTGGAAAGGACTGTTTGATTCTGAGTGTCCAAGTAAAACTTCTCTTGGAGTAAATTTTAGTTTTGAATGAATGGAGTTATTGTATGCAATAATTGCATATCTGATTTTATTTTTTGCACTTTCCGTGGGATTTTCTTCGTTAATTAATCTGAAATGTTCTAGGAGGGTGGAGTGTAGACGTTCAATAGGTGAATTTGATTCGTGGTGTTTCGGGGTTGTTAGATGAATTTCTACTTTATGTAATTTTAAAAGATTATTTATGATCGAGGTGTTAAATTCATTGTCTACTACTAAAGATTTTGGTACTCCAAAAATAGAAAAATATTTAATTATTTTATTGGAAATTTCAGTTGAATTTTTTGTTGACAGTTGATAAGCTTGTGCGAATCTGGAAAATTTATCTATGAAGGTAATAAACATTTTATGGTTAATGTGGAATATATCCGCATGAACGATTTCAAGAGGTTTATTAGGGGTTTCGGTTAAGTGAAAGGGTACTTTGTTAGGGTGTCTATCATATTTTTGACGTTGATAAACTTGACAATTATTTATAAAGGTTTTAATATCATTCTTCATATTTTTCCATTAAAATTTTCTCCTGAGGTGTTGCCAGGTTTCTTCGGTTCCTCTGTGGTTTGTCTTTCCGTTATGGTAGGTGTTGATTACTTCAAGTTTTTCTTCTTGACGTAGTAGATGTATGACTTGTGAAATGCATTTAACAAATGTGGGTGTATTTTCATTGGTTATGGTTGTAATATAAACGCAAAATTCTTCATAATATTTATCACTGGGAAAATAACAGTGGTATTTCTTTTTAGGTTGGCAGAAATAGGTAAGTAGATTTTTAAATTGATCTTGATAATTTAAGTCATTAATTGGTACATAAATCTGATTATTATTTTTGACATTTTTGGTCTTAATTTCTTTGTTATTGAACTTATCGAATAGAATTTGATTTTTAAAAGTTTGTAATGGTTCTTCTGTGATGGGGATTGTTGTTCCAGAATCGTCTTGAGAGTGCACTGTTTCGTTCTCTGCTAATGGTCTTGTTCTGGGTAGGTCTAATTGTTCAATAACTTCTTGTAATTCTGGTGTTCCTATTTGTGCTAGATTTTCATCTACTTCTTGGAGTAGTTTTTCTATATCTTCTTGGTCTGCGTTTCCAATAATAGAAGCATTTTCAAGTTCGTTTGTATTTAGGTGGATTCGTGAAAGAGCATCAGCGACTTTGTTTGTATGTCCTGCTTTATAGTGGATGTCATAATCGTACTCTTCTAATTTTAATTTCCAACGAATCAATTTGGAATTTGGTTCTTTTAAGCTGTTTAACCAAACTAAAGGGCGGTGATCTGTTTCTAAAATAAATCGTCTTCCGTATAGGTATGGTCGAAAATACTTTACTGCCCAAACAAAAGCTAATAATTCTCGTTCAATTGTTGCGTATTTTATTTCGGTTTCATTTAAGGTCCTACTTGCATAGGCAATTGGATGATTGTTTTGTGAAAGAACGGCTCCGATAGAAAATCCAGAGGCGTCCGTGGTTAAGGTGAAGGTTTTAGAAAAATCTGGATATTTAAGTACAGGGTCGTTTTACATAATATGTTTTTTGCTTTTTCGAAAGACTTTTTAAATTCTTCGTTGTGAATAACTTGTTTTCCTTTTTTAAGACATCTGGTTAATGGTTTAGTAATTTCTGCAAAGTTTTTAATAAAACGGCGGTAGTTACCTAATAAACCTAAAAATGATTTTATCTCTTTACTTGTTTTAGGAATTGGATAATTGCGGATAGCTATTATTTTTTTTTGGGTTGGTTTTAACTCCGTCGGGTGTTATGACGTATCCAAGGAAATCTATTTCTTTTCGTAGGAACTCAGATTTATCGAGCTGTACTTTAAGGTTGTTGTTTCTTATTCTTGAGAATACATTTTTTAATCTTGTCATGTGTTCTTGTAGCGAGGTTGAAAATATTACTACGTCGTCTAAATAGACTAAACATTGTTGGTCTGTTAGTCCTTTTAAGGCTGAATTCATTAATCTTTGAAAACTGGTGGGTGCGTTTTTTAAGCCAAAAGGCATCCATCCTATTAAACTCATAATGACCATCTTCAGTTGAAAATGCGGTTTTTTCTCGGTCTTCTTTCTCTACTTTGATTTGGTGAAAGCCGGAAGCCAAATCCAAGGTGGTAAAATAGTTACTTCTGCCTAATTTGTCTAAGATATCAGATATTTGTGGCAGTGGAAATTTATCCTCAATGGTTTTTTCATTCAGTTTGCGGTAGTCGATTACAATTCTAAATTTTCGTTTTCCAGATGCGTCTTCTTTCTTGGGAACTATCCATATGGGACTATTATACGGTGGCTCGCTAGGACTGATTATTCCTTCTTTTTCCATTTTCTCCATTTGTGTTTTTACTTCATCGCGGTATATGAAAGGGTAACGGTAATTCTTTGTAAAGACTGGCTCATTATTAACTGTTCTTATATGATGTTTTGTCAAGGTGGTGGATGATAATGGAATTTGTGGATGATAAAAAATATCTTTGAAGTCATAACATAAACCTGTTAGCAGTGTTCGTTCTTCCTCATTCATATGTTCTGTTCTCAATTGTTTTAAATTTTCTAGTAAAAGTTTTTTGTTGTTAGTATTACCTTTGCTATTACTGTCTATGTGATTTAAAAGAATCGCGTTGTTTTCATCATTTTTTGGCATTTCCTCTAACTGGAAGGGTTTTTTAATTGTTAAAATTTGATCTTTCTCGCTTGTATTAACAATAGTTGTGGTAAAGTGATTATTCTTAACTGATACTAGAGCTTCGGGTATTAGTAAATTATTGTTAAATTGAATTTGATTGCAAATACCTTCTTTTAACTTTGAATTGGTTGGTATGTTAATTTTATTTTCTGATCTAGCAGGGATTCTTAATTTTGATTTACATGTTTCTTTAGAGGGTAAAAATATAGGAATCGACACGTTTGGGGTTGTAATCATCTCGTTTTTAAAGTCTATTTTAGCATCAACTTGTCTAAGTAAATCTGTACATATTAATCCATCATATTTATTATTAAAATTTAAAAGGTAAACTTTGTGATTTTCGTCTGAACCAAATAAAGTAGGTATAGGAATTTCAGCTACTTCATCATGTTCTGAAGTTGCATGTACGGTTGTTATACCGTGTGTGCCTGGGAAGACGGAACATAGGGATCTTATAATGGTAATTTTTTAGAATGATCCAGGAGTGCTTTGAAGCATTTGCATTGAAACAGTTACACGAGTGTCACCGATCGTTAACGATTTTCCTGCCGACCATGTATGATCTCTTCTAGATCGTCATCTTTGTTTATGTTTTAAATGTCAAGTTTCTAAAACCAAACAATTAAAGGTTATGTTCATGTTATAGCTATTTTCCTAACAAGTGCAGAAAAATAGGTTTCTGCACGTGTTAGGAACAATAGTTTTTCTACTAGCGTGCGGAAAATGCGTTTTTCCGCACGCTAGTAGAAAAAATTTTTTTTAGATGGGGTCCTAATTTAAATTAGGTAAAGTTTAGAGCTGACAACCAATAAGGCCAGTTAAATTGCATGTGAAATGTTAAATTTACTTTAATAGGATGATGTTGATGTATAAACCGAAGAATTTGATGTGACAATCAGCTTTATGATAAAACATGCTACAATGCTAATTGCAAACGACTGTATTAAGATAAAATCTAAGAAAACGCGAATATTAATATCAGTTAGTGTGTACGAATATGAAATCTTTATTTCTGCGGCAATTTAATATGTGATAAAATAATTGTTACATTAAAAGAATTTGGTTTTTAAGGACCCGTATTCTTATTCGTAGTGACAATTAGTCGTTGCAAGAATGTAACTAAAACAATGTATAGTAGTACTTATGATGTATAAAATGATAATTTTCTTAATGTTAACCGAGATGTTAACACAACAATAATACAATAACAGGGGCGGAGGCATAATTTTTGCATACTACGAAGCAAAGTTTTCTAACACAGATCCACAGTATTATTTTTTGTAGCATAATTTTCGTAATTTCATTTTCAGTTTCTAATAATGCGTACCTTGCGAAAACTCTTAATTATTCACCTAATTCATCATAATCTGAAAAAGGCTTTTAGAACCATAACCTCAACCTGAACCAATTTGAGCAAATAATTAATAATTTTATTTCTAACTGACTTTCAATTCGTATTATAGGTAACGCACGCGCGTATTATATCTGTATTATCAAACGCGTTAAACAGCTGATATAACGACGTCGACTCTTCCACCAAATAGAAATTCAAAGCACTCGTGGATCATTTTAAAAAATTGCCATTGTAAGATCCCTATGTTCCGTCTTCCCAGGGACACACGGTATGAAAATTTTCTTGATAAATTTCATTTGGAAAATATTTATAAGCAAAATCCGGTTTTAAAAGAGTTTTAGTAGAACCAGTGTCTATCATTAAACGGGAATCAGTTTTTGGAATATAAATATAAGGTAATTTTAAGGTGGTCGCTAGGTTTAATTCGATGTTTTCTCCGAGGCTTCTAATGGAAAATCCTCTTGTTCTTCTTCTTGTTCCAGGCATTGTTCGTATATTTGACAATATTCTTCTTCTTGTTCGCATTCTTCATTGTTGTCGTCAACATGAAATAGTTCTTGTGCAACAAAGTTAGGCGGTTGATTCGATTGGCGTATGTACTGAACTGATTGAGATGGTTGCGAATTATACCGCTTATTAAAATTAAATGGTGGGATGCTGGTCTCTTTTAAACATTGGAGATATCCATCGGGGTAGGTTTATTTTTTGGAATCGCTCCAGTTGGTTTAAATACGTTACTTTGCTGAGTAAAGTTTCTGTTTGGATTTGGAGGCCAGTTACGTTGTTGTAATGTCGGAAAATTGGGCTGCCGCATTTGTGGTTGAGGTGGTAAAGATTGAAAATTTGAAAAGTTAAATTTGTTAGTGGGTTTATTAAATTTAAAGGAATTTTGAATTTGATTTGAACTCGGATTGTTGGTGTATTTTTTCGCATTGCTTTGCATTGTCCGTAAATTTTCTTCTTCTTGACAAATGTCAATTGCATTTTCAAGAGTTACGGGGCCACGAGATCTAACAAAGGAACCATCGGGTTCTCTTAAAACCACTTAAATAGGTTTTTAACGCTAATTTGTCGTATAACCTGCCTTTCACTGCCCTTGCTTCTAGGTTGGGTTCATTTACTTGTAATTGAGAATAAAGGGAAGCTTTAATGTTTTGAATTTTGTTTACAAAAGTTATAGAATTTTCATGTATTTGTTGTAAATGAAGCAATTCTTGCAATAAATTTTCTTCATTTCTACGGTCTCCAAAATTGTTTCGCAATATTATTTTCAAATCATCCCATGATGTTATTAAACGTCCAGCAGCGATGAGTGCTGCTTGACCAGTTAATTTTGCCCTAATTGATGACAATAAATAATGATTTATAAATGCTTCTGGGTCTAAAAGTCCCTCAGCGTTTCTTACTATAAACTGTGTTAAAATAAGTTCTGAACTCCTTATAAATTCTGAAAGTTTCGATGGTGTCCCATCGTATTCTGGGATGGATCTGAGATATTCTGCATGAAATCCCCCAGGCATAGCCATTGTCTGACTTTTTGTTAATTTGTAGCTAACGTTTACAATTCTAAATTAAAATTAAGGGAACCTATCGGCCCTACACACAAAGTACAAGTCGTACCAGAAATTAAGCAATACTATTTATTGCACTGGTAGTCTCGCTTACTATACTTTGCTTGATTTTTTTTAAGGGTTGCAATTAGCTAATTGAGTAATTACTATGCTACACAATCGTCTATCGATATGTGAAATTACATACAGTAGATTAAACAATTAGTTACGTAAAACTAGATTATTATTTGTTACAAATAAAGAAAATATTTTTTCTTAAATTAGTGATTTTCACTTACGCAAATTTCATTCTTGTTAAACGACTCGAGGAATCGTCAGGAAGCAGCGTTGCTACTCCGGGGCGATGCTTGTCTCCTTCGTAGGTTTTTGTTGGAACCTGGGTTGTTGAAGTCTCTCAAACTTAGGCGATGCTGTCCAATTCTTGAGTATGCTTCGGTGTGGCGATTTTTGTCCACGTTGTGGCGAATAAGTTGTTTATGTATTTTATTGTTCGGAATTGTCCACAAAGCATAAAGATGCACGACGTTTATTATAAGTCTTAGACAATCCTACCGACTGCGCCAAATAACGTTTCAATATTAAATAATCTCAAAAAAATTTAATTTTATTTAATAAGGGACTACAGTTTACTCGGTGAAGAGCAGATATACAGTAATGAATACATATTATAAAATTATCAATAAAGAAACTTCTTATCTATCAACGCTTAAAACTAAAACAGTTATCAGCGGATGTGGCTGGTAATTATTATGTCAGAGGTCGAATACACATTTGGTAACTCGCGCATTTCTATTGTAGTCTAACTGTTCCGAAGCGCAAACTTTAATGTTAGACATTATGCGTTCGCGGAATTTCTTGTAGGAAAATGAAATGAAAAACCATCAGATAGGTACCTACATATACTGAAATTATTAGTTCTACAGTGGTATTATTTTTGCAACTATTGGAATAGGTACTCCACGAATTTCGTTGAACTCGCAGGCCATAAAGGCAGTGTACTCCATTAGCGTTATTAGTATTGTAGAATCTTTGAACTGAAAATCTCTCCGCTACGTTTGCTAAAAATGTAGAACGTTATTATATCTAATACGGCTGAATAATTTTGTAAAAGGAATAAAATTGGTGAAATGAAAGCTAAACATAGCACGAAGGATTAAATTATTGTGGGGTGCCTGTCCACATTTTACAGTTCAATACATTCTTAGATTATTACAGTAGTATATTATAAAATTAATTCGGTTTCTCATTTCTCTAAGCCCATTTACTTATTTGGTTTCTCTTGAAATTACTGCTACAGCTGTTTTTTATGTGCAGTTTATTACCAGATACGTATGTTATATTTTAATATAGATATTATTAATTATCTGTAATTCTACGCATTCTTGTAACTCGCTCAATGATTTCCCGCATTACTAATATTTTCTACATGCCTTGTTCATTTTCTTACTTGGAAGTTGGAGTTCCTGACTTATTATTAAGTACATATACGCACATGTAGTAATCGAGCAAAAAAACACTAAAACACTAAGTGTCTCATTCTTTTGGTAATACCCCGTATTACAAAAAGAATTGGTGTAACGGGCTACCAGTGTCACAAAAGTTTATGGGAGTTGGCCAACATCGCCATTTTGTGTTCTACTGGTAGTTCGCGTTTTCAGCGGGGGTGACGCTTCGAGTAGCAATAAGGCTCTAGATGTGTGTGTTTAGAGGGCATACTCGTCCGCCATTTTGAGTCTAAATATTCGGCGGGAATTTAAATTTACTGTATAGATTGCAGTTACTGAAAATTATATAAAGAGTCTAATATCGTTTTTGCATTAAATGTAAGCATCTTAATTTCCTAAAAATATTTAATCACAGGTTTTTTGATTTTACAGATAATATAATAAATCACACATTATGCTTTGTATCAATTATGCAGTTTCTAAAGAATAATAGAGATTTATGCAACAAGTAAATAAAGGAGAGTATTTTATGAACGTGAAAGTTACAACGAGAACCCTTTGGCAAGTGCATTTTCGTTATGTGTTGCATTCGGTTAAGTGCATTGGTAATTATGAAGAAACCTAACATAGTTTTAATTTAAAAAATATAATCCATCAGAATGATTACTGTAAGCAAGCAACAACTATACAAAATAAATAAAACTGTATAGGTACTTTTTGTACAAATTTATTATTTATTATTTGGACGGTATATCCGTACTGTCGACCAAGGTCAGACTCAGACGAGTATGCCTCACAGGCCACTGTGCTAGGAAGATGGCCAAGGTTAACGTTAAACTTTAAAAAACTATCTCCGACAGCGCCTCTACGGTAGACTTACAGTACTGGCGCGGCGCGGCGGGAATTTTAAATAGGTTATGGTAGGTCAGGGCAGGTTGAAATTGAGGTAATATTTGCAAAACTAGAAAAAATGCACTGTAATAATTAGTCAACATTTATTAGAACAAATTAGAACAAAATCACACATCGACACCTAATAATACAATTAAATTTTTACACTTTTCTGATAACAAACAAAAATTACATATTTTGGAAGTTTTTGAAATTTATAAACACACAAAAAACAATAACCTTGGCAGCCATAACCTTTAATGAATGAGCAAATTGAGCTCTTAGATTCTCCTTTACTGGCAATTTTGGAACTAAAAACACTGCTTACGATTTCTTGCCCGATGAACAATTTGAGCAGTTACAAGTTTAAAAACAGTTAACGACACAATAAATAAAAACTCAGAACATGTGGAAAATTATTAGATTATTATATTAAAGTATTAGTTGCAACAGGAAAAACACTTTTATTTTGCTTTTATTAGAGAGAACCACAAAACACCTGACTGTCAACTAATGTATTTAATTATTTAGTACTAAAGTAGAACTAAACCAACTATAAAAACTTGTTTACATAACACAAAACATTAACACATCAGAAAATAATCAGAGCTCACTAAACAGACATAAATGTGAAATGCATGTTAGAATAATTAATAAATTCAACAAAAATGACAGGGGAATCACACATGGGAATCACAAATCTGTGAGGTGAAACGGTGACAAACGTCAAAATTTTAAGTTTTCGCCTGCGCGTTCGCGTTTTAATGACGTCACAACTATACCAGCGCCTCTACGGTAGACTCACACACTAATTGTACTGCTTTTAGGTGGGTAATACAAGTCGGATCCCCGTGGTATGCCTGCACAAGTGTATAGAGGGTCCTCAGTAGCAAGAGCGGTGCAGCATCCCACCACCGCTCCTGACCCGAAGAGAGGGTTCCGCCAATCCCAGCCCTGGCCTGGTGGGGAAACACCATAAAACTGTCTCCCCAGGCCAGAAAACTTAACTTCAACTTCGACTTTCGGGTTCAAATTTCGAACTCTGAATCCGATTTAACCGTTCATTCCGTTATATTATCATATATAATACTACTAGTAACTACGAAATATCCGACAATTTTTGGACAGTATGTAAGAGTACTTGATGCGCGATAATTCGCTATGAGTCCGAAGGACGAATAGCGAATTATCCTGCATCAAGTACGAATACGTACTGTCCAAAAATTGCAGGATTATTTCGTAGTTACGAGTAGTATTCGGAGGACTATCGCATTCACCTGTCACGTGACAGACGTAGACCAATGAAAGTTACGCATTTGTCTCGTCACAGCCTATCAAATCACAATTACTTGAAAATTTTGACACGCGAATATTGCACTAGTGCTGATATTCGGTAATCACCCGCGATGGCGACTAGATGAAACACAATTCAATTAATGACAGTTATACAACAAATAAATTATAAATTATAATGAAGCGTACAATTAGTATATTAAATTTATATGGTTTATGCGATAGTCTGAACAAATATAACTCGAGCAAGGCATATTACTTAAAATTTTTCCTTTGCTGTCGCACGCGTGTTTGTTGCCCCTTGAAAACTGCCCTCTCGCTTCGCGATCGGGCAGTTTTCATGGAAACAACAAACACTTGTGCGACAGCGCGAAAAAATTTTCGGTAATATGCCTTGCACTTGTTATATTGTATATGACAATTTGACGAACCAAATTTAAATTTTTATAGTTTCAAATCAGATTAATAATAATTTTCTTCGTAACCATGGTTTTACATACAAACCAGACAAAAGTCAAATTTAATTTTTTTTTCTACCTACGTATTTTGTGCATGCTTTGTGATATTTTCGGTAAAATGGAAGCAAAACGGGTTCAACAGAGTACACTTGAAGAGATAGAGGAAGCTTAGAAGGTAAAACGCCCAAGAATTGTATGAAATTTAATGTTTCTTTCTACGTATTTTGTGTATGGTTTTTTGACATTTATGGAAAAATGGAAGCAAAATGGTTTGGCTAGAGTACACTTGAAGAGATAAACGAAGCTGTAGAAGGTAAAACTCCCAAGAATACTGTGAAATCTCACACCTCGGTTTGGAAGCAGTTTTTTTTTGACAGAAAAATTATCGCTGAAATTTTGTACTAGTCCTAAATATCCGAGAATATACAAATTTGGAGTGCGCTGATTGGCTTGTCAAGTGAGTAAAACGCAACCGGATTGGTCAGTTTAGGGTGTGTCAAATTGTCCGAATTATTTTATTCCGTAATATTATCCGAATTAGCTTATTCCGTTCCGTAATATTATCCGAATTAGTTTATTCCGTTATATTATCCGAATTAGTTTATTTCCGTTATATTATCCGAAGTAACTTCTATTTTCATTTTGAATTCAATTATTTCCGTTTTAGTTCCTTTGTTTTAATATTTTTTTGAGTTTAATTAACCGTTGGTCGTTAGGGTATTTAAAAAGATTTTACAACCAGGTACAATCCCTATCCGATATCCTAACCAAAGTCAACGTTCCTTTGCGAGACCTCACTTCGCTTGTGCAGAATTTGAGCGAAAGGTCTCATCCTTTATCTAGATCGAGCACGCCTGTACAAATTGGCGAGGTCTAGGTGGGTTCACCCCAGGATACAACGCTGGTGGCTATTAGTGCTATCCTGGTTCTCCCTTAACCGATTGAACCCCGTTGTCTTTTGCCCCCAGGGTACAGTGCTGGTGACCATTGGTACTACCCTGGTTTTCCCTTCCCCGTTTTAGACATCCCAATATTAAACAATTCATTCATACCTATAACCCGTGTATCCGCTGTCCGTAATGAAATAAAACGTTTGCTGCGTACCTGGCTGTAAAACTTTCCCTTGGGCCGTGTAAATTTAAAAGAAGTAGTTTAACAGTTCTCAACTTATTAGTTTGGGCAGGATTAATTCGATTGATCCGTATTCAATGCTAAAAGGAATTAATGAACAGTTAAAAAGGATAAAGAACCTTTATTATACCAAATCCGTGTTAATTCCCTGATTATAAATCAGTTTAACTCACCGTAATTCATTTTCCTAACAAGCCGAAGTATTCGACTTCCGCAATTTATATTTCCTCCCTCAATCCGTTCATTTAATTAGTATCAAAGCAAATTTGATTTAAGTATCTGTCAACAGGTTAAATAGCTCAGCTCCATAGCTAAGCTCCATAGCTCAGCTCCATAGCTCAGCTATCAAGTCCACCGACACCAACACGCAGGGGCAACTTCAGACATGTTATTATTGTTAATTACAATTCTTCAGCAATTAATATTGAGATGCCGTGTACTACATACTGTGAATAAATTGTGTAAATAGGTCTACTTTACTTGTTCTTATTTTGAAGTAGAACTTGACCCCTAGACAACTCATAGAGCTACCTGGAATTATAAATTTTGGAACGTCCACCCTTATTAGGCGATGGTGAAACGTTACATGGGACTCTGTTCGCTCACAGATTTCGTGGATATATTTATAACTTCATATTATGATTATAAGTATTATTATTAATATTACTATTAATATTATTATTATTATTATTTGTAAGTAAATTTTTATTAGTAGTAATACTTAATAATTTATTTACAATAGATTTTTTAAACTAATTGGATAGGAGAATAATGATCACTATTTCCATGGACGTCAGTTTTTCATTGTTGCATCCACTCAGAAATGGAACTTATTGGCTGGTTTCGAGGGTTGCGCGATTCGTCATGGGTTGCCTTATTGACTGTTTATCGAATACATAAGTTATGGGTTTATAAATTTGTTTCCAGGAACCGCGCATAAGTGTAATACTTCTGGAATGCTATAGCACGCGAGAATAACCGTAACATCTGCGAACATTACTGTTTCATTCGATGGTGGCAAGTCTGCAGTAGAGAGTACACGATGGGTGCCAAACATCACCGACTTCATTAAATTTTAGTCCAAATTAATCAATCACTAAGAAATAAAAGCATGTTGGAAGATGTTCAGTACAGACGGCCATGGTCCCTAAACTGCCTTGTGGAACGCCAGAGTAGATCTGACGGTAGCTTAAAATTTCTTTGCCAATTTTGACCCGGAAGTAGCATCAAACACATAATAAGTCATCAATAAATAGTGCTGATATGGAAGAGTTGTTTTAAGTTTGTATAGGAGTTCCCTGTGCCACACTCTGTCAAATACTTGTTTGACATTCAGAAAAAGAGCAGCGCAACGCTTTCTATCCTCAAAGACTTTGTTTGTAACGTCAGTTGAATGATGCTATTATAAATAGTAGATTGTTCACGCCGAAATCGAACTAATGATTTGAGATGATGTTAGTTAACAAGAAAAGTTTCTAAGTTCACAGTAGTATTGCTATTACATGAAGGGGCATGTAGGGCAGTATGATACCTAATTTGCCAATTTACCGGTTTGCAAAATCAGGACAATTTGAGCAAACTTCTTTAGCGTGGGCTATTATATGAGACCATTATTATTATTATTCGTTGCAGTAAATTCACTCCCATAAACGACATGTTAACAACTTTGAATTGGTTAAGCGTTAAGCAGCGTATTATCGTTAATGTTTTAATATTTATCTATAAGGTGAGTAACAATTTTTATCCCACATACCTTTCGGAATTCCTTCAACGAAATAATGAAATTCATACTTATAATACACGTAATAACAACGACTATCGGATTGCCTCATCGTCTAAAATCAGTAGGTACTACACAAAAAAGTGTATTTTATGATGGTTTAAGATTATATAACGAAATACCTGCATACGTTCGTAATGTTCAAACAGTTACTGCTATTAAACGAAATTACCTAAAATCTTTAGGATAAAGTAGGATTGTTAGGCTAGTCATATTCTTGATACTGTGTCATTGTTTTTGTTTTAATGTCTTGTGTATTGACTTAGACTTTATTTATAAATTCACAACTTACAATTGAATAAAATAAACATTTAATACTTTTACAGAAACCTGTTTATTTATTAGTAGAAAAACATAAGACTGAACTATCGTTATGGTTACTGAAATACAACAAACTAGAATCATAACATAATGCATGTGATAGGTATATTGTGATATTGCGATATAGGCTAACGATGTTTGTTTTGTTTATTGTTTTTAGTATTATTATTATTGTAAATAGCATGGCTAATTGAATAAACGTATAAAATAGACATATAATTGGGTTGAACATTGTTTGAGTAATTCTTTCAATGTTGACGGAGTGAAAAAGAATTCTGCATTGCACTTAAATATAACAATAAATGCAAAAGGATACCTAAATGGTATCATGAATTGCTACCTTAATCTAATGATTAAGTAGCAATTCAATTGCTACCTTAATCTAATGATTAAGTAGCAATTCATACATGCTATGTTGCCGTATGTATTTTGTATTTTAGGTTGTGTAAATAGTATGGTCCATAGCTGGTTTAAGTGCAATCAAGTGCCATAACAAGATCTCGACCCGTTACAATCAATCAATCAATATCGGATTGATGCCGTAATAATCAAGTACCTACCTATATCAATAGTTATTATTAATGCTGTATTGTTTATTTAATATTTGAAACAAACTGTATTACGATATTATATAGTGCTGCTTTATTTTTTGAACATGCGCCCTTCAAATCCATGAATGTTAACAGGAGTTATTTTGGAAAAGTCGCTTGGGCCCTTGTGCATCATCGTGTAAGCCCCGGAATAAAGCCGTTGAGTCACTGCAAGTGGGACCCCCAAAAACACGCCTCGTTTGGAAAAAGTATAAAAGGGTTATAGAACGAAATGCGTGGCTTCTTGTTAAATGGCCTTTGGACAGATAGCACGTTTCCTTGAGGTCTTGTTAAATTGCCTTGGGGCAGATTACAGGTTTCTAGTGTGTTCTATGTGTCTTATGTTAACCAGTTATACCGTCTGGGTACTTTCAAAACCGAACATAGGGGAATTGCATTGTAACTAACCTTTATATAGATTCCTGCTCGCCATTTAAACCCACAAGGATGGTAATGGTATGAATAGAACGACAAAAATACAGCGCATCTGATGGTACCAATAAATGTTAGTACTTAGTTATCTTTTTCTGTAAAAATAATTATAAAATAATGCCATTTTGAAATAATATAGGCTGCTATGATTGTCAACTTTTTCTTATCTGTCAATTAAATTATTTGAAATCAGTAGATATTTCTGTTATTAATATCAAATAATATGAATAATAACGAGTAATCAATAGAGCAGAGGGTTTTTATAATAAAGACATTACCATCCTCGTGAGTTTAAATGGCGAGCAGGAATCTATATAAAGATCAGTTACAATGCAATTCCCCTATGTTCAGCTTTGAAAGTACCCACTCATACCTTTAAAAATTGAAGTGTAGTGTGACGCTACTTCGGTTCGATATTACTCGGGCGCCAGGTTCTAAGGAATTTTCTCTCCAACGGCTTCTCTCCAGGAGTCTGTTTCGGAGGAGTGAAAACCTAGAAAACTTCAGTGAAGAAATAGCAGGGTGCTATAAATGAGAAGACAGCATATAGTAAATAAATAGTTCTTTATTAATAAGCACAAGTAAAAAAATAAAGTCAATAGTAGATGCAATCGGTAAAACAGTTTTAGCGCTGCATGCGGCAGAATAATTTACAGGTAGCAGGATAGAACGGTAACAGTAGTAACGGTAAATACAACTAACATCCCTGTAAGACTTGAATGATGCTTCCTGTCTGAACTATAGAAGAATTAACTATAGGGAAAATTAATTACCGGAATAATATCACCAATGACCTGGGCCGTAATGACCTCAGCTCCGCCTGAAGCCAAAACTGAACCAGGCTGTTAATTACGGAACAAGGGATTTAGAATATCCTGTACCTGGATGTCGTGACCACAGCACCGCTCGAAGTCAAGACTTACAGGTGGAAAAATATTGAAAACCAGGACCTTGTGGTTTCTATCGGACGCGGTCAAAGAGAAAGACACAAGTGCCTTCAGGGAAACAAACGAGAACGGTCAATACTCCAAGTCTTGGGTGTCGTGGTCACAGCACCGCTCGAAACCAAGATTACCAATAGCTTGTCGTAATATGACATAAATTCCCTACGGACAACTAAAGGGACTGATGCTACCCCAAGCCCTGGGTATCCTGACCACAGCACCGCTCAAAGTCAAGATCACCAAGTGGTTGTTGTAGTACCATCAGGACCTTGTGATCCTTTTCGGACACCGTCAAAGAAGACGACACAAGGTCCTCCACAAAACTTCGGAGAGTTATAACCTGTACCTGGAGTATTCGGTTTTCCAAAAATTCGCTGACATCAACTATATAAATTATACGATTGAATGATAGCTACTGCTGCTTCAAGAATTAAAAGTAATAATTTGATGATAGGGAGAAGATTAACTATAACTAGTCTTATTGAGTTACCTGTGTTTCCTAGTAAAGTTAAAAGTAGATGTATTGCAATTATATTGCCAGTTAAACGAATAGTCAGAGTACCGGGACGAATTACATTTATAATTATATATCCTAGACCTAGCTATTATCAGTCTACACTTAGCTGGAATCTCATCAATCCCAGGTGCAAATAAAACGAAGGTTTAAAAACACGTAGTCATAACCCACAGATTTAATTGATGTAAAATTTGAATAATTAGAAAAGCATTAACGTTTTTGCCCTTACAAGGGCGGTCTAGGACATTAGGGCGCCGCCGTTAGGGCGCGGCCGTTCGGGCGCGGCCGTATGGACGCGGGCCGTAAGGGCGCGGGGACACTCAGGCGCTGGACACTCGGGCGCGAAGCCGTTCGGGCGCGAGGACACTCGGGCGCCGGCCATTAGGGCGCGGGACACTAGGGCGCGAAAGCTGTCTAATATTTTCAACGTGACTCTTCTAGTCAAAATAATTCGTTCTGATTTCACATACTACGTATATAACGTAATGTAAAGGAGTATTGACATCTAAGTTTAAGTATGAAGAGGGAAATAAATTACAAAAAATGCTGGGCAAAGATATAAATCCTGTAATTTTAGATTTACTTTTAAATGATGTGACATTTTAATACATATTTCAATTTAAAAAAAATTCTGTTTGCTCCAAGAACTAGTAATATAAATTTGAAATTATAAAATACACGTTTCATAAGACTTTTTATCGCAACCGTTCTTGAACTCTTCCGATAAAAACTTGCCTTATGAAACTTGTTTTTTAAATATACTATTAATGCACTACTTTCACAATTTAATAGAATTATTACAATACCATATAGAATACAATTGAATCTGTAATTTATTTAGCTCTTCACACTTAAACTTAGATGTAAATACTCCTTTACATTACGTTATATAGTAAGTATGTGCAATCAGCAAGAATTATTTAGACAAGAAGAGTAACGTTGAAAATATTAGACAGCTTTCGCGCCCTAGTGTCCCGCGCCCTAATGGCCCGCGCCCGAGTGTCCTCGCGCCCGAACGTCTTCGCGCCCGAGTGTCCCGCGCCCGAGTGTCCCCGCGCCCTTATGGCCCGCGCCCTAATGTCCGGGTCCGTTACACGGGCATCTTCAGATGCTAAAAATGTATAACAAATAAGCCTTAGGTCTAAATACATTAATAAGAACTTGCCATACGGTAGATGTAAAATTAATAAATTGAAAAAAAATTACAAAAACAAATAATTAAATTTTATATAACATGAAGTGTTACATAAACAGAATCACAAAAAGGAACAAGGGTTTGAGCAACCAATGTCCTTAAATCCAAAGGATCATTGAAAAATTAACAAACACAAAAATTGTAACAGCACATCATGAAAATGGCTGAAGATAAGAAAAAATTACAAACAGTTTGAAAAATTTGAAAATGATAACGGTAACAAATTGAACTAGAAATCTACAAGGTTAACATAGAAATCTACTAAAATTACAGGAAATTGTAAAATTATTTTAGGTTTAAAAATACAAGGTTATTGTTGAAATTGGTTATTTCATTCAAGACATTAACCTGGATTATTTTTGCAGGATTTACTAATTTCTAAGATTTCCAAAAAATTTAGTTTCAGGCCTTTGTTACAGACATGTAAAATTTTAATATCAGAATTAATATTAAATTGATGGTTAGAGGATAAAATGTGAGTAGCAAATGAGGTAGTGATATTAGGGTCTCTAATAATAAAATAATCTTTAATTAGTTTTTGGTGTTCGGAAGATCTGGTCTTGATAGACCTGCCACTTTGTCCTATGTAGTGGCAGGGGCATGAATTGCAATTCAGTTGATAGATCCCGGATTTATTAAGAGGTTCGATAAAATCTTTGTTATGGACAAGGAAGTTTTGGAGTTTGAAATTTACAGAAAAAGAGATTTTAATGTTATGAGATTTGAAAAGATTGGCTAATTTATAATAAATTGAACCAAAATAAGGTAAAGTGAAATATTTAACGGGGGGGTTGTCATTAATAACTAAATGTGTGGAATTATTGATAAAATGTTTATGTTTGATTTTTGAGAAAAGTTGGTTGATAATATCTGAGGGATAGTTATTATTGTAGGCTATTTGATGGATTGTGTTGAGTTCATTATCGAAATCTTTCGGACTGACGGGGACTGAGTACAGACGATTAAAGAAGAATCTGAAAGCAGCCAGTTTGTGACAGATGGGGTGATTAGAATCAAACGGAATTACGTGATCGGTGGTGGTGGATTTTTTGTAAATATTGAAGGATAAAATGTTATACAAAATAAAATAGAGTTGGATGTTGTAATTTAATATAAATAAAAAAATTTCACACCATTGGTGTTATTTCTCATTTATATATTTAATCTTCAATTATTAATTTAATTATGTTTAAATTAACAACATCAATGTGGTGTGTCAAATTCCCCACAGTAATTAATTTTATTTTTCTAAATATTTAAACATTTAAAAAATCAGTTGTTCATTTTTTACTGAAGAAGGATTTTAAAATGATCCGAAATATTTAAATAATTTTTTTTATATAACTTTTTTGTGTTCTACGAACTATAATTAAAATGGATGCGACATTTCTCAGAAAAAAAATTTATTTATATAAAATGTTATTATTATGAGTAATAAATAAATCTAGGAAAAGTAAAGAATTGTTGTTTTCGAGTTCAAATGTGAAATTTATGTTATTATGGAGGCTGTTCAGAAGGTTTAAACAACAGTCAAGATCAGTATGGGAACCTTGGAAAATTACAAAAACGTCATCAACATAGCGACGCCAAAAGATGAAACGTTTTTGAAAAGTAGGGTCATTGAAAACCATGTTGTGTTCAAAGGTGGACATAAAAAGTTCTGCAAATAAGGGGGAGAGGTTGTTACCCATAGGTAGTCCGGACTCTTGTCTAAACATAGTATTATTAAAGGTAAAGAAATTTTGTTCAAAACAGAGCTTAAGAAGATGAAGGATTGTGGAGGCTTGAAGGTCAGACAAATCGGAATCGATTAAGTGAGAAGATATGAGATCAAAACATTCGGAAGATGGAATGCTGGGGAAAAGATTAGTAACATCAAAAGAGACTAAGAAGCAATCATTAGGTAGGTAAAATAAAGTTTTTAAGAGAATTAATTAATTGTTGAGAGTTTATTATAGAGAAATCATTATTCAAAGAAATATTGTCTGATATAAAATTATTTAAAAAAGAAGCTAGCCTTGAAAGTGGGGTGTTGAAGAAGGAGCATACTGGTCTTATGGGAATATTGGATTTATGAATTTTGGGTAAGCCACAAAGACGGGGTAGTTGAGGCTTCATCAACAAAAGACTGGAGTATTGGCTGTTAAGTGTTTAAAGAACTAACCGAGATTGATAAAGGGTGGAACGAACTTTGGAGACAAAAGAGTTGAAGGGATTGTTAGATAAAACCAAGAAATCGTCACAGTCTAAAAATTGAAGGACTTTGTTGATGTAGTCAGTTTTGTTTAAAATAATTAGGCAATTTCCTTTGTCAGCTTTAGTAAAAGTGATGTCAGAATTTTTAATTTTTTGTCTGATAGTTTTGATTGCTTGGTTAAATCCACTGTTTCCTTTAGTAGGTCCTTTATAAAAATCGGAATTAAGGTGATTTATTTGAGCTCTATGAGGTCTGGAGTATCAAAATTGTTTTTGTGAAATGATTTCAGAGTCGACAGCTAAATTTTCTCTATTGTGGGAATTAGGGTAACCAAAAGGGTTATATTTAAGGCCTTGATCAAGGAGATTTAATTCATTTTTATTAAATTGAGAATTGCTAAGATTTAGAGTTCTGGCATGAAAATTAAATTTGGAAACCTTAGAATTATTAAAATTCAGGTTAAAATTAGAGTTAGGGTTATTGTAATTAAAGTTAAATGTAGAGTTAGGGTTATTGTAATTAGGATTAAATGTAGGATTAGTGACCTTCA
The DNA here is from genome assembly GCA_963082805.1 of Hemicrepidius hirtus. NCBI lineage: Eukaryota > Metazoa > Arthropoda > Insecta > Coleoptera > Elateridae > Hemicrepidius > Hemicrepidius hirtus. Next base: position 26,089,693 of record OY720159.1, read on the forward strand.
GTTAATACTAAACTTAATCACAACAACCCTAATTCTACATTTAACCCTAATTACAATAACCCTAATCCTACATCTAATCCTACTTACATTAACCCTAATCCTACACTTAATCATAATTACAATCACCCTAATCCTACATTTAATCCTAATTACAATTACCCTAACTCTACATTTAATTTTAATTACACTAACCCTAACTCTAATTTTAACCTGAATTTTAATAATTCTAAGGTTTCCAAATTTAATTTTCATGCCAGAACTCTAAATCTTAGCAATTCTCAATTTAATAAAAATAAATTAAAACTCCTTGATCAAGGCCTTAAATATGACCCTTTTGGTTACCCTAATTTCCACAATAGAGAAAATTTAGCTGTCGACTCTGAAATCATCATTCACAAAAACAATTTTGATAATCCAGACCTCATTAGAGCTCAATGTATAAATCTCCTTAATTCCGATTTTTATAAAGGACCTACTAAAGGAAACAGTGGATTTAACCAAGCAATCAAAACTATCAGACAAAAAATTAAAAATTCTGACATCACTTTTACTAAAGCTGACAAAGGAAATTGCCTAATTATTTTAAACAAAACTGACTACGTCAACAAAGTGCTTCAAGTTTTAGACTGTGACGATTTCTTGGTTTTATCTAACAATCCCTTCAACTCTTTTGTCTCCAAAGCTCGTTCCACGGTTTATCAATCTCGGTTAGTTCTTCAAACACTTAACATCCAATACTCCGGTCTTTTGTTGATGAACCCTCAACTACCCCGTCTTTATGGCTTACCCAAAATTCATATACCCAATATTCCCATAAGACCAGTATGCTCCTTCTTCAACACCCCACTTTCAAGGCTAGCTTCCTTTTTAAATAATTTTGTATCCGACAATATTTCTTTGAATAATGATTTCTCTATAAAAAACTCTCAACAATTAATTAATTCCCTTAAAAACTTTATTTTATCTCATGATTGCTTTTTAGTCTCTTTTGATGTTACTAATCTTTTCCCCAGCATCACATCTTCCGAATGTTTTGATCTCATATCTTCTCACTTAATCGATTCCGATTTGTCTGACCTTCAAGCCTCCACAATCCTTCATCTTCTTAAGCTCTGTTTTGAACAAAATTTCTTTACCTTTAATAATACTATGTTTAGACAAGAGTCCGGACTACCTATGGGTAACAACCTCTCCCCCTTATTTGCAGAACTTTTTATGTCCAACTTTGAACACAACATGGTTTTCAATAACCCTACTTTTCAAAAACCTTTCATCTTTTGGCGTCGCTATGTTGGTGACGTTTTTGTAATTTTTCAAGGTTCCCATACTGATCTTGACTGTTGTTTAAACCTTCTGAACAGCCTCCATAATAACATATATTTCACATTTGAACTCGAAAACAACAATTCTTTACCTTTCCTAGATTTATTTATTACTCATAATAACAAAATTTTATATTTCAATATTTACAGAACAACCACCACCACCGATCACGTAATTCCGTTGATTCTAATCACCCCATCTGTCGCAAACTGGCAGCTTTCAGATTTTTCTTTACCATCTGTTCTCAGTCCCCCTCAGTCCGAAAGGTTTCGATAATGAACTCAACACAATCCATCAAATAGCCTACAATAATGACTATCCTTCAGATAATATCATCCAACTTTTCTCAAAAATCAAACATAAACATTTTATCAATAATTCCATTCATTTAGTTATTAATGACAACCCCCCCGTTAAATATTTCACTTTACCTTATTTTGGTTCAATTTATTATAAATTAGCCAATCTTTTCAGATCTCATAACATTAAAATCTCTTTTTCTGTAAATTTCAAACTCCAAAACTTCCTTGTCCATAACAAAGATTTTATCGAACCTCTTAATAAATCCGGGATCTATCAACTGAATTGCAATTCATGCCCCTGCCACTACATAGGACAAAGTGGCAGGTCTATCAAAACCAGATCTTCCGAACACCAAAAACTAATTAAAGATAATAACATTATTAGAGACCCTAATATCACTACCAAGTCCTCATTTGCTACTCACATTTTATCCTCTAACCATCAATTTAATATAAATAATAAATATTAAATAAAATATCGATTTCAACGGGAAATATCAAGATTTATTCGCTTTATACGTATTTCGGCATCATTGTGCCATTGTCAAAAGCTATTATAAAATATTATAACAAAGTGACGCTTGAGAATGTCAATAAATCAATTTAATATTAATTCTGATATTAAAATTTTACATGTCTGTAACAAAGGTCTGAAACTAAATTTTTTGGAAATCTTAGAAATTAGTAAATCCTGCAAAAATAATCCAGGTTATGTCTTGAATGAAATAACCAATTTCAACAATAACCTTGTATTTTTAAACCTAAAATAATTTTACAATTTCCTGTAATTTTAGTAGATTTCTATGTTAACCTTGTAGATTTCTAGTTCAATTTGTTACCGTTATCATTTTCAAATTTTTCAAACTGTTTGTAATTTTTTCTTATCTTCAGCCATTTTCATGATGTGCTGCTACAATTTTTGTGTTTGTTAATTTTTCAATGATCCTTTGGATTTAAGGACATTGGTTCCTCAAACCCTTGTTCCTTTTTGTGATTCTTTTTATGTAACACTTCATGTTATATAAAATTTAATTTTTTTATTATTTTTTTTAATAATTTTTATTCAATTTATTAATTTTACATCTACCATATGGTAAGTTCTTATTAATGTATTTAGACCTAAGGCTTATTTGTTATACATTTTTAGCATCTGAAGATGCCCTTGTAAGGGCGAAAAAGTTAATGCTTTTCTAATTATTCAAATTTTACATCAATTAAATCTGTGGGTTATGACTACGTGTTTTTAAACCTTCGTTTTATTTCATCCCTAACCCATTTTGTGTTCCAATCACCTTAATCATTTAATCCTAGGTGCGATAAACTTGATCTCAACAGTAATTATCATACGATCAACCGGAATCACATTTGGCCGAATACCTTTATTTGTATGAGCAGTAACTATTACAGCCCTTTTACTCCTCCTGTCTCTCCCAGTTCTTGCAGGAGCTATCACAATATTTCTGACTGATCGAAATTTAAACACCTCATTCTTTGACCCGGCAGGAGGTGGCGACCCTATTCTTTATCAGCACCTATTCTGATTTTTTGGACACCCTGAAGTTTACATTCTAATTATTCCAGGATTCGGAATAATCTCTCACATTTTTAGTCAAGAAAGAGGAAAAACGGAAACCTTCAGAGTTGTATTGGTATAATTTATGCCATAATAGCAATCGGCCAGCTAGGTTTTGTAGTATGAGCCCATCATATATTCACTGTAGGAATAGATGTGGATACTCGTGCTTATTTCACATCAGCTACAATAATTATTGCTGTTCCTACAGGAATTAAAATTTTAAGATGATTAGCCACTCTTCATGGTTCCCAAATAAACTATTCCCTTCAAATGCTATGAGCTCTAGGATTTATTTTTTTATTTACCGTAGGAGAATTGATAGGAGTAGTTGTTCTAGCTAACTCATCCATTGCCATTATTCTACATGACACCTACCTACTACGTAGTAGCTCATTTCCATTATGTGTTTTCTATAGGAGCAGTATTCGCTATTATTGCAGGTTATATCCACAGATTTCCATTATTCACAGAATTTTCATTGAATAATAAACTTCTAAAAATTCAAGATTTTTTAATTTTTATTAATACTTTACACCAAAAAATTAAATTTACACTAGAAATTGAACAAAACAGATCTATTAACTTTTTAGACTTAAACATAAAAATTAATTCAGAAAACATACTCGAATACTCTATTTATAGGAAACCTACACAAACTGATATTACCATACCACATAACTCTTGTCATCATAATACACATAAATTAGCAGCATATCAATCTTTAGTACACAGAGCTCTAACAATCCCTTTAGATAAAAATAGTTATAATAGAAAAATTTCAATTATTAAACAAATTGCATGTAGCAATGGATACAACACAACACTTATTGACACTTTAATTAAAAAGAAAAATTATAAATTAGCTATTCAAAAAGTTTATTCCATTAATAACTCTGATAAAACACTAAAATACGTTTCAATTCCATATTTTGGTATAATTTCAGAAAAGATTGCTAGAATTATAAATAACACAAATAAATATAAAGTCATTTTTAAAACAAATAAAAATATTCTATACTCTCTTTTCAATGCTAAAGACAAAATTAATGATTTGCTAAAATCAGGTATTTATAAATTAAATTGTTCACATTGTGATTCAGTATATATATATAGGTCAAACAATTAGATATTTCAGTATTAGGCAAAAAGAACATATCCGTTGCTACAAATATAAACATGCACATAAATCAAATTATGCTAAACATTTGTTAGAACAAATCACACATTAACATCTAATAATATAATTAAATTTTTACACTTTTCTGATAACAAAAATAAATTAAATATTTTAGAAGCTTTTAAAATTTATAAACACACAAAAAACAACATACCTTTAATGAATGAGCAAATTGATCTCTTAGATTCTCCTTTACTGAAGATTTTGGAATAAATGTCTTTTTAAAACACTAATAAGCGACTGACCTCCGACGGGTTGACTGGGGCCAGTTGCTTCACGCAGTGTTAAAATAATAGAATCAAGCAGTTACTGTATAAATCATTTTGCATTTGTTATTTAATATCTTATAAATGCTTTTGACAATGGCACATTGATGTCGAAATACGTATAAAGCAAAATAAATATTGTTATTCCAGTTAAAAACGATATTTTATTTGATATTTATATTTCTATAAGATCATATTAGTTACAACAAACCTAATTCCCCTTCCGGAAAGACGATTTAAAGCGTATTAAGCACGTCTATCAAGTTATTAAAAATGTTACTGGAGTAGCAAATTTTCAAGCAATAGTATTCCTGAAAATCTACGTCGGAGCAAATTATATTCTATATTATAGCACGGCTTTTAACTGTGCAACTTGAAAAGAGTCAGCATGTTTTGCTACATTTTAATTAACGCATCCATATAAATCATCCGCTGGACCTAATAATATATTCATAACCACTTTCCGTCTCTACCGATATAATTTCATTAAAAAATCTAAAAATACTTAACATTTGTACGTAAAATAATGATTGCTATAATGTAATATTAACATTGGAAATATTTTGTTCGTATATGGGGGCCAAGTTATGAGTTTTTACTCAAGGCCAAAGAAGACAAAAGTGTCTCGCGATCGGGTTTCGCCGCTGGCTGGCCGGCCCGGACCGACAGCATAGCACGGTGGGCATACAAATTGGCGTATGCGCCATGCTCCTGTCCCAACTTTGGGTAGAAGTAGCGCATGCGGAAAAAGTATTTTATTTTATTTCCACGTAAGAATGTTTAATAGTAGAGAGCCCAAGCAGTTAAAAGATGCTTAAGGGGACGGTAGCCTCCAGAGTTTCTACAACCTTCTACGTAGGTGGAGCTATCATCGACAGTATTTGAAAATTTCATGGTTAGGCAACACGTATTACTCAAAGCCATAAATCATAGTTCAACTGTTAACCCTTTTGTAAGCGGCTTAACCCGGGGACACTGTAGGCCAAAGTGAAAATATAAAATGGTACCAGGCGCGAAGGAATCGTCTAACGGCTAGTTCTTTTGGAAAGATTTGTTTGAGAAGAGATAGGACTCCGTGTCATAATCTTGTTAAAGAATTATTGTATAGAAATAGCGAGGTAAAAGCCAAAGCAATTAGGTATGGAATTGAGAACGAAAAATTGGCACTAAAAAAATTTGAAAATTTATTAAACATTAGAGTAAATAATTGTGGTTTCCGTGTTTGCAAAACGTATCGTTTCTTAGGGGCCAGTCCCGATGGAATAATAAATTCTAAAGAACTTATTGAAATAAAATGCCTTTATTCCATCAAAGACTTAAACATTAAAGCAGTTCTTGAATCCGGAAATAAAAAGTTATGTGTTAAATTAGATGCAAATTCCGAGCTAACTTTAAAAGAAAATCACCATTACTATTTTCAGATACAGGGACAATTAAATATTTGGGATAAGGACTATTGTTATTTAATTTTATACACCGACGTAGATATAGAATATGTGAAAGTGAAAAGAGACGAAGAATTTTGGCTAAATAAAATGCTACCAAAATTAATTGCATTTTGGGAAAAATGTGTTTTGCCAGAATTAGCGGATCCACGAATCCCCCGAGGACTGAAAGCACGGGACTCATCCTAAATGTAACAGTTTTTGTACAGGATTTGTGTATTTACAATTTATTTATTATTTATTTATTATTTTATTATTATTTTATTATTATTTATTATTTATTTATATTATTAAGTTATTTATTATATATTATTATACAGGGCGTTCCGATTTTTTTCGTGCATACATTTGTTTAGATAGGAAATTTCATTCTATAAGCATTAAATTGAAAACTACCTAAACTCTGGTTTAATAATTTTAGTTACTAATTGTTTTGTTTACTATTTTACATATTACCAGTTTCATTAAATATATGTTTGTGGAACTGTAAACAAAAGTCCTTTTATTTTCTGAGTCACAATTATTTTCATGAACATAAATGCATAAACTGGCAATATTCGGTGAAGAAGATTAGGGACCCAACTACTGAACAATGGGGCTTGGAAATATACCTGCTGGTTGGCAAAGATACCCTTAGGCGACAGTTGTCAAATTATGCATTCGTTTGCCTTTAATCATTTATACATTTTCATTGATTTTTAGGAGTTTGGTACAGTATTTTAATTAAAGCTATACATCAAATGATAGCAAATTTTAAACTACAGGAGATGACAAAATTTGAGTAATTTTGGACAATGCTTTCTTTAGATATTTGTCGAAAAGTTACATTTCTTTATCAGATCACTTGGTATTTTATTAATAAAAATTGTATTATACCAAAGAAAAACATGAAATTGGTTCACCTCCTGGATACACAGTAAAGGAAGCAGTGTACCAAATCGGAAGGCTCTATGTTTATTCTGTGAGGAGAAAATCAATTTTTTGCTAACTTTGCCCCAGTTTAAAATTTCAAGTTTTTGTTTCTACACATATGTAGAACTAAGTAATTCAAAAAAAGTAGCGAAGAGAGAATTTATTACATTTTAAGTGTTTTGATTTTATGCGAATTTTAGTGAAGCGTATTATTGGTGGCTACCGTCCCCTTAAGGGGGCACAGAATAAACATAGAGCCTTCCGATTTGGTACACTGCTTCCTTTACTGTGTATCCAGGAGGTGAACCAATTTCATGTTTTTCTTTGGTATAATACAATTTTTATTAATAAAATACCAAGTGATCTGGTAAAGAAATGTAACTTTTCGACAAATATCTAAAGAAAGCATTGTCCAAAATTACTCAAATTTTGTCATCTCCTGTAGTTTAAAATTTGCTATCATTTGATGTATAGCTTTAATTAAAATACTGTACCAAACTCCTAAAAATCAATGAAAATGTATAAATGATTAAAGGCAAACGAATGCATAATTTGACAACTGTCGCCTAAGGGTATCTTTTCCAACCAGCAGGTATATTTCCAAGCCCCATTGTTCAGTAGTTGGGTCCCTAATCTTCTTCACCGAATATTGCCAGTTTATGCATTTATGTTCATGAAAATAATTGTGACTCAGAAAATAAAAGGCCTTTTCTTTACAGTTCCACAAACATATATTTAATGAAACTGGTAATATGTAAAATAGTAAACAAAACAATTAGTAACTAAAATTATTAAACCAGAGTTTAGGTAGTTTTCAATTTAATGCTTATAGAATGAAATTTCCTATCTAAACAAATGTATGCACGAAAAAAATCGGAACGCCCTGTATAATAATATATAATAAATAACTTAATAATATAAATAAATAATAAATAATAATAAAATAATAATAAAATAATAAATAAATAATAAATAAATTGTAAATACACAAATCCTGTACAAAAACTGTTACATTTAGGATGAGTCCCGTGCTTTCAGTCCTCGGGGGATTCGTGGATCCGCTAATTCTGGCAAAACACATTTTTCCCAAAATGCAATTAATTTTGGTAGCATTTTATTTAGCCAAAATTCTTCGTCTCATTTCACTTTCACATATTCTATATCTACGTCGGTGTATAAAATTAAATAACAATAGTCCTTATCCCAAATATTTAATTGTCCCTGTATCTGAAAATAGTAATGGTGATTTTCTTTTAAAGTTAGCTCGGAATTTGCATCTAATTTAACACATAACTTTTTATTTCCGGATTCAAGAACTGCTTTAATGTTTAAGTCTTTGATGGAATAAAGGCATTTTATTTCAATAAGTTCTTTAGAATTTATTATTCCATCGGGACTGGCCCCTAAGAAACGATACGTTTTGCTAACACGGAAACCACAATTATTTACTCTAATGTTTAATAAATTTTCAAATTTTTTTAGTGCCAATTTTTCGTTCTCAATTCCATACCTAATTGCTTTGGCTTTTACCTCGCTATTTCTATACAATAATTCTTTAACAAGATTATGACACGGAGTCCTATCTCTTCTCAAACAAATCTTTCCAAAAGAACTAGCCGTTAGACGATTCCTTCGCGCCTGGTACCATTTTATATTTTCACTTTGGCCTACAGTGTCCCCGGGTTAAGCCGCTTACAAAAGGGTTAACAGTTGAACTATGATTTATGGCTTTGAGTAATACGTGTTGCCTAACCATGAAATTTTCAAATACTGTCGATGATAGCTCCACCTACGTAGAAGGTTGTAGAAACTCTGGAGGCTACCGTCCCCTTAAAAGTCAAGGATGGTTTAGTGAGAGGATGCCTCGATCGCTTGCGCACGCGTGTTGTACGGAATCCGCTTGTGATGCAGCTGGGGACCCGATAATATTACGGTCTTCGCGGAATATGCTATTATATACGTTTACTACAAATTAAAAAGACACATAAGATGAATGTTGGTGTCCACATTCACCATAGAAAAATTAAGGAATATCGTGTGTTTAATAAACTTTAATTGCTAATAAGCTTTACAAAACCATCTACATTTAATTAATGTTAATCTACAAAGTATTACTGATACTATTTTTATGCAGAGATTCGATTTAATTTTATAATAGGTAGGTACATTATTATACCGAGTGTTAACCACCAAACCTGGCCATAGGACCTATACAGTATGGACGTTTCAAAAAAATATATGAGTTGCCTTGAAATATGTTTGTTTAATGTCATGTTGACAGCTTATTTTTTTAATTAAATTGCGTTATTAAATTGATGTGCTCTTTAGTAGGAATTAATGAAGTGGGCAACATAAATTTTGCAAAAACTATATCCAGGTTTAGTATTTATCACTCAAAAATGAAGCCGTCAAAATGATATTAAACAAAAATATTTCAAGGCAACTCGTATATTATTTTTGAAACATGCATACCGCATAGGTCCTATGGCCAGGTTTGGTGGTTAACACTCGGTATAACTATGAAATAAGTTTTGTCATTTTTTTTTTTGCTTTTTTGTGGCTTTCTGAAGCTGTCTTTCGTTTAAGTTGGGCCAGACCACGTTCCGCTTTCAATTTTGCATTCAGAAAATTTAACCTAATAAACGTTCTTTGCCTGCAAAAGCTTGAACAATCAGTTTGTCAAATTCGGGACATTTTTGAATAATATTGTTAGTTAATGTTGAAATAGCTTTATCTTTTTTTATTCCACATTCGCCGTGATAAGCGGCGAATAAGTTTTCCAGAATCAATACATGATCCAGGAAAGCGGTTTCTGGTTTAATCAAACCACCAAAGGATAAATGTTGTACCCAACTGGGCAAAGTACATGTTTCTGGAAATTTGTAAGTATGTTGGCCTAAATGCGGATGAGTTTCTTTAAATTTCTTTGCTATCCAGCCTGCTAAGTATTCTAGCGCATCTTTTGAAAAGTCAGTAAAATGAGAGATATTGAAGTAGTTTGTACACGACTACGTAACCAATAATTTTCATCAATATCCTCAAATTGCGGTAAATTAATTTCAGGTAGAGGGTTAGTATCATTTGTTGATTCTATATTTGTTTCTACAATCTCTGCTTCTACTCTCAACTGTTTTAAAACTTGAACCAGAATAAACTCTTCATTGGCATTATCTATGGTATTCAGATTACTTTGAACAATACCGGGATTTTTCCCCACCATAATCATACGCAATCTATACAATGAGTTCAACGGTGTAGGATGATCATCTAAACCTCCCTCGTTCTCAATTGCGAAAAAAGATTCTCTAAACTATCTTGATTGATTTTATGTGTCAAAATATAAGTTATATTTGGATACCTACTCTTAATATCAAGCAAAAGCAATTTTAATGATGTAATTGAAATTAGTATGGCTTTCTGAAATATCTGCATCCCCCTTTTCCCTGTACATAGCATATTTTTTACAGTTCTATACATGTTGTCTAAAATTTGATTTTGCTCATCTAAAGCCATTCCGTAACCACACTGCGAGGACATCATTGACTTCCTTGGCACGCGGGTATTCATGATGTCAAACCAAAAATTACATAGATCTATAAAATTTGCTGTGTTTTCTGAAAGAGTATCACTTTGATAACATCTTTGCTAGCAATAATAGCAATTAGGTACAATTACCTAAAAGAAATTGGATATATAACGCACAACAACAATCACTTTTCTTACAGACTATATTAGTCTTTATAAATCATATATATTATGTATAAATATTAATATAATAATTAATAATAGGTAGGAAAATATAATAATCAAATAATCCATCAACAGTGTTAACAGTAAAATTGCAAGTTGCAACGAAATTTGAAATGCATACTGATGACTGACTGATAGTTGCGTACGCAGTACAGGCACATACAGGTCCGCAGGTCCCCAACCGCGTCATTCGGTTCAGCCTACACCTGTCGCTTTCGTTTCTGTATATTAGCGTGATCGAGGCATCCTCTCATAAACCATCCTTGCTTAAAAGTGACTTCTGTGGGGGGATCGTTGTCACAAGCTGAAACCCACACTGTTGGGAATCTTATGTCATAATTAGTCTAAATCCAAAAGTAAACAACAATTAGAATGGGCAAAAGGGCACTATGATCAAAAATCGAGATAAGCATACCATCGTGTAGAGGAGATCGTACACTAGTTTTTGGTCTAAAATAAGTCAAAAATTTAGTTTTATTTATACTTTGTTTAATTCATCAAAGTTCCAAAAATACATGGGCGCTTACGGCCAAAAAAGTTAAATCATTGAATATCTCCGTTCGAACCTTTAATTAAAATGTTACACTTATTCCTTTACACTGGATTTCCTCATAAAGGGGGGGGCGAAAATCAAAAAACTTTATTCTTTAAAAAAGTTTCGTAAATGTGTTTAGAAGATGTTGATGCTTTGATCATATTTTTTACGTAAAAATGGAACATGATATGAAGTTAAATGTAAATAATTGTATTTTTGAAAATCTGTGCGGTCTACTTGAAAAATAGTTGTCCTCGCGTCCCCACTCCGCGACAGCGTCTTGCATCTCATTTATCCCCGTAGCTCCGTCTCAGTTCCTTGATTTAACCATGAATACAACTTGGAATTTTATTCTTTTGGGGGCAAAAACGATTCTTATTTAAGTAGATATACAGAGTGTCTCTAAAATATGGTGCCATAGCTTAACCACAGATTCCGGGAATCGAAATAAGACGATTTAACGCAACTTACTTCTATTCGAAATTGCTTCGTTAAAGCGCTATCCAACGCCAAAGATCTTCAAAAAATTTCTATTTTTTTAAATAACAAACGATTGTTTTTAGCGATTAGGATGAAATTTGGGATATGATTTTTTACTGGAAAAAGGTGTTTTTTGACATCATTTTTTTGTTCAGGATTGTCGCGTAAGTGGTCAAAGGTTGATCATCCATAGGCATAGAAGCTCCAATAGTTTTCAAAATTTTTTTACAAAGAGACATTCTTTATTCAAATATTTTTTGTTTCTTATTCGATTTCGCTATCTCCCATAGTTTAGGCTGAAAAAAATTATATTGATTGGCTGCAGTATTTCTTAAAACAATGTACTAATATAGTTGTCCCGTATGCTGAGAAACAAATGACGAAAAGACAATTTTTTGCGTAGAATCAACTTTTGCATCCGGGAAAATGGTCGTCACATTGAGCATTTGCTGTAAATCTATTAATTTACCGGTGGAACAAAATAAGCTGAACCATTTGTTGAAAAATGTTGTTCAGATTATTTTGCGCCACCCTTTACATACTTGTGAGTGTCACACTTTATATCAAATTATCTCTTCGTCAACGTTTCTCAGCATACGGGACAACTAGATTACCACATCCGTTTTAAGAAATGCACTGCAGCCAATCAAAATAATGTTTTTCAACCTAAACTATGGGAGATACCGAAATCGAACAAGAAACAGAAAATATTTGAAATAGGAATGTCCCTCTGTAAAAAAATTTTGAAAACTATTGGCTGAACTATTAAAAAAATATGAGCTTCTTTGCCTGTGGATGATCAATCTTTGACCACTTACGCGACATTCCTGAACAAAAGATGTCAAAATATACCTTTTTCCAGTAAAGAATCACATCCCAAATTTCATCGTAATCGCTAAAAACAACCTTTTGTTATGTAAAAAAATAGAATTTTTTTGAAGATCTTTGGCGTTGGATAGTGCATTAACGAAGCAATTTCGGATAGGGGTAAGTTGCATTAAATCGTCTTATTTTGATCCCCGGAATCTGTGGTTAAGCTATGGCACCATATTTTAGAGACACCCTGTATATTTTTAATTAAAAACGGAACTTTAATATTTATTTTGATTTAAATGATAACTGAAATACAATAATAAAAATATTGCAATGGTGTACAGAGTACAGAAAACATAAATAGTGACTCAACAACAAACATGATTTTTACAACTACCGTTTATATATTTTTCTTATTTTATTTATTTTATATATTTTATTTATATATAATAGAAATAAATATGTTATATTATTACTACCTACTACCTTGTTAAATGTTACTATGATTTTAGATGTTTTTATATAGACTTTTTGTTTGTTTTATTTTATTTTATCTTATTTTAAATTTGTGATGTGCCAACCGACAGCTTTCGATACAAACGTTAAAAATGAACTAATAAATGAATTTGAACATGTATAAGTATAACTAATAAATAGGAATACAACAACCGCCCGTTTGTCAAATATATAAATAAATAAATTTACTGTAAATCAGTCTTCGGTAGGTATCACTGTCGTCTTGGATTGATGACTGCATGATTGCTATAGTTAGCTTGTTTTTACATCCCTTTTGTGCCATACATTTGCATGATCCAATGCACCCCATCTGACTTGTTCTACATGTACATAGTTTACTGATTCTGCAGTCTGTACAAAAATATCGCAATTTTCAAATTACTACCTAGTAGTTTTTAATAAAATTATTTTTACCTGTCTTGCATCCACACGATGATAAGAAGTTCAAATGAAAAGTAGGTAGCTACCAACTGTTGAGAATTTTGGATGGAAAATCGTCGATGATAATATTTCTGCCGTCTTAACAAACCTCCCTACTTTTCCCCAACATTTGAACTTCTTATCATCGTGTGGATGCAAGACAGGTAAAAATTATTTTATTAAAAATTACTAGGTAGTAATCTGAAAATTGCGATATTTTTGTACAGACTGCGGAAGCAAACTATGTACATGCAGAAGAAGTCAGATGGGATGCATTGGATTATGTGTAAAAAATGTATGGCACAAAAGTGATACCGAAGACTGATTTACAGTAAATTTATTTATATATTTGACGAACGGGCGGTTATTGTATGCATTCCTAATTATTAGTTATACTTATACATGTTCAAATTCATTTATTAGTTCATGTTTTACATTTGTATCGAAAGTTGTCAGTTGGGAGATCACAAATTCAAAATAAGTTAAAATAAAATAATCTAAAAGCATAGTAACATTTAACAAAGTAGTAGTAATAATATAACATATTTATTTATAAAAGGTAGTTGTAGATTTCATGTTTGTTGTTGAATTATTTATGTCTTCTGTACTCTGTACACTATTGCAATATAATTACTATTTATTTAATTATAGTATAGGAAACAAAGGATTTTTCCTGGAAAAAATTCCAATAAAGCTGAATTTTTGGATACACCTTCTTTAGGGCCTATACAACAAATCCTTAAAAGTCCCCAGCAATCCCGCCGGTGCGTCACCCCCTACACCCCCCTAAAGGTACACTTTTTTATAAAAGTGGCCATAGCTTCAAAACGATTGTGTTTACGAAAAAATATCAAGAGCAACAAATTAAAGCCTATAAAATTTTGCGTATTTTGATGTACCACACATGTACTTTAAGTGTGCGCTAAAGGGCGTACAGGGTTGTGCAATCAGTAGAAATCCAGATTATTGCACAAAAACAAATTGCAAACAAACTGCAGCGTTAAAAATATTAATATTTACATAACTAGTAATTGTGAGACTCATATTTACATAATAATATAACTAATACCTAAAATCTAAAACCAAAGCTAAATATTGAAAATGCATACTAGTAAATAAATACTGATCTTCTAACTGTATTTATAGACTCGATTCGCTTTCTGCAAAAAATATAACATATTTTTAATATAAAGTTGACCTATAATGATTAATTTAGTTAATTAGTTCATACCTAATTTAAATCTTCCTCTACAGAAACCGTCATATCTTTGTTTATGCAAGAAATTCCGATGCAGTTGGTGCATAGTGCGCTGCAACCGAAAGTCCTGCTTTTCTGCAGCCACATTGCACATTTCTTTACAAGAACATTTAATCAATTTCAGGAAATTTGTTGGAACTATTTTTGTTGTTGTAGTTATATGCTGATATTGTCCCGCTACGTTTTCCCACCCCCACTGTAAAGGGTCCAAGTCGTTCCCCAACCGTGTCCCCAACCATGTTTGCACTTGTAAAAATGTCCGATATGAGTGGTATTTGAAAGATATATGGTATCTTTGTTACCATACTTAGAATGAGTGATAATTATATTATAACCATAATATATAACCATTGGTTATCCTTTTCAAGGTTGTCCTATATTATTTTCAGCAGTTCATTTAGTGTATACCGACATTTTTCATTGCTTTCTATATAATTGCATATACTTAAAAAATAATCTTGAAGATGGGCGTCTACAGGTCTTCCTGACGCGTTCTTTGATTCCTTATGCGTAAAATATTTGGTGTAACATTTCTGATGATATTTTTCTTAGGCAGCTACTAAATCTATTACACTGTTTATTCGTTTGACAACAGTTGCAATCTACGTATCATTTCTTTTTTACAGCATTAATAATAATAGACAGAGAAAATTTTTCTTTTGTCATAACGTTATGTATTGTATTACGTCTTTCAGCTGGCTTTTTAACTTCCATAATCCATTGCCTTACTTGCTACATCCCCGCAAAATAAACAATTTCTTTTAAAATCATATATTTTATTCATTGATCGAAAACCACTTGTGGTACAACCGTCTTCTTCGACTTGCACGTTAAGGTGCTTCCAAACCAAACGCGCTGCTCTGCGCCGCGCTGCGCCGCGCCGAGAAACACCGCGCGGAACTACGCAACTCAGCGCAGAACAGCGCTACATATTTAAAGACAAATCTGAATCCTGGCGTTGTTCCAACTGGCGCGCGCGTGTTAAAATATGGAATACGAAAAAGTTAAGATTGCTGCCGCTATCATTGTAATTAATAATCACAAACAAGCGTTTTTCTTTGATGTACCGACATTCAGCGGATCGTGTTCGCTCTTGCGCGGAGTGGCGCAGTTTGGCGCGGTTGTCGTCCAAATTCAAGGCGCCGCGCCGCGCCGCGCGGATTTGCGCCGCGCAGCGCAGAGCAGCGCGTTTGGTCTGGAAGCATCTTTAGGCTTTTTGGTATACGCCTTTCTACAATGTTTATGAACTACAATGCTAGTAACATTTGTTAAAATGTCTAAAAAGTCGTCTTTTCTTTCCCGACAAAATTCTATCAAAGTTCCTAATCCCCGTTGGACAGTGACATTTTCATATTTGTTAACGTCTCCTTTACACAACACACATACCGTATTATCCATTTTCGCCTTTAAAACATATAAGGAATAGAAAGAGTTGCACTTAAATTCCAAAATTTAGGCACCTGTGACGCTAAAAGTATTTTCAGAATAAATCTTTCCACGATTATTCTCGTGCTAGACAGCGTGTACTTGTTTGATCTTGGTCACGTTCCGCTGAGGCATTGCATTGGTAAAACGTAAAATTTCTACTGATTGGACAACCCTCTACGTCCTTAGCATACACTTAAAGTACATGTATGGTACATCAAAATGCGCAAAATTTTATAGGCTTTAATTTGTTGCTCTTAATATTTTTTCGTAAACGCAACCGTTTTGGAGCTACAACCACTTTTATACAAAAGTGTACCTTTAGGGGGGTGCAGGGGGTGACGCACCGGGGGGATTGCTGGGGACTTTTAAGGATTTGTTGTATAGGCCCTAAAGAAGGTGTATCCAAAAATTCAGCTTTATTGGAATTTTTTCCAGCACTTGGCTATTTTTATGCTTTGTTTCCTATACTATTATTGTATTTCATTTATCCTTTAAATTAAAATAAATGGTAAAGTTCAAATTAATGTTCCGTTTTTAATTAAAAATAATATCGTTTTTTGCCCCCGAAAGAATAAAATTCCAAGTTGTTTTCATGGTTAAATCAAGGAACTGAGACGGAGCTACGGGCATAAATGAGATGCAACACGCTGTCGCGGAGTGGGGACGCGAGGACGACTATATTTCAAGTCGTGTCCGGACACTTAATCACGCGACAGTTAATCATAGGGCACTTAATCACGGACATTTAATCACGCCGACAGTCAATCACACGGACAGTTAATCACGCGGACACTTGATAACATTTTTGAAATTTCACAAAGTTCAGAGTAGGTATATACGGGTTTTTCAGCGAAAAGTAGCCCCCATCAGTATCTTCGAAAACTATTTTTGCTTGGACAACGAGAAGACATGTCAACAAAGATAGCAAGGGGGACATCTTTTTACGTAAAATCCGGACGTCTGTCATAACCCCCAGCCGCCTCAGGTACGAAAAACTGTGCACATGGGGCCTAGGTTAGTTGCTCTTAGCAGTTAATACATATAAGAACTTACACGAAATGGTGATGGTCACTGCAGTCTGTGTACATGGTAGGAAAATCTGTGCACATGGGGCATAGGTTACTTGCTCTTAGCAGTTAATACATATAAGAAATTGGACGAAATGGCCGTCCCCCTTGCTGTCTTTGTTGACATGTCTTGGCGTTTTCCAAGCTAAAAGTAGTTGTTGAAGATACTGATACGGATACTTTTTGTTGAAAAACCTACTCTGAACTTTGCGAAATTTCAAAAATGTTATTAAGTGTCCGCGTGATTAACTGTCCGCGTGATTAAGTGTCCATGTGATTAAATGTCCCTGATATTAAATGTCCGCGTGATTAACTGCCCTGATCAAAGCATCAGCATCTTCTAAACACATTTACGAAACTTTTTTAAAGAATAAAGTTTTTTTGATTTTCGCCCCCCTTTATGAGGAAATCCGGTGTAAAGAAAAAAGTGTAACATTTTAATTAAAGGTTCGAACGAAGATATTCAATGATTAGCTTTTTACTTTTACAAAAAAACTGGTCTAAGGAATTTGTTTAAATTTTCTATACTTATACAGCTTGGTATTAGCTACATTTTTGTTTTTTGATGAACGCCAGAATTCCACGAGATTTTGAAAATCGGAAATTGATGGTCCTATAGCGCCTTTATTAGTAAAAATATGAAAGAAGTTTAAATACAAAAGTTGTTCAGTATATAGATTTGCATTTTTCTAAATTTATATCACGTATACAGGGTGTTCGGTTTTCACAGTACAATAAGCAACTTTGTTATTTTAAATAAAACACCCTATATATTATTATATAATTGAATGCAAAATTAAATTGTCTATCACATAGTATAAGGTATTCATATGGCTAAAATGTACGGTTAATGAGAAATTCGTGAATTTTGAACTTTAAAACAGTGTAGGGTGAAATTTGTAAGTGCCGATATGTTCAAGTGACCATGCGCGGGACGGGAATTCCTTGTCGCCGGCTAATCCTAGCAGCCTATGAATATAAATAATCACACATGCGCAGATGAACACAATCGGCACTTGTGTTAATTTTCCATATACTAATTTTCAAGTTTAGTTTATCGGTTGTGGCGAACAATACTGTTGAATACCAAAAACGAATGTTTATTTTTAGTATGGGAAAGTCCAGGGGAGGTTTGCACCTCCACTTTTTACTTTCCCATACCACTACTGGTATAGGGAAGTATTGATATCATGAAAATTTTCGAAGTCGAGATTTTCGCGGAAATACGTGTTTTGGGTCCCCAGGATCCCAAAAAAGTGGTCTAGAAAAAATGTCTGTCTGTGGGTGGGTGGGTGGGTGCGTGGGTGCGTGGGTGGGTATGTAACGCCTCTAACGCAAAAACTAGTGAACCGATTTTGATGAAATTTTAAATGAAGGGGTATATCGAAAATTCATCGACAAAATAAGCTTTTCAAAAAGATCCGAAACCGGAAGCGGAAGTTAGACATGTTTTTTGGTATCATTTTTTTCAGAAGCGGAATTTTGAAAATCTGAGTAGGGGATATGAAAGAAGGGCATAATTCAAAGGAAACAGTTTTTTACCGGACTCTCTAACTTCAAAATGGCGGTCGCTATGAATTTTTCAAAATTTCGACTTTAACGCCCCGTAACTCAAAAACCAGTTATCTGATCAGGTTCCGCAACAACTTGTTTGAAAGCCCTTTGGCTGTACTACACCACGAAAAAAAATTATTTACTAAATCCAAAAACGGTCGCAACGACGCTCTTCCAAAAATTTTGAAATTTTTGAAAAATTATTACAAAAAAACTGGTCTAAGGAATTTGTTTAAATTTTCTATACTTATGCAGCTTGGTATTAGCTACATTTTTGTTTATTGATGAACGCCATAATTCCACTGTGGCGCCCTCTACGAGGTTTTGAAAATCGAAAATTGATGGTCCTATAGCGCCTGTATTAATCAAAATATGAAAAAAGTTTAATTATAAAAATTGTTCAGTATATAAATTTACATTTTTCTAAATTTATATCACGTATACAAGGTGTTTGGTTTTCACAGTACAATAAGCAACTTTGTTATTTTAAATGAAATACCCTATATATTATTATATAATTGAATGCAAAATTAAATTGTCTATCACATAGTATAAGGTGTTTATATGGCTAAAATGTACGGTTACTGAGAAATTCGTGAATTTTGAACTTTAAAACAGTGTAGGGAGAAATTTGTAAGTGCCGATATGTTCAAGTGACCATGCGCGGGACGGGAATTCCTTGTCGCCGGCTAATCCTAGCAGCAATAATCACACATGCGCAGATGAACACAATCGGCACTTGTGTTAATTTGCCATATACTAATTTTCAAGTTAAGTTTATCGGTTGTGGCGAACAATACTGTTGAATACCAAAAACGAGTGTTTATTTTTAGTATGGGAAAGTCCAGGGGAGGTTTGCACCTCCACTTTTTTAGCCGTAGGCGCCCATGTATTTTTGGAACTTTGATGAATTAAACAAAGTATAAATAAAACAAAACTTTTGACTTATTTTAGACCAACAACTAGTGTACGATCTCCTCTACACGATGGTATGCTTATCTCGATTTTTGATCATAGTGCCCTTTTGCCCGTTCTAGTTGTTGATTACTTTTGGATTAAGACTAATTATGCTTTCCAACAGTGCGGGTGTCAGCTTGTGACACCTTTTCCCCCACAAAAGTCAAAATAAATACAACATAGCACTCTACTGTACACGCGAGAACGAAGTTCGAGTGATTAATTTTCGTACAACGTTTTGTCCATAACCAGACCAGAGACTAGAGAGTGAAGTTTTTGAATTAATATTTTGAAAAAATTTAATTTTGACATTTTGAACTGACTTTTGTCGTACGTGTTGTTATAGATTTACCATTGTTCTAATTATAAGACCTATGTGTTTTATTAATATCATAATAGTCTCTTTATAGTAGATTATGACCTTATAATATACTACTTCATACTACTTGAATAAAAAAATAAGACTTCGTGAGACCCGGGGCTATAAGTTTCAACGGGGCCCTTAGAAATCAAACACTATTTTGTTTAAATTATTGTCTATAGGCATAACATCACATACTTAAAATACATACAAGATAACAAAACAAATACTTAGTACTTTATTGTATAAGTGTCTTAGGAAGTATTTTATCCACGTAAGAATGTTCGAGTTTAACGTTTTGTCCACAACCAGACCAGAGAGTGAAGGTTTTGAATTAATATTTATGTTTCCAATATGGTGTTATCATTTCCAATGTCTCCGATGGTTGCAAGGATTGCAAAATCTGTGAATTTTTTTTTATTGACATGACTCCCAATCTAACACATTAATACAAAAGGCAAATTAGTATACACACTATAGGGTCTATTCTGTAAGCAACTGTTAAAATATAACGTGGCGTTAAAATTTTAACCAATCGCTAAGCTTTATTACGACAGCTAAAACTACCATTCAACCAATCAACGCCAATGTTTTAAACTTAGCGGTTAGTTACAATTTTAAAGCCAGGTTAAATTTTAACAGGTGCATACAGAATAGACCCTTTTACAGGCTAAGTTAAATCTCTTTAATTTTAAGGTTTAAAATAGTTATATTGTTACGCCCCCCGAGAGGGGTGTAACTGGCAAGGGCCAACTTTCCTTGCCACCGGGACCTTCTCCTCTCGGCACCCAGATAACAACTACCTAACTCTAAATTTAATTTTAACTTAACCATTACAACTCTTGCCAACATTGGCAAGAGCCTCCTTAAGATTACACAAACCCTTAGCAAGCTTATTTAATATTTTCCAAAGTTCTTATTATTGCATACATGCTGAGTCTAAGTTTGACCTAATTATGACACAATGCAAATGCAAACACTAGAAGCAGCAATAATGCAATACATTGAAATGTAACTCTTTCATAATGAATTTTAAATTAATAAATTTTGAACATATTTTAAGATTATAATTTTGACTAATTAATTCCCTCGTAGCAATATCCAAATAATTGGGGAATTTTGATTGTTATCAAAAACATTTATATGGGCATTTTTGTTCAGAATTTATTTTTATATCCATGTACGTCAAAACATACCGGGTATTCAATTTAAAGAAAAAGATGTTTGGTAAATATCTCGGATATACGATCTTCAATTGTTTTTTTTTGATATTAGTAGTATCGTTATCAGCATAAAAATGCTACTAGTTTGCTTAATTAATCGACACCGCAGCTCCTGTAATAACAAAGTTAACAATAGTGCAGATTTAACTTGGAACAGCCTGTATACGCAGGATTTCAACAGCGTTTTGTTTGTTATTTTTGATTGATATATTATTCTCAATTACCTCAGGAGCTATACAATTGTTGTAAAAATTTATTAATACTCTGCGCACCGGAAAGAAGTGCAATAATTAGTAATTTGCGTATCATGTTTACTTGTATAATCCAATTTAAAAGTACGCAGACAGTAAGAAAGACACCATGAAGATAAAATGGGTACATACTCTGCTTATTTGGCGTATTTTGCATGAACTGGAAGTGATTGTTGTAGTGCTAACGTAACAATATTGAACTTAACATTTGACCAATGACTGATTTGTGACTGTTGTTTTTAATAAATTGGTATTGTTTTAGTATAACATGTGAATTTTGTGTAAATCGGCGCAAACTTATAAACGTCGGGTCGCCGTTTTTCAAAGGGGGGAGTAAATGTTACGAGGGAATTAGTCAAAATTATAATCTTCAAATATATTAAAAATTTGTTAATTATTATGTTACATTTCAATGTATTACATTATTTCTGCATCTAGTGTTTGCACTTGTATTGTGTCATAATTAGGTCAAACTTAGACCTCAGCATGTATGCAATAATAGGAACTTTGAAAATATTAAATAAGCTTGCTAAGGGTTTGTGTAATCTTAAGGAGGTTCTTGCCAATGTGGGCAAGAGCTGTAATGGTTAAGTTAAAATTAAAGTTAGAGTTAGTTGTTATCTGGGTGCCGAGAGGAGAAGGTCCCGGTGGCAAAGGAAGTTGGCCCTTGCCAGCTACACCCCTCTCGGGGGGCGTAACAATAGCCTAAAGCAACTTAAAATGTGACAAATAATTGTCACAATTAACTCTTCACAACTATATTAACATATAAATGTACTTTCCTCATTAACAAACAGAATTATTTAGAAAAGCACACACTTTTAAAGTTTGGTATACCTACAATAACACGTCCAGCTGGCTTTGTTTGGAACGCAGATCTGGACCTGCATCAACAAAAATGACGGGTTGACAACACCCTTGTGGGGTCAATTCAGGCAACATTTTGTTTACCCATAACTCACATTGTCGTTTAATTTTTTCAATAATTAATGGAATTCCGTCGTTGACATAAACAACACAATGACAATGAGTGGTGCAAACCTTTCTTTCTCGTAGGTTATTATATACAGGGTGCCAATTTTAAGTTGTCCACCATTGGTAACTTTCTTACTTTTGGAGATGGAAAGTTGGTTAAATGAGGAAAGATTCAGTATTTTTTATGCTCATTTAGAATGTGAAATTTTATTTTTTATGGCACTTCTGGTTTAGCGAGAAATGGTGCCAAATTTTTATTTTTGAATGGAACACCCTGTATTTTTTTAAATTTTTCGATTGGAAATAATTTTGGCTTTAAGAAAGTATAGCACATATGTACAGTTACAGTTACTCATAACCATGATATTTAACTTTTATTTCTATTTATTAAATTGGGATCACAATTGCCATGAAACAAACGAGCAACAACAAACAATACCTAGAAATGAATGTCAATTTAGTTTCACTTGTGCAGTACTACTGTCACTGAAATCATATAAAATGAATTTTTCTAATAACGAGAAGGTTGATATGTTGGCGATTTACTTTTTTTGTCAAAGAAATACAAGAGACTCGTCACAATGTTGAAGAAATACTTTCGCCAATAAGTGGATAGCGACAGATGCACCTATTCAATGACCGCCGAGATCCCCCGACTTAACACCACTGGACTTTTTTCTTTGGGGCTATGTAAAGGATATAATTTAAAAAGAAAGATACGAAAACGTCGAGATGCTGCAAAATAAAATCCACCATGTTTTACATGAGATTGATAGAAGGAAATTAGTTCACGCGTATTCAGCGTCGAGCAGAACTCTGCGTGCTCCACGAGGGAAACTGTTTCGAACAGTACTTGCAATAACTTGATTACGTATTCAAATAGTTTTATTTGATAATTATTGTTTATTTTCTTTTTTGTTCCTGTTTGGTTAGGTATTGGTTTGTGCCAGGTCAATTGTGATTTTAATTTCATAAAAATAAATAAAAGTTAAATATCATGGTTATGAGTAATTTTAATTGTACATGTGCGCTATACTTTTTTAAAGCCAAAATTATTTCCAATCGAAAAATTTAAAAAAATACAGGGTGTTCCATTTAAAACTAGAAAGTTGGCACCATTTCTCGCTAAACCGGAAGTGCCATAAAAAATTAAATTTCACTTTCTAAATGAGCATAAAAAATACTGAATCTTTTCTCATTTAATCAACTTTCCATCTCCAAAGGTAACAAAGTTACCAATGGTGGACAACTTAAAATTGGCACCCTGTATAGGTACCGAAAAACTGTTTAAACAAACTTTTTAGTACTTTAAGACGCTGACTAAATCTGTAACAATTTGTGAAAAAAAAAATTTCGTATACCGAGTGGGTACTTTCAAAGCCGAACATAGGGGAATTGCATTGTAACTGATCTTTATATAGATTCCTGGTCGCCACAAGGATGGTAATGTCTTTATTATAAAAACCCTCTGCTCTATTGAGTACTCGTTATTATTCATATTATTTGATATTAATAACAGAAACATCCACTGATTTCAAATAATTTAATTGACAGATAAAAAAAAGTTGACAATCATAGCAACCTATATTATTTCAAAATAGCATTATTTTATAATTTTTTTTACAGAAAAAGATAACTAAGTACTAACATTTATTGGTACCATCAGATGCGCTGTATTTTTGTCGTTCTATTCATACCATTACCATTCTTGTGGGTTTAAATGGCGAGCAGGAATCTATATAAAGGTTAGTTATAATGCAATTCCCCTATGTTCGGTTTTGAAAGTACCCAGACGGTATGTTGCCATATTTGTACATATTTTAAATGGAATATTCTGTATATTATTGCACTAATTAATACAAAATAACTTTTGCTTTAAAAAAGTTTCAGGGGTATCTCAGGGTTAATAGTTTTTGAGATATTAATGAAAATAATATGTGGAGATGTTTCTTCTCAAAATAAAGTGTGCGTTGAAAACAAAATGTGTTGATATTTAATTTATTTTTCCGACGACCACTATGAAATGTAACCAAATTCGCACCGTTTACTGTTACTGAAAATTGTATATTTCGCATGGCAACGAAACCGTGTGATATGAGCGTGTGCAATATATTTCACACGCTAGACGATAAAAAATAGTTGGCCACTTTGAAAATCGTCATTCATTTTATTAAAAATTAAATATTGAAACGTCAAATTGTAGCAAATGCAACGAAGTGCAGTACCTACTAACCTGTTACTAGCCGAATTTTTATTAAGAAAATTGGTAAATTGTAATAAATAAAAGAGGTAAATACTTTTAATTCACATAATTTTATATTTTATTTAGTTTTGCTGTTGATATGGACGATATGGATGATAAAATGTTATAATTCATTAATTTTTTTATTTTGCTATTTTTAAAACAGAATTAAGTGGTGGTCGGAAAAGTTGTGGTCGTCGGAAAAGTACAGTGTACAACTCGTGCTGAATGGATATTTCAAACTCGTATGCTTAAGCCACTCGCCAAGGCTCGTGGCTCAAACTTTCATACTCGTTTGAAATATCCAATTTTCAGCACTAGTTATACAATATACTATTGTATTGTATCTGCGCTAAAAACATTGTGTTTCATACATAAAATTATTACTTTTTGGCAATCATGCCAGATTATTCAATTAATGAGAAGTTAGATAGTTTTATCTAAAGGAATTGTACACAGAATTCTAACAATTCCTTTAGATAAAATAGTTTTAATAGAGAAAATTCAATTATTAAACAAATTGCACATGTCAATGAT
This sequence comes from Hemicrepidius hirtus, assembly GCA_963082805.1. Taxonomy (NCBI): domain Eukaryota; kingdom Metazoa; phylum Arthropoda; class Insecta; order Coleoptera; family Elateridae; genus Hemicrepidius; species Hemicrepidius hirtus. Next base: position 26,115,061 of record OY720159.1, read on the forward strand.
TATAACACTCGACTTATTGACACGTTAATGAAAAAGAAAAATTATAAATTAGCTATTCAAAAAGTTTATTCTATTAATGACTGATAAAACATTAAAATACGTATGAATTCCATATTTTGGTTATATTTCAGAAAAGATTGCTAAAATTATAAATAATATAAATAAATATAAAGTCATTTTTAAAACAAATAAAAATATTCTATACTCTCTTTTCAATGCTAAAGACAAAACTAATGATTTGCTAAAATCAGGTAGTTATAAATTAAATTGTTCACATTGTAATTCAGTCTATATAGATCAAACAATTAGAAATTTCAGTATTAGACAAAAAGAACATATCCGTTGTTACAAATATAAACATACACTAAATCAAATTACGCTAAACATTTATTAGAACAAAATCTCACATATTGATCTAATAATACAATTAAATTTTTACACTTTTCTGATAACAAAAATAAATTAAATATTTTGGAAGTTTTGAAATTTATAAACACACAAAAAACAATATACCTTTAATGAATGAGCAAATTGAGCACTTAGATTCTCCTTTTTTGACAATTTTGGATTAGATTATGTCTTTAATGGATCATTATTCAGTTGTTATTAAACATCTTATATTGTACTTTTGACAATGTCACATTGATACCGAAATACGTATTAAGTAAAGAAATATTGTTATTTCCTTAAAATCGATATTTTATTTAATATTTATTATTTCTATAGACATAATTCACATTATTGGCAATCAATAGAAAGAAATTCACGTGAAACATTTTGTTTCTAGTTTTCAAATACGCGTTTCAATTAATGTACGCTGCGGTATTATAAATAACACTATTCTAACCTTCATAATTCTATTGTTTTCAACAAAGGCCCTGTTAACCCCATGGACAGATCGGGAGTCTACAAAATTAATTGTCACCAATGTGAGTCTTTCTATTTTCAATTAAATCAGTGATTGTTTTGTGAATACGGTCATATAATTCACAAAATCTCTTCGATCTCTTTGGTGGCACCATAGTATTGTTACGCCCTGGGGGAACGGTTGCGTAACGCCAGCGAGTCCCTAATATAAATTAGAGAATCACCAGCCATCGGGATTATGGATGAGAACACAAAACGACTATTGCACTAACAACTAATTTTATTAAAATAAAATAACCTAAATGAACTTAGCATTACAATATAAAATTAAAACTAGTTATCTTACCCTAAGACCAAATTGATAAGACTCAGCATCTTGGCTTCTCTGGGTACTTAGACTTATGGAACTAGTCTGACTCAATCTCGAACTCTTCAACTAAGACTCGATCTAAGCCTCTTGGCACTAGGACTAACCCCTTAACTAAGGAACTAAACCTTTTATAATGCCCCACTCGTTCTTTCCCTGCAATCCTCCTTATCAGCACCTTGAAAATAAGTAGACTTGCTAACAACAAGGATTGCAGCAATTAACCATTGCAACTCTATTCAAATCTAGGACAATTAGGCCAATGTTATTATAAAGCATAACATTCCAATTGCGATTTGAATAACAATTATAATTTAACAAATACGAAATTATTTTGAAATGACCCAAATGTAACATTACCGCCTCCCTAGGAAAAGGGCGTCCCGACGTTTAACCCAAAACATAAAATTGAACGAGGGAGAGCATTAACATCTAAACTATATGTATATGTACTATCTATATGCCTATGAACTAAGGTTACCTACTTAACAAATGATAATTCAAAACAACCAATACAGGATAAAAATATAGTGAATAAATTGTATAACAGAACACACACAATATCGCTCGAACCGTTGAAGGGTTTAAAATGATTTAATCTGTTGACTACCGCTGAATGTACTCTAGACACTTCCTTAATTATCAAAGATTGCCATGCGCTAAGTAATATTCAAGTTTTGACATGCGCTTTGTACTTTACAGTAACATTTTGCTTACGTTTTACGCTTGTAATTTGATAATTGAAGCCAAGTTTTATGGTATTTATTATATTCTGTGAGTTTAATGGCACTGAAAACAAGAAATTATTTGTGCAGTTATTATAATTGTTTAATAATTATTGTTCAATTTGTGCTCGGTGAGCTATGTGACGGTGAAATCGAAGTGTGCCTTCAAATAAATTATAGGTAAGTACCAAAGCATTTGTTTTTTGTTTAGCATAAGCATAAAAAAGAATTTAGAGTACTTCAAAAAAAAATAACGTAGTCATTTCAAAGACTCTTCTGTAGTTGTCGACATTGTGAGTATCCCTATTTTTAAAGTTATAAGATTACTAAGAAAATATTTATTTATTTATTTATTTATTTATTTATTTATTTAACTGTATTACATAAATGTATGTTTACAGCAAGTCGACAATAAAAATCAAATTTACATAAAGTAGCTAACAATAAATAGATTCCAAAACTGGCAATTAACATTAAAATACAAATAATAAATAATAGAAGCATTTTGTTCAGGTCCCTAAGGCGTTGTGATTTTAAGGTAATGGTGCGAAAGGTAATGCTTCCTCAATTTCTTTAAGGGTGAAAAACGCTTTGGAAATAAAAAAATTTTTTAGGTTTTTTTTTATAGAATCAGTCTGTCCTCTGCTAAGCCGAGTGAAACCGGCGCATAACTGATGTTTGTTACGCGTATTGTAATTATGTACATCGGCGTGTGAACGCATGGTATCACTGTGTTTACTTACATAGGTAATACACTCAAGAGAGTGTAAACACGGGAATGTGAGAATGCCTAGGTCGATAGCATGTAACGTGCTACCAGTGGCACAAAAGTATTTGGGCGTTGGCCAACATCGCCATTTTGTGTTCCACTGGTAGTTCACGTTTTCAGCGCGAGTGGCGCTGCAAGTAGAGAAGCGGAGAACAGGATTCCCACCACCGATTCGTGCAGTCCACCAATCACAGCCCTGGCTTGTTGGGGAACCCGCATAAAACCAGCTCCCCAGGCCAGGACCAACAACTCCGTTCTCGACTTTAAAGTTAAACTTCTAACTTTAAATCCGATACCGTATATTTTCCGAGCTTTATCCGTTTATTTTCCGATATTTTCAAATTATCCGTTTATATTCCCGTATTATTTTTAATATTACCTTTAATTATTTTTGATTTAATTCCGTTCCATTTCCGTAGTATTTTTATTATTCATTTCAAATTTGTATTAACTGTTGACCAAAGAACATTTAAAATTTACATCCAGGTACAAACCCGAAGTCCGAACCAGTCACCGTTCCTCTCCGAGACCACCCGCTTCGTGAAGAACTTGAGCGAAAGGTCTCATCCTTAACCTAGACCGAGCACGCCTGTGCAAACTTGGCGAGGTCTAGGTGTGTTCTCCCAGGACACAGCGCTGGTGTCCATTAGTGCTGCCCTGGTTCCCTCAACGTAAAGAAACCGTGGCCTTTTCCCCCAGGGTACAGTGCTGGTGTCCATTAGTACTACCCTGGTTTTCCCTTCCCGTTTAAATATCTCCTATAAGTTACTTAAATTACTGCCTACCTGTATTCTTTGTCTCCGAACCGAATAAACCGTGTCCCGAGTACCTGGGTGTAAAACGTTCCTTTGGTTCGTTTGTTTCAAATTTATCCGAACAAGCTTTATAGCTTTTGAATGGTTTATTCGAACAGGTTTCAGTGGCCTGTTCCGTATTCATCCCTAAAAAGAATTCATTGGAATTAATTACCCACTCAAAGAGTCCAGGATCTTGAATTCATAGAAACTCCTTTTTAAAGTCATTTTACTCACCGAATATTATCCTCACCCTGAACCAAAGATCCAGACTGCCCTTCTGGCCTCTGGGCAACTTTTGTTTATTCAAACGCAAACCCACTCAATTAAAACAAAGCAGAGTTGCTTTACTTCTTTGTTTATAGATCAGCTGTCATTCTCAAAGTCAACGACGCGCAGCCATCACTTACTGGTGCTCGCGCTGCCAACCCGGACGAAAATCCCCAACTGCCGGCGGGAACAGCCGTAATTCAAATAAAATTATTTTACTGTTTTACATAAAATTGTTTATTTTTTTTAAATTTTATTATTACAATTTATATTCAGAATACCGTGTACATAGTGTAAATAAATATTGTTAATCAGGTTTAAGCTTCTGTTTTACTTTAAAAGCACAACTCGACCCCTGGACAACTCAGAGCTACCCGAAATACAAATTTTGCAACGTCCACCCTTATAAGCCGGGGGTGAAACGTTACAAGCATCGTCCCGGTAACCTGCACATGCAATCATACTAATTGCTCTTCGTTGTAAACTAAAAAGTCTGTGTGTACCTGCAGAGGGGCCCCAGGCTAAAACGGCGTATGTGAGATGTGATTGACACAAGGCAAAGTAGGCAGATTTTAGTATGTTGGTGGATACCCTCTTAGTTAGTTGTCTTAAACAATAGATGTTTTTTGCTAGCCAATTAGCTACGTGGGTTAGATGTATATCCCATTTTAACTTGGGATCCAAATAGACCCCTACAAATTTAGCAGAATTAGGATTATTTAGAGATAGATTGATATGTGATGTAGATGAAATCATATTGACCGTCTTTGTTGTATTTAACGATAACTTATTGGCGATAAACCAGGTTTCGGCTTTGGCCTCTGTTTTGGTACGAAGTTTTTGTAGTTCTTGTAGGTTGGGGTGTGACATTAACAATGTTGTGTCATAAGCATAAAGAATGCATTGAACTTGTTCTAGTGCGTTCGGAAAGTCATTTATATAGAGTAGGAAGAGCAAGGGTCCGAGAACCGTCCCCTGCGGTATTCCAGCTGTAATAGTTAGTTCACCTGATGTCACATTTCCTAGACGAACTATCTGTTGGCGGTTTTTTAGATAAGAATCCAGCAGATTTATGCTTTGGTGAATAAAATTCTATTTAATTAGTTTTTGATGAAGGATGGAATGGTCGACACAGTCAAAAGCTTTGCTCAAATCGCAGAATATCGACGCTGAGTACATACATTTTTCAAAGCAATTTAAGGTGTATTGTGTGAAGTTCAGAATAGCGTCCGTCGTCGAGAAGTCTTCTCTAAAACCGAATTGGAATTCGTTAAATACTTTTCCTTTTTCAAGGAAAGTATTTAATTGATTTTTTAAGGCTTTTTCAAAAATTTTTGAAAAAATGGGCAGTAGTGATATCGGTCGATAATTTCCGAGGTCATTTTGATCGCCCTTTTAAAAATTGGAACTACAGATGCTATTTTGAGTGCATAAGGGAATAGACTATTTTTTATACATTGGTTTATTAATTTAGTTAATGGAAACACTACGACGTCTTTTATGGATTTGATTATGAGAACATTTAGACCATAGATATCTCTGCTTTTTTGGTTTTTTAAGGAATTGATAATATCCCTCACTTCATTAAATGACACTTCCCTGAAGCTGAAGACCTCGGGCGACTCATGTTTGACGTAGTGGGTGGGATCAATATTTGATGGGGGTAATTGTCCGGATATTCTGTCAGCAGTATTAACAAAAAAATTGTTGAAGCTGTTAGGATCGATATCGTTTGTATTGGGAGGTGGATCTGTGTTCTTTTTATTGATGTTTATTATTTTCCACATTGTTTTGTTGGGATTGTTTGACTGTTGAATTGCAGCATCATTGCTTTTTATTTTGGCATTGATTAACGCGGTTCTATAGAGCGACCTGACACGGTTACGAATTGATCTGTTTTCATCGGTGTTTAGGGTTTTTAATATTTCGTTACGATAGTGCAGTTGCTCACGTAAGTGTCTCAATTCGTCAGTGAACCAATCCATATTGGGATGATTTTTTTTTCTGAAATGTAATTGCTTTTTTGGGAACGCTTTTAAGTAACATTTACAAATTGTATTAAGAAATATATCAAATTTACTGTTGACATCGTACAATGAATTATCAACGAATTCCCATGACAACTTAGCTACAAGTGAAAAGAATGTATTTTTTCCGAATGTAGTTATGGGTCGACAGCTTATCATAATTTTTGGATTATTTAAACAGGCTACCGGAACTTGAAGCATTTGACATTGGTGGTCTGATAGTGATGCATCAATACAGTAGGCAACGTGTTTATTTGTTGAAAAATTAATAAAAATATTGTCAATGCAGTGACCAGATCTGGTATTTTCTTTTATCGTCTGTTGGAAGCCAAAAGTTTGCAAAAGGTCACAGAACGCAATACAATGTGAGTTTCTAGTGTTAAATCGAATATTAAAGTCGCCACAAATTACTATTTGTTCATTTTTCCTCAGTGAGAGGAGCATATTTTCTATGACATTTATAAAAGATACAAAATCGCCAGCTGGGGCTCGATAAATTGAGATAACTACAATGTTTGAAGGTCTAAGCTTAATGGCAGATAATTCACAGTGTTTTTCAAGCGATAGATTATTTATTGTACTTACCGGTAGATAGTCTAAAAATTTTTTTATGAATATTAGAGAACCACCGTGGTTAAGGTTAGATCTACAAAAGTAACTTGCTATTTTGAAGTTTTGCAACGAAATAGAGCTCACTTCCTCTGTACGCAACCAGTGTTCGCTGATGCAGATGATGTCCGTAGCTGGAGCCGCTTGGTGTATAAATGCTTGAAATTCATTTGTTTTATTTCGAATACTTTGAATATTAATATGTGCTATGTTAAGAAGTGCTGTGACTGGATAATTTGACTTCTTTGTACTTGATTTCCCCGGCTGCTGCGTTTCGTGGTCCGCTTATAGTATAAAAAATGTTGATTTCCCGGGTTGAGGTTATTTTTATGTGATTGGGGTATCTCCATATAATCAGTTATCGAGAGTTTTTTATTCTTCTTTAATTCCCCATTACCAGACATTGTTCCTAAAATAGTTATAGCTTCTTCTTTTATAGGAGTAACGTAGATCAGGTTGTTGTTTCTGTCGTACAGATCTTGCTTTTCCTTTTTTTCTTCTGTTGTCTGAATGTAACAAGCGACTTGCTTCATCAATAATTGTTTTCCGAATTTATTCAGATGTAGTCCATGTCTTGTAAATGCTGAGTTACTTAATAATGTGTTTATATCCAGATATTTAATATTTCTGTTGTCTCTCACAATGTGGTGATATAACTTTAGATTGTATTCATAGATTAGTTTGTTTAGAACGAGTTTGTTTCCCCAAAATGGAACTGAGATAAAGATCATATTTGTTTTTAAAGAATGTTTTTTGATTACATCCAATGATTCGAGGTTTATACTTTTACCGCCTAACACATTATTTGATCCTCCCATTATTATAACAAAATCGTTTTTTGTATAGCCAAGAATTAGGTTGTTAATATCCTCTATTACCCTTTCTAATACTGCGTTAGGTTTAAATATAGCAGTTATATCGTATTGGTTGGTGTTGATATGAGATCTGAGAATTTGTGCACAATTTCTACCGTGGCTATCTGCAAGTAATAGGAAATAAATAAATGAATGATCCCAATAATTGCAAAGTTTTCTAATAAATAAATTAACTAATAAAGCTAAATAATTATTTCTAAACATCTAATTCTATTCTACTTGTCTATCCAATACTTTATTAAATAAAATTGTAAAATCTATGTTTCCCACATCCCATCATAGTAACTGTGAAGTTGATTGTCCTGCCCCGTTTAATTATCTTCTAATAGTTACATATTCGCCCATAAATAAATTATTGAAAAAAAATTTACTCCAAAATTAACTCTTAACTGCATATTTGCACTTATTGCCCTTGCCTCATACCCTGTTTATTATAATTATATATCAAATTCCACGATACTCAAATTCTAAATCTCTCTAACATTGTCAGAATCAAAGCTTTCAATAGCTGCTACAAGCTTGACCAATATTGTTACAGTATTTGTAAATATTGTCAAGATATAATTACTCTGACATGAAATTACTCAAAAATTATTATGCCCAATTAATCATTATTAAATATATAAGCAACCCCTGATTATTCTATATTTGAACGAAAGCAATTTTCAAGCTTGTCCAACATTGTTTATACGCACTGATAAAATGTTGGAAAGATACATTTGCAATCGTTTTCTTTAAAAATCCATCAGTAATATCTAGTGTTTCAATCATTGTGGTGCTCAATGGGAAATAAGAAAAATAGAAATAAAAATAAAATAATGTAAAAATAAAAATATAACAATTTTGTTTCGGTACCGTTACAATTTACCATCAAGAAATTCCACAATGATTGAAGCTGCTTGGCCAAGCAAATTTACCATAATAATAACAATAAATATACTTCTTACGTCGACGCTTTGTGCAGGGTTGCTTCAACAGGCTTTCCTCTCATAAGGGCTAAAATATCTTCGTGGGCTTCTACTTCAATAACACACTTGCCTGTATTATTCACCAATATTTCTTCTTTATTCGCAGACTCCTTCATTGAAACAGGGTTTTCTTCACTTCTTAAGGGCATTTTTTCTTTTATTTCTTTATCTTCATTCGTGGACTTCCAATATTTTCTCCATAATACTTACATGAACCATCCAATTAATAAACTTAAAAATATTATAAATGCTGTACAGGTTACTACGATCAGGACTTCATCATGTGGGAATGCGGATGATGCTCCATCGGCGCTGGCGCTTGGAACCAAAACGGCTGCAGTTGGCAATGGTCTCCGAAAGACTAAATATAATATGGCCATGGATAAAACTATATTCCATAACAATAGAGTAGAACTGCTGAGATACCCATAGTTGTCTGTGTAGCTGGTGGAATCCAGAATTCTCTCACTTACATAATGGCTAATCTCGGCAACAGATTATTTTACACTGGTGACATTAATATGGGGGACGTTCAACACCCATTGATGATTTAAACATTCGGATAGATTATGGTAAGAAACAGGATCATGGTCGTGGATAGGTTTTAAGGTAAATGATTTTAATGTACTCCACATTGCAGGAATATGGTGGATTGTATTTGCAATTTTGGGAGTTTATTGTTACAAGTATATCTTTGGGGAATTAGGGTAGTAGAATCAAGGATTAGTTCACAATTGCAAGGAAGGTTAATAATTTTTAAGAACTTCTACTTTTTGGGATGGTTATGGATCGATGACACGTCAACACGACAACATTTTCCAACATCTTCTACCTCTTCGCGGACTGTCAACACGCAGAGCAGACCATGAAAGTTGTCTGATGACTGCATCAGGTGTCCAGATTGTGGTGTCTGTCATGATGCGGATAGGTGGGTGGATTAGATCGCTAGTACTGGGCTGGACCGTAATTGCGTGCATTTTCGTCGGCATTTCTTGACATAGCCCAACAAATACGGGCTATTCTTAAATAAGAGTAAGTAAGAGTAAGTAAGAGTAAGTAAGAGTAAGTTTATTGCTCACATCATATATACATATTTGTTTGATACATTTTAATTTTGTGACATATCCCACAAGGTTTCCCTGTGCGTGGGATACTATACAGTGAAGTCCATTTATTATGCAATATAGGCATGTTGCAAGTTAATTGGTGTACGCACTTTACCATTGGAATATAGGCAACCCATTATACACTGCTAACCACTCTTGCCCCTGCCTACTGATGAATTTAAATTTTCAATTGTCAGGAATGTATTATTATTATTGTTTTTTTACCTATTAAATTTTTTTTAACTAAGAACATGTTCTATTTTGAGGTTAAACTTTCATGTGTTGCTGATTTCGGTTAGATCACAGATGGTTAGATAAAAAAAAAATTAGCTAACTGTGTAATGGGTTGCATATATTCCAATGGTAAAGTGCGTACACCAATTAACTTGCAACATGCCTATATTGCATAATAAATGGACTTCACTGTATATATTTATACGTAGATGTACATGTTTCGGCAAGCAACAACAAAAAAAAAAAAATTGAAATTTCCATGAATAAATAACTTAAATAAATTGTATTATAACTTGGATTAAATTTAATTTAAATTAAATTTAATTTAAATTGTATTGTTCGTCTGTCCCTAACCAGTATTGCCGAATAAGGCTTCAATATTCTGACTCAAAAAGTATGTTTTAATCATAGTTTTAAATTGATTCAAAGAAAGGTTTTTTATTTCTGCCGGAACGGAATTAAATATTTTTGGCCCTAAGAATAGAAGAGATTTTTGTGTGTGAGTTCTTTTTACTCGAGGTACTTGTAATATGATTTCACCTCTGACTGTTATTTTTTGTTCAAAATGTACTTGCCATCGCCTACATAGGTATCTACAGACTGATATGCAATAAAGTTTCCGAATTGTCGGCACTTCTAATTTGGAAAATAGACCTTGAGATGGTGATAATTTAGGAGCTTTACAGATTAATCTAATTATGGTTTTTTGCAAAGTCATTATTGGTGCTATAGCCGTTTTATATGTTCCCCCCCAGACAGTGATGCCATAGTTCATTGTTGATTGAACCAGCGCCGAGTAAACTGTTTTTAATAAATACGTGGGTAGTATATTTTTTAACATATAAAATTTTGGAACTATTTTGTATAAACTATTTTTTATTTTGTCCATATGTAGTTTCCAGTTGATGTTTTCGTCAATTATTAGACCAAGATATTTGATACTCGCCGTTTTATTTATTTTATCAAATTTGCAATTTGCCTTTTTCAATACGTAGCACGCAACAGTGTGGTACACAGGTTGCGTATCAAAGTCAAAGCTGTTCCTAAAAGAAAAATTTATGTAGTTTGTTTTCTTTGCATTCATTTTCATTTTGTTATAATTAAACCATTTTCTTAACGTTTCCAAATCATTTGACATTTTAACGAAATTTTCTTGAATTGTATTTGAAGAATATAGAATTGCGTTATCATCCGCAAAAGTAAATACATTACCGTTCATAGTGGTTGTGCACAAATCATTTATGTATACTAGAAAAAGAATAGGTCCTAACACGCTGCCCTGAGGCACACCAGCTGTGATTTTTTCCTCATCGCTAAAACAATCACTAATTCGAACTACCTGAACTCGATCCCGCAAATAACTTTCGAACCATTTGAGAGGTAGACCTCTGACTCCAGCTTGTGAGAGTTTATTTAGTAATATTTTGTGTGATATTGTATCAAATGCGTTTGATATATCTATAAATAGTCCACTCACGAACAACCCATTGTCAAGATCCTTTATTACTTTATTAGTGAAATCTATTAGTGCCAGCTCTGTTCCCTTGTCTGGTAAGAAACCATATTGTTGAGTAGCAAAGAATGAATGACTTTGCAGATAATTTATTAGTTGTTTACAAACAATCTTTTCAAATATTTTTGACACTATCGGTAGCAATGCAACTGGTCGATAATTATTTGCATCGGTTTTATGCCCACCTTTGTGTATTGGAATAATTATGGCCTTTTTTAGAGTATCTGGAAAAGTACCCTTCTGGATTGATAGATTTATTAACCTAGTTAATGTTGGTGCTATGAAATTTTGTGTTGCTTTTAGCATTTCTGCGGATATGTTATCAATTCCATAAGACTTATTAATTTTAAGCGTTTTTATGGCATCTATAACGTCCTCGCAGACAACTGGTAGCAAACTAAATGAATTTGTGGGTGTTCTATTGTTAAATGTAATTTCCTCAGTCAGTTCGATATTAGCTATTAGTAGCTTTTCTTGGTTTACAAATATGTTATTTATTTTATTTGCTATGTCGCCACTGTTTCTGAGTACTTCTTCTATATGATTTTCATTTTTATACTTTAGCTCGGTAATAGTTGCTTTTTGTTTCACTTTATTTGTAATATCATTAATTATTGCCCATTGTTTTTACTTTCCCATACCACTACTGGTATAGGGAAGTATTGATATGAAAATTTTCGAAGTCGAGATTTTCGCGGAAATACGTGTTTTGGGTCCCCAGGAACCCAAAAAAGTGGTCTAGAAAAAATGTCTGGGTGTGTGTATGTGTGTATGTAACGCCTGTAACTCAAAAACTAGCGTACCGATTTTGATGAAATTTTAAATGAAGGGGTATATCGAAAATTCATCGACAAAATAAGCTTTTCAAAAAAATCCGAAACCGGAAGCGGAAGTTAGACATGTTTTTTTGGTAACATTTTTTTCAGAAGCGGAATTTTGAAAATCTGAGTAGGGGATATGAAAAAAGGGCATAATTCAAGGAAAACAGTTTTTTACCGGACTCTCTAACTTCAAAATGGCGGTCGCTATGAATTTTTCAAAATTTCGACTTTAACGCCCCACAACTCAAAAACCAATTATCTGATCAGGTTCCGCAACAACTTGTTTGAAAGCCCTTTGGCTGTACTACACCAGGAAAAAAAATTATTCACTAAATCCAAAACCGGTCGCAACGCCGCTCTTCCAAAAATTTTGAAATTTTTGAAAAATTATTACAAAAAAACTGGTCTAAGGAATTTGTTTAAATTTGCTATACGTATGCAGCTTGGTATTAGCTACATTTTTGTTTTTTGATGAATGCCAGAATTCCACTGTGGCGCCCTCTACGAGATTTTGAAAATCGGAAATTGATGCTCCTATAGCGCCTTTATTAGTCCAAATATGAAAGAAGTTTAAATATAAAAGTTATTTAGTATATAATTCTGCATTTTCTTACATGTATATCACGTATACAGGGCGTTAGCTTTCCACAGTAAAATAAGCAACTTTGTTATTTTAAATGAAACACCCTGTATATTATTATATAATTGAATGCAGAATTTAATTGTCTATCATATAGTATAATGTATTCATATGGCTAAAAAGTACGGTTGATGAGAAATTAGTGAATTTTGAACTTTAAAACCGAGTAGGGTGAAATTTATAAGTGCCGATATGTTCAAGTGACCATGCGCGGGACGGGAATTCCTTGTCGCCGGCTAATCCTAGCAGCCTATGAATATAAATAATGACACATGCGCAGATGAACACAATCGGCACTTGTGTTAATTTTCAAGTTTAGTTTATCAGTTGTGGCGAACTATACTGTTGAATACCAAAAACGAATGTTTATTTTTAGTATGGGAAAGTCCAGGGGAGGTTTGCACCTCCACTTTTTTGATATTGTTATTATATTGTATCAACTTGTATTCATAGTAGGAAAATTTTGTAGTTTTTAGTAATTGTGCCAAAAATTTCCTATACTGCAAGTATTTTGTTTTAAGTATTACATTAAAAGGTAGGCGTTTGAGTATTTTAAACATTTTATCTCTTTTCCGTATACACTTTAATAACCCAGGAGTCATCCACGGTTTTATTAGATAAGTTTTGTTCTTATAATTACATACTTTTTTTGACTCATTTGTTATACTATTAAACATAATTTGAAATCGAATAAAACAATCTGTGACATTTCCTGAAACGTTGCAGTCGTCCCAGTTGCATTTCTCCGCCAGCGTCGCTAACTGTTCATAATCTATATATGTAAAATTCCCCTGTACGTTTCTACATTTCCTTTTTAAGTTAAAAATTGCCCCCAGTGTATAATAGTGATCTGTTAATGCTGTTTGAATGACCGCTGATTTAATATAATTGTTTTGAGATTTTATGAAAATATGGTCCAGGCAGTTCCCAGAGTCGTTATTACTGCCTGGTCTAGTAATCTGATTGATGCAAGAAATAAACCCAGCAGATACCATGCAAGATAAGTAACAATCAGAGCCAGAATCAGCCTTAAGTATGTCGAGATTTATATCACCCGTATAGTAAACATTTTTATAAGAATTAAATTCAGGAAGGAGTTCAGTCAGTTCATTTATATATTCAAATTCACTATAGCTATGCAGTCTGTATATACCCATTATAACGACTTCAATTGAATTACATGTACATTTAATAGCCAAGCAGTCAGCTGTGCGCATATTAATATCTAATGCTGTAAAGCTAAATTCATTTGATAAGAACATATAGCTATACCACCTGCCCGATAATTGTTATTACATTTGAAAATTGGGTTGTAGTTGGGAATATTATATAAATCTTGTTCCGCGTCATAAATCCAAGTTTCAGATAGCACTATAAGTGTAGGTTTCGATTCTAGGGCATTTAAAAGTAGCAAAAATTCATCAAAGTTTTTCCTTAGGCTGCGTATGTTTAAGGACAAACAAACAAATACATCTCCCAATTTATTAACTTCTCCTTCACCGCCTAAAAAATCGGCATTAAAATTAAAATTTGACTCTAAAGTCATATCTAAATTAAAATTAAAATTTACATCATTATCTATATCTAAAATATCGTTATCCATAACAAGCATATATTGGTATAAATACTGATTCGACAAACATATTTTTGTACCTAATGTATTTTATCTAGGTCTCTTAGAGATTTAATCTGTATAATCGTCGATGAGGCATCTTTTCTTACTAGGATTTTCGCATCGCGCACCCAAGTAAATTTATATTGACAAGCTCGTGCTTTTTTCTTGGCTTCGCTCAGTAAATGTTTATTGTTTATAGTAAGGTGTTCGTTTATATAAATATTCTGGTTTCCACCTTGTAACTGATTAGAGATATCACTAACCTTAAGGAGTCCACGCGCTCTTGCTTTCTGGAGTAACCCATTTCTTAGACCTCTATCCCTCATATGTGCAATTATTGGAATAATTTGTTGAGTTTTAGACTGGACCCGGTGTGCAACTTGAATATCACTTCGCAGTAAAGGATGTCCGATTACTTCTGCCACCTTTCGCACAATTTCATAAACATCCTCATTTTGTGATTGAGGAATTCCTGATATTTCTAAGTTTTCATTTCGTGAGCGTTGCTCCAGTTCTTGAATTCTGTAGTTCATATCTGCCATGTTGTCTTCGTTTTTTCCAAGTTGACTTTTTGATTGTTGCGATTCAACTTTCAGTTCCTTTACGCTATTCTTTAGAATATTGTAGTTTTCATTGATCTTATCAAAAGTATCTGATAAGAAGCTCACGCTTGCCTCTAAATCTTTCATTCTTCCATCTAAAGCATCTATTTTATCCAGCTTACTGTTTATTGTTTGTAATTCCTGCAAAATTTTAGAGACTGCATTCGAATCCCCAAGTTCTTGCGGATTTTTGATTTCGGCGTCCACTTTTGTGGTTATGTTTTGCACGCTACATTCACATTCCCAAGTTTTGATTTCTCCGCTTTCTTTCAGACGAGCAAATTCTTCGGTCAATACATTTTTGCACAAGTTATGGTAATTATTACCACATTTTCCTCTACAGGTGATATACTCATCGTATCTTCCTATATTTCTGTTACACTTTATACACTTCACTGGCATGTTGCTTGCGTCCACACCCGTCTTTTATTTATTTTAATACATTTATTTATTTAAATACATTATTAAATATAAATGAATTCATAAATAAAATCAGTAGATCCCTTTAGTCGGATAATCTGTAAAATTATTAATTATAAAATTATGCATGTAAATTCCTAAAATACAAAAATAAAATGTACTTTTGCACTTTTTTTGCATTTAAGTAATGTAAAAATAGAATAATTGTGTTGCAAACTTGTGTATAATGCAGGCCCTGTTATATCTGTTTCGTCTGCATTCATTGACTTACCCAACAAATAATGCCTGTTTATAAATAAAGTAGCATACCTATACAAAAAAAATTAATAGCTCTGCTTCCTGGTCACAACTTATGTAATCCTTAAGTGAACAATTATGCATTTGTATCCCTAATAATAGAAAAAATAATAATATGTAATTACTTGCATTTAAATAATGTAAAAATAGAATAAAATAGTAGTTTCCTATTTCTTATATTTCAGGTGACTAATATGTCACACTAGCCAGCTTGCAATAAAGTTGACCTACTCCACTATATTTATTATTGTAAACATTGCTGACCTGTACATACTATGACTACTATTAAAAATGTGTGTCAATTATTTTTCTATGCTTATCATTTTAAAATCAAGACCTATTTATTACTGTTTAAACTAGATTAGAAAGAAAATTTCACTATAATTTACTAATATTTCCCTATTAATAGCAAAAAATAGACTAGTGTCTCATCCATAATTAATATTTGATACTTATTGTACCAAAACTAGCTGGCAGTTCCATTATATAACTTATACATTATAAAAAAAGAAAAAGACTCGGCGCCTCCACCATACACATACTTGTTAAAATCTTGTTAGGCCCTGCACCGCCACTATACTTGTTATAATTTTTTGTAAGCCCCGGCACCTCCGCCATACTTGTTACGCCCTGGGGGAACGGTTGCGTAAGGCCAGCGAGTCCCTAATATAAATTAGAGAATCACCAGCCATCGGGATTATGGATGAGAACACAAAACGACTATTGCACTAACAACTAATTTTATTAAAATAAAATAACCTAAATGAACTTAGCATTACAATATAAAATTAAAACTAGTTATCTTACCCTAAGACCAAATTGATAAGACTCAGCATCTTGGCTTCTCTGAGTACTTAGATTTATGGAACTAGTCTGACTCAATCTCGAACTCTTCAACTAAGACTCGATCTAAGCCTCTTGGCACTAGGACTAACCCCTTAACTAAGGAACTAAACCTTTTATAATGCCCCACTCGTTCTTTCCCTGCAATCCTCCTTATCAGCACTTTGAAAATAAGTAGACTTGCTAACAACAAGGATTGCAGCAATTAACCATTGCAACTCTATTCAAATCTAGGATAATTAGGCCAATGTTATTATAAAGCATAACATTCCAATTGCGATTTGAATAACAATTATAATTTAACAAATACGAAATTATTTTGAAATGATCCAAATGTAACAGTATGATAATCGATTTTATTTTTTACGATTTTATAATATTCCGCAATTGATTTAAGCTTTGTCACCAATTGTTGAGACGGATTTTTCCAATTTTTTTGTTAAAATCACTGTGCTATCCTTCAACAGTGTTGGTTATTTGATGCCTCTCTCCGTAGCATATCCACATGTCACGAACGATGCTATTTTCCAATCACTGATTGACGAAGTAGTCGTTAAACTTTTTTGTCAGCTCGTTATCAGGGGACGACTCCATTATACATCATCTATGTACTGTTTTGACAAATGAGCTAGTCCTGCACACATGCGACTGTGCTAGCGTATATTTGAATTATCCCTGTAAGAAATCACTAACCCCAACTCTTGAACTTTTCCCCAAATGGCCTGGTTGAAATGAAAGTTGCAACCCTTAATTTGTGCACTTGGAAGAACATGCCGAAATGCGAAGTCCAATTTTATCATTTCAGGGAAAAAATAATGGAGTTTTAATATTGAAACTGTTTATGTTCGTAAATGGGGGACAAGCTATGAGTTTTTACTCAAGGCCAAAGAAGACAAGGTGTCGCGATCGGGTTTCGCCGCTGGCTGGGCGATCCGGACCGACCGCATGAGTTCATGTTCCGAATTTGAGTAGAATTGGTGCATGCGTAATGCTTGACCTGCCGGATTTTTAGTAGAGTGCTCGAAGCAACAAAAGTCTTCAAATAAGCAAGTTAGTGGGCACTCTGGAGTTAAAAGCAACGAAGTAGCCAGTCGTGTAGAGCATGCTTTTCTTAGTCTAAAATTTAAATCTGTCCAAATTTATCATGGCAGGAAGGGCACAATTAAAAAAATTCAAGTTAGGTACAAGGGCGGAAGTACCTACGTGTCGAGAACTAACTGTACATTTTTTCCCGTTAAATTGTCTGTGGAGGATATATATTTTTTTAGTATTTCAAAAAGGCAGAACGCATTACACCTTACGGGCAAAAAAAACTAAAAATCAATCATTTTTAGTTTGATTTTTGCTTCTCACATCATTATTTCGGTAACCGTTCATTTTATAGAAAAATGACCCACTTCTAGAGCCTCGACATCGAGAATGCTAACATTATAGGTTTAAGATTTTTAAAATTAATATTAAACGAAAAAAAGCTTAAAATTCAAAGTAGTGTAAATTATCGCGCAATTTTGGATGTCTAATTTGATCACTGAGCGAGCATGATCCGTCGCGTCCCCACTATAAATTGTTCCGACCCCGCACTGCACCACATACCGGAACGATCAATCCTTCAATGTATAATGTCTGAAATCAAATTGAAAACTTATTTGAAACGTCGAAACTGTATGAGGCGCCGTTTGGGTCAAAATTATATATATAAATTCAATAAATATATAAAGTTCTTTAGGAAATATATATACGTTTTTAAAAATATATGTGTAATAAACGGATTTATATAAGCATTATATTATTCGAGTCTGATGCTTCGTATATAACTTCCAAGCAGGGTCGCACTAGCCACAGCACATCTTTTTGGTACACATTAATATTTTCAAAAGATTTTTTTATTTCAAAATTCTGGTACCACTCTTAAGATTGAGAAAATTATATAAAGAAAAAGAAAAAATATTTAAATAGCAATTTTTAGTTTTCTATTTTTTGATGGTTAAACAGTGGCGGCGGCTGGTGGTCAATCATATGGGGAGGACATTTTAATAAAAAAAAAAACTAACATTTAAACAAAAACATTCTTACCTGTTTCATCGTAACCCTCATAAGGGCTAAGTAGACTGCGTTGCAAAATTGTACGCAATGGATTATTTTATTCAAGGTACATATACCTATCTGTTTTTTACTTACACGGTAGGCACAATCCAGTTATGAGCGACTGTTTTTACACGTTGGAGTTTCATATGATGTGCTAATAAAAAATTGTGTTTGCACAAATTTATACATTGATTCTTTGACATACCGATATATTTCTTTTGCTGTGTTGTTTGTTTATTTCAAACAAGGATTTTGGACGACTATTTACGGGCTGCGAACATTAGCTGAGATGGTACCTATTGCATTCTACACTATTTGGTAACATAACACCTTAAGTACAATAATAACTCGAACTTTTGATTAAATATTTACTATTTTTGTTTTGATTTCATAATTAATAGTTTCACGAGTGAAATGCCTTCATTTTCTTAGGGAGGTCATTGCCCAAATGACATACGGACGAGCCCTATCCAACGGTACCAAAAACGCGATCTTTATTTCCATCTGAAATTTCAAAGTTGCTTTCGATTTTCCGCATTTCCGGTTTACCCTGGAAAATTGTAGCAGTGGCAATAAATTCGTTGCATATGCTTTGGCAATTAATTTTTTTTTCAACCGCATAGCTCATTACGTTTAAAAATAAAAGGGCAGGCGGGTATGATCTGAAACAGCCTGTACAATGACAACAAAATAATTTTATTTACAAAGGCCTATTTTCCTCGGGATGGGACGGTTCGGCGCGGCCGTTTCGGCGCCAAGCAGTTTCGGCGCCGACCGTCTCAGCGCCAAGCAGTTTCGGCGCCAGAATGTATTTTCATGTACAACTTATTTAACTATCGCGACCGATTGGCAAACAGGGATCTAAGTGTGTCTTGTTAACATCGGCAAATTTGAAAACAAAAATTCCTCATAAAAGAAAACAAAAAATGGTTAGCAGGTAAGCTGAGGGATTTTCATTCCTCATAAAAGAAAACAAAAAATGGTTAGCAGGTAATCTGAGGGATGTTCATTCCTCATAAAAGAAAACAAAAAATTGTTAGCAGGTAAGCTGAGGGATGTTCATTCCTCATAAAAGAAAACAAAAAATGGTTAGCAGGTAAGCTGAGGGATTTTCATTCCTCATAAAAGAAAACAAAAAATGGTTAGCAGGTAAGCTGAGGGATGTTCATTCCTCATAAAAGAAAACGGTAGCGTTTCGGCTGGTTCCGGAGATTCTTACGTTTACCGGCGTCTTTTGCCGTTGTGATCAAAGCTGAAATTTGTCGTTGTGAACAAGTTTGCTAAGAATGCAGATTTTTGCCGATATGATCATTTGCCGATGTTAACAAGACACACTTAGATCCCTGTTTGCCAATCAGTCGCGATAGTTAAATAAGTTGTACATGAAAATACATTTTGGGCGCCGATACTGCTTGGCGCCGAAACGGCCGGCGACGAAACTGCTTAGCACCGAAACGGCCGCGCCGAAACGGCGGCGCCGAATCGGCCGCGCCGAAATGTCCTGGACCGTATTTTCCTTACTTAAACATTCTGATTAGTTGCGGATTTTTATCGTTCTTTTGTACCTTTTTAGTTACATTCTAAAAGTATGATGGAATAAAAATTACTGATTTTAAACGCAAGGACCATTTTACCTTTCGAAATCCTTCCCATGATTTCCTTCAGCACAATGCGCACATTATACTACTAAAATTAATTTTGTGAATTGGGTACACAAACATTTTTCAAAAATTACTCTTAATGTGTCTCAAAAAAAAGATCTGCTGTGAGAGATCTACTGTGGCTAGTCCGATCCTGGGTGGAAGTAATTGAATACATGACAGCGTTGCCACATATTCGCGCAGACGCACTTTGAAACTTGTAACGCAATTATATATGTGTTTTCAATTTAATATATATGTGTTTTCGAGCGCAATATATTTATGTTTTCCTATACTTACTTTTATGTACAAATTGTTCGAATTATATGTATATTTTGTTAATAAATATATATGTATTTTCAAAGATGGTTATATAAATCCGTTTATTACACATAGGTTTTTAAAAACGTATATATATATTTCCTAAAGAACTTTATATATTTGTTGAATTTATATATATAATTTTGACCCAAACGGCGCCCCATAAAACTGGTGCATAAATAATTTTTATTAAATCATAATAATATAATTCAGTATAGGTATCAGGAATAATTTTATTATAGGCTGTAATGGTATTAGTCAATTCAACAAATAGTTTAATGTTTGTTAATGGTTCATTGGCATTGGAAAGTCCAATGGAATGTGCAACTGCTTCTCAGTAGAATAAGCAATATTGTATTGAACTAAAATATGTAATGCGAAGAGAGATTAAGAAAGTGAGCAGACAATAAAGTGTGAGTTGGAAATGACTGGTTGTCTTTTTGAGTAAACCAACCCTCTGTCCGAGTAGGGACATTACATGGCGACCCTGCCAGTTACGGCATTATGACGTGGATTTCGAACCAGCATTAAGCAATGTTACTAGAAGAAAAGTGAAATTAAAAATATACAGAAATGGGTTCTTCACAATCCAAAGATGAGGTGGTAATCGCCCAAGCTGGAAACAGTGGTGGATTGAAGAATACCACACCAGGCTTTTCGGGGACCACTAAAGAAATGGCTGAAATAATAGGAGTGTTGGTCTTGGCCATAATCATAATTTTATGGTTCTGTGTGACACGATGCAGAGCGTCAGTTCGAAGGAGGATCAGAGAAGAAATTTCAAGAAGTCGTGAACAAGTGTAGTGTAAAGTTAAGTGAAAGAGAAAAGGTTCGAAGTGCGGGTGTGTGAAAAAAAAACGGAAATATTAAAATTGGTACATAGTGAACTGAAAATGGTATCATCATCATATTTTCTACAGGGATGTTATGTCCAGTCTGCGCGAATTTCGTCACCTATTGGAAGAACTAAACGCAATTTAAGGAAAGATGGTATTAGTAGGCGTAAGAACATTCATTATACAAATCGTAAGTTGGGGAAAATAAATAAGTTAAAAGTAGAATTTAGAAATATAAGGGAATCATTTAATAGTACTCAGCACGAGCCAAGTACAATAAGAGAAGTTAAAACTTGGGTAGATGCTATTAACAAGTATTTTGAAAATATTAATGTAATTTTAGATACTAGGTTAAAAGAATCGGGCACTGAGCAATCCGAATTTGAAGCAGAAAAACTAGATTCAGATACAAGTTCTTTGTCAGATAATTCAGACTCAGATTGCTCCAGTGACCAAAATAAGATGTCAGAAAAATTTGACTTCAAAATTGCGGCAAGTCTGTTGCCAGTAATGGATGGTATACGGAAAAGGTAACGAAACAATTAATTGACGCCATTAAGTTCTATGATGCATTGTTGGATGCTGTGGGAAAAAAAATTAATAACTTCTTACGTGTTAAATACTAGACTTTCAGAAAGTACAAAAATCCGTTTACAAAATGATTACACTTCAAATGCGGAATTAATCAAAGATATAAAATCTAACTGTTTAACCAAAAATATCAGCTTCAGCCCTATCAGTTAAATTGAGCACCGTCAGGCAAGGAGGAAAATCTATTGATGAATTTGGTAAGACAATTGAAGAATTATTTGTAGATTTAACAATTACTCAGGCTAATGGAAATAGCGATGCCTCAAAAATTCTTACGGATGTTAACGAAAAGCTAGCTATTAATGCTTTTGCGAACGGTTTACAAAATTCCGAACTGCGTACAATCATTAATGCCAGTGGTGTAGTCGGGACTATACGCGGGTATACGGCGCCGGCGTATAACAGCCTTTTCGTTTAAGGCATGCGCGTAGATCCACTTTTATTATTTTATTATTTTTATTATTTTTGTATTATATTTGTGTAATTCTTTTTTATTATTTTTAAATTTGTATAGCTTTTCCTGAATTACAGCTATTGCAAATACCGTGTTCAAATTTAAAAAAAAAAGAATTTGAGTGCGTATACCCACTTATTTTAATAGGACTACACCACTGATTAATGCTCGTAATTACTCAAAACTAGGCGAAGCTATTCGGGGAGCCAAAGATGAAGAAGTACCCAGGTAAGATATGTCGCAGGTGTATCACGTGCGAGGTCAACATCGCAAATATTTTCAACGATATAATTACCGAAATAATCGTGGGAATTTCAGTTAGAAATTTTCGAATCAGAACAATAATCGACAAGTTTCAAATAATTTTTCTAGAGGTCGAGATAATAATAATATTAGGGGCAGGTACAAACCGTCCTTCAGAGGAAGAAATAATTATAACAACCCTACCACCAATTTTAGAGGTAATAACAGTCATAGAAGTTTTTATATAGGAATTGAAGGAACAGGCTCATCGGCCAGTTAGTATAGGAAACAAAGCATAAAAATAGCCAAGTGCTAGAAAAAATTCCAATAAAGCTGAATATTTGGATACACCTTCTTTAGGACCTATACAACAAATCCTTAAAAGTCCCCAGCAATCCCCCCGGTGCGTCACCCCCTGCACCTCCCTAAAAGTGCGTTCGATTAAACTGCTCGATTAACGCTTTTAACACAATGTGCACTTTTACCGTTCGGTTATTCACCGCGGTGTAAAAAGTGTAGGGTGTATAGGTGTTCGTTAATTGTGGTGCTGTGTGTTTTGTGTTAGCTCCATACCGGAAGATCGAGAAAGGTTGTCCGAAAAAAACTACTTTCTACAGCGAGTATATCAATCTTTACATCCTCCAGCTGTCATCATAGACATATGCTGTCATGTATGAAATGAATTTAGCAATTTATCGTAGATTCAAAATAGGAAAGCAATTATGACAATAATAAGTTATTTGCAATTAGTTAATTAAGATTATAATAATTAGAATATTAAATGTTACAAAATTTAATTATAGTTTAATCAGTAATCATTACAGTTCATGTTCGAAATGAGCCCCATTATTGTTGATACAGCATTGTACTCTTCTTTTCATTTATTTACGTAACTGGTCAAATGAAACCAGGCTTCGTCTGAAAACAAACTTGAATCCTGCATTTCATCGATATTTAAATTTCGGTTAAATGAATTGTAGTAGGTACTGCACACGTTTTTCATAATCGGGACGAAGTAATTCTTGCATTACTGAAACTTTATGTGGGTGTAAATGCAGTTTTCGTCTTACTGCCTTTTGACACGTTCCATACTCTGCAATTACAGATTAAAATAAATTTTATATACAACAATTTATAGGATACAAAATACACACCTGTTTGTTGCGCTAACTGTCGTAATGGTTTTTTAGGGCTACCCGCTTTACATGCCTGCTCAGATTATCGTAATCAAAGCTGACGCCAGGGAACCGATTAATGAATTCATTTATACATAAATTTCCTGAATACTTCCATTCACATCATTCTCATTGCATAGGCCATTGCGGAAATAAGATTCAATAATAAACGTGTTGTGTTCAAGGGAATGCATATCCTAAAATTTATAAACATAATTATTACCGTTTTCGATTAATTGGAAACACTGCCCAGGCAGCACACTATATTTGTTTGATGTTTTTATTATATTTTCTAAATATTTTTAAAGCCGTTATGTTTCCTAAACATTTACTACATAAAATTGATATTTTAGAAATATTAGTAGAAAGTCTAAATGAAACATATTGAAGTAATGTTTTAAGATTCTTTGATTAATGTTTGTTAAGAAATATTAAAAAGTGAGGTACAAGAAATATTTATACAGGGTGTTTCTTAAATGGCGGACACGGAGAGCACTACGCGATTCTCATCTTTAAACTGAGTTGAAAAAGTATAGGCGATTTTGTCCTAATGTATTTAGTTTCCGAGTTATTCGAATTTTACAAATTTTAAATTTGACAACATTGCGCATGCTTGCACGGACTTTGTTTTAAACGTTTGGTGTTTTAGTAAGGCAGTATGAACAAGTTTCCTAGGTAATAACCTCACAGCTACAATGCACTGTTGCAACATATTGAAAAACAGTTTAACAACAAATATTTATCAGAAAGAATGTCTGCGGAGGAAGGAATACAACGTATGAAAAATTCCAAATTTATTAAGATGTAATATTTGATTGATGAACAATGCGGAACGGTTAAAATTTACCCGTTTTTCCAAAGCATAAAGGAATTGAATCTCAATCTTTGACTGAGAATAACTCTGAAACTAGCGAAGAACGGGCATTATTGTATTATATTTTTCCAATTGGTATCCGGAGGGGAATGTAGTACTGTGCTCCGTGTCCGCGATTTAAGAAACACCCTGTATAAGATTATAAAAGAAGGTATAAAAAAAATTCTTGAATAATGTTTTGGAAATCTTACTGTAATGTTTTTAAGAAACATTTTTTTTGAAAGATATACCAAACATTTCATGAACATTCTAGACAAAATATGTTTCAAACATTTAGAAACATTTCTAAAGAAAATGTTAGATATGTATTTCTAGATAATGTTTCATTTTCTGCGTATAGAAGATATTGGTAAAATATTAGGAGCAATGAGGTAATAAATGTTTATTATGACTATTTTAAAAAGCTGCGATTAACATTTGAGTAGTGATTTGGTTTTAAGAGATAATGTTGCTTGTTACAGTGTTACAGACATGACTAGTAAACCGTTGGGAACTAAACATAACAAGTACTTATTGTCCAGGAATATTAGAGAAAGGTTTTGTTCTAACAATTCTATGGGTACTTGATGATGCATGTCTGTAAGTTTGGGTAATTCCACGAAAATTGTATGAAAGGCATTCGCTAGGTTTCTCTGTCTTTCTTTCAACGAACGCTGTAAATATACGGTACGTTGACGAAGTTGGCAAGTGAAACGTGCGTGTTGAAAGAAGATAGAACGGTATCTATACTTCAGTTCAAACGTTTTTGTTATAACCCGTTACCCTTCTATATTCACTTAATGGCCATTTGTGTAAGCAAATTTGCACAATGAGAGCGAGAGAGAGAGTTATTTTGGTAAAACCGCTTTTTTTTCAAATACCTATACGAAAAATATTTGCCTAATATTCAAAATAAATTCCTTTGAAATATTTTAAAATGTAGGGAAAGTACGATTTCGAACCTCTGCTGCAGGTACCTACACGTGTTAATCCTTTTCTGAGAATTTGAGGTTCTCCAGTGCGCGTTTTACTTGGAATATTATGCATTTATTAAAATTCTGTTCTGCGTTTTACAAGCTGATAAAAACCGCGTATATTGTATATAGGATCTAATAAATAGATCCCATCGAGGGCGTCTTTTGCAATTCCGCATTAACAATTTGGTGTTCATCTCATTTTACAATAGGTGACGTCACTACTAGAAAATTTTCTAATTTGCAAATAACTTGTTCTTGTGTCCCTTTTCTTAACTGAGGGTGCTTGTTGAGTGTTGAGTGATCAGTTATAAAGGGTTTGCCAAGCCAAAAGCAACATATTTTAAAGTTTCTAGAATAGTTAAGTTGTGCTGCCAACTCTTCTGTTAAGGTAGGTAAGATATATTTTTATTATTTATATTTTTTAATATTAATTAATTAAAATTAACTATTTCTAATTTAAATTTTATTTTAAATGCTACCAGAAAACGTTTTCGTAAGGCGTCTGAAGGCGATATCAGAAACTCGGCGAAATTGTTTTTGACAACCGCAAAATGGGGCACTTCCAAAAATTTGAACAGGGCCAAGTAAGTTTTAAGATTTTACGATTTTACAGAGAAACTAAAGAAATATTTATTATTTTTACAGTCATATTGTACTTTTAAAATAATGGATTTTTTTTCTTATTTTTTTCAGAAAATTCTACGGAGATCAGCATTATATTTATAATTTTCTTTTTATTTTTAATATTATTAATTAGCTATTAATTTGTTTCTTTTTGTGGTCAACAAACATTATTATTATTATTATTACTATTATTATTATTATTATTACCTATTATTATTATTATATCTGTAAATTTAATGTAATGAAATAAAAATTTTATATAATGCAAGAGTGTTTTAAGATTCTAAATAAATAATATTTTAACATTTCTTGAAATTTTGTCATTCATATCTAAAAAACATTTCTCAAATATTTCTTCCATGTATTCGGGTAATATTGCTAATTTATTCTAAACTAACATAGAGAAAACATTTAAAGAAAATATATAATATGTTATATCCAAACTAATCTCTTATAAATATTACACAGAAACATTTAGAAAATATTTACTTATGAGTTTGTATTAACGTTTCCACCAAATGTTTTATGCATGTTCGACAGAAACATTAGGAAACTATTTACCGGAAATATTTATTTAAAAAAATAAGTAGTTACATTTTAAGTTTAGGTAATATTTCTTTAAAATATTTAAGAAAGATTGTGTGCTGCCTGGGTGTACTTACTGTAAACTTCGTTTAACAATGGTCAATTAGTATTGAAAAATACTGTTTTGTATAGTAATAACGGCGTTCAAGTATGAAAAAGGGCAGTAAATGTTATATCTTAGCCGGTGGATTGTAATAACAAACAATTAGCATATTAAGAAATACCTTTTATTTCAAGCCTCTTACATCCAAAAAAACCTGCTACCTTGTACAATCAACTTTACAAGACAAAGCGCTTCCTAGTTCTTACTTCTAACGCCCTCTCTCGGCCCTTTAATATACTACAAATACCCCCACTCATAAATTTAAACGTACGGTCTTATGTCCCGCCTCGGTCTGTCACACACATTTAACCTCACCGGAGTAGCAAACTTCTCAATGTCATTTCTTGGTCTTTCCCCATCATATACCTTCGCAGGAGTAGTAACCTTACCAGTGTCCCCGCTAGGACCACCCGGTACCTCGCTGGTAGCTGGTTCCGTAATCTCATTAATCAGGCTACTACTACTTGAACTAGGAGCTGGTACATGCTCCACCCCTACTGCGGCTGCTTTTCTTAAACTTAGCTTAGGATCTTCCACTATCTCAGACTCTTTAGATATGTTTTTATTTATCTGATTCATGTGCCGTTTCCACACTGCCTCTTCATTAATTAATTTGCACATAAATATTCTCCTAACACTTCGTCAATCTCAGCCTCCACCCAGGCCTTCTTGTTAGGGTTTCTGTAATCTCTGCACCAGAATCTCTCTTTTTCTTGAAAAGTAACCTCTCTAGGTTGGTTACCACTTTGTACTCTACCCTCCATTCTTCAATTTCCCTCCATTAATAAATCTAACCTATTTCTTACATGATGCTTAAAAACTAAACTAGAAGGCGTGACCCCTGTAGTGATGTGCACTGAATTTCTATAATGAAATAAATATCTATTTATAGTAGTTTCAAAAGTTTGCACATCATTACTGGTGTGATCCCTGCACATCTTAAAAATACAACTCTTAAAATTCTTTACGACATTTTCTGCAAAACCATTGGTGGCAGGATGATACGGAGAAGAAAGATGTTTAATGCCATTACTTCCTAGATACTTATTGAATTCCTCCGAGGAAAATTGAGGACCATTGTCCTTCACTACAACTTTGGGGAGTCCAAAACGTGCAAAACATTCTCTGAATTTTTCAATTGTCGTCAATGACTCAGTATTTCTCATGATAAACGCTTCAGGTCACTTTGAGTAGGTGTCATATGATCAAAACCATTTTACCCCTTATAGGCCCTAAAAAATCAGAGTGTATGCGCTCATAAAAGTAAGAAGATCTCACCCCTGGGTATACTACTGCCTTATTAGGTTCAGGCCTTGAGCACATACATATTCGACAACTATTTACAAATGTTTCTACCTCCTTGTCTAATGAAGGCCACCAAAAATAAGCACGTGCATTTGCTTTCATGTTGCTTATGCCTTCATGGGTACTATGTAGTTCCTTAAGTAACTGCGCTCTCAATTTTACCGGAACTATTACTCGGTATCCCCACATAATTACACCTCTCTCAATTGCTAATTCGTCCTTCCTAACTAAATACGGTTTCATTATCTCCTCATTGGTTGATTTAGGAAACCCCTCCTTAATAAAATTATATACACGACCTAACAAAGGATCCCGCCTTGTTTCCGACCTAATTCGTTGAGAATCAACTGGATAAATATTGTCACGTTGTATTTTGTGACTAGTCTGGATTTAAACAAGTCAGTAGTTTTTACATAATTATATTTAAACAAAGTTACAAAGTTAGCAAATGTGCACCATCAAGGTGAGCTTACATAAAAACAGCTAGTAGCGCCAAGTGAACCATGGTTGGTTGAAGGGTTGTTCTCTGTTCTGTAGTTTTCTAAGTTCTGTTTAAAGTTGACACCGGTCAGGCTGGTCTTGATGTAGTTGTACGAAGGCCCAAGGGTCCACCTAGGACCCAACCATTTAGACTTGGTATTAGAGCTGGGTCGAATAGTCTAGATGCTGGCTGGTTGCTGAGTGTAAGTTGCACTGAATGGAATGGAGAAATGTTGTGCTTTTATACTAATTCCCGTGTCCCCATTTAGGTCATGTATCCATATTTGGGCATGACTTCGGAACACACGTGCATCATCTAGATTTCTCATGAAACCTAATATGCTGACTCATCAGTATTGCAACATCTTATGCAAATAGAATGTAACCCTGACATGTGATACTAGCATGCTTGGCGCGTGATACTTGCATGTTAGACAAGTATTGATTTTACCGAAGTCATTACATTGGTTATTATTATTATTTTAATAATTATTTTAGGAACTTCGTGACAATATTCTCTAAAAAATTTAGATAGTCACACGGATTTTTGTCTACAACTTCTTGATTATCTAACGGTAGCCTAGTCAGTGCATCTGCCTTTACATTTTCTGTACCGCGAATATAACGAATAGTATAATTAAATCCTGACAGAAATAATGACCATCGTTGCAATCTTCCGGAGGCCATCTTGGGTAAACTCTTAAACTCACCGAATAAAGTTTGTAATGGTTTGTGATCCGTAACAATTTCAAACTTACGACCAGCCAAGTACTCGTATAATTTAGAAACGGCCCAATAAATACTTAAAGCTTCCTTACATACCATGCTGTAATTACGCTCGCTTTTTGACAGCACCCGTGAAATAAAAGTAATCGGACGCTCCATGCCATCAGGCATCACGTGAACTAAAACCGCCCCTATACCGTACTCGCTGCTATCACATGCTAATCTCAAAGGCCTATCGGGATCAAAATGAATTAAAATCTTGTCTGATGTAATTTCCTTCTTCGCAAATTCAAACGCCTCGTTACATTTTCTCGACCATTTGAAAACAGATTCTTTTTTTAAAAGATCATATAAAGGTTGAAGTTTTTCAGAAGGGTTAGGTATAAATTTTGAATAATAATTTATCATTCCCGCAAAAGCACGCACCTCCGTCCTATACTTGGGAATTCGTGTCTTTAATATTGCCTCAATCTTTCTTTTATCTTTTTCCAACCCCATTGCGGAAATTATATGACCCAAATAACAAACCTTATCCTTAGAAAACTCACATTTAGCCAGATTAAGCCTAAACCCTACACTTTCAAGCGGCTTTAACACCTCCTCCAAATTTGCCAAACGCTCCGCCGCATTCTTACCAGTGACCAAAATGTCATCTAAATAGTTGACGGTACCTTTACACCCCTGGGGCACCTTTTCTATTACACATTGAAAAATCGAACAGGCTGGTTTCGTTCCAAAAGGTAGCCTGTTAACCTTATAAATTCCCCAGGGCGTGCTCCAACTTAAAAGTTCAGCGGATTCTTCGTCTATAACTAACTGGTTATATGCATTAATAAAATCCAACTTAGTGAACTGCTCGCCCCCTTGCAAAGTTGCAAAAATATCTTCTATCCTGGGTAAAGGATGATTCACCTCCTTAAGAAACTTGTTTATTGTTACCTTATAGTTTGCAGACACTCTTACATCAACTCCGTTTGGTTTCATGACCGGAACCAGAGGTGTTCCCCAACTAGCATTATTTACTTTCTCGATAACCCCTTCCTTTTCCAATCTATCAAGCTCCTTCTTAACTTTATCTCGAAAAGCGAAAGGAATAGGTGGAGGTTTCTTAAAAACAGGTATTGCCCCCGGCACTGTCTCTAGTTTAATCTTTTCAAACTTGTACGTTCCTAACTCCTTTTTAAAAACCTCCCTGTATCTGTCTAAAATACTCTTTAATTTCAAATTCTCCAACTTTACAACATTAATTTCTGAGAACTCAGTTGACCCTTCCTTATTAACTCTTTTACCTCCTATAAATACCTCATTTCTCTCATGTAAACACAAACCAAACTTACCCCAGAGGTCCCTGCCTAATAAACACTTAGTAGCCCCTTCTACCACTAATACCTTACATAATTTAGTAGAATGACCGATTTCAATATTGACCTCAAACTGACCTTTTGGCGTTATCACTAGACCATGGTAAACTTTAATCAAGACCCCTGTAGGCATCAACTCAATATCTGACAATTTCTCCTGGTATACTTTCCAAGGCAAACACGACAATCCTGCTCCCGTATCAACCTCCATTACAATAGGTTTATCATCTATCAACACATTAACAGAGACTGGTTCAATGTAGTTATTATCCTGCACATGCAATATATCAGTACTAAAAAATTCAATTTCATCATCAGCCTCCTTGGTTGATTCCAGAAAATTATTTCTACTTATTCTACTACAAGCTTTAGCAATATGACCTCTTTTGTTACATAAACTACAAGTATATCTTCTAAATTTACACCATTTAAAATCATGTTGGGACTCGCCACATGCAAAACACACACTAATCATTGAATTTGGCTTACTTACTTCCGATCTTGCACCAACACTTGATTGATTATACTTGTTTACTGAACCACCAAATGTAGTGTTCGGCTTGGTTCCTGTGCCACCATCTTCTCGTTGAACTCTGTTTACCTCCACCTTTCTAGATTCTTGCCATGACGCCTCCTTGGATAAAGCAATTTCAACCATATCCTTTAGTGGTCTGGTTGTTGCCTCCTCGCATAACCTATCCAAGATCGGACCTGCCCTCATTCCAACTACAAATTTATCGAGAACTCGAAAATTAAGATTGGGCCCAAAATCACATTCAGCTGCTGCCTTCTTTACCTTGACGTACCATTCCTTTACAGATTCCTCTTGTTGGCGAAGCCCATCAAATACTACTCTTTTTCTGTAGAGTGAAACCTTCGGCTTAAACTGCCCTGCTAAAAACTCTATTTCTGCATACGTTTTGGTACTTGGCTTTGCTGGATCACAAATATTACGTAAAATTCGGTAAACCTCCTCGCTAATGCTAGTGAGAAGTACCGATGTCCTTCTTTCTTCTTCGACTCGATTGGCAAGTAAAAACTGGTCCAGCCGTTCGGAAAAAATCTCCCAGTCATCTCCCACGTCAAAAACCTTGATGTTTGCGACATTTCCAGTATTTACAACTGTAACATTTGCCATATCTTCCATCTTCAACAAAACTTGGTTACTACCATAACCTCAAAAATAAAATTTGAAACAAAACTGGAACTATTCGTCGCTACCACCATATAAATTCTTATCCTCGTCGCCAAATATGTTATATCTTAGCCGGTGGATTGTAATAACAAACAATTAGCATATTAAGAAATACCTTTTATTTCAAGCCTCTTACATCCAAAAAACCTGCTACCTTGTACAACCAACTTTACAAGACAAAGCGCTTCCTAGTGCCAAGGCCAACTGTATCTAATGCTAGTCGCATTAGATACAGTTGGCCTTGCTAGTTCTTACTTCTAACGCCCTATCTCGGCCCTTTAATATACTACAGTAAAGAAACGTAAACACACAGCAGCAGCAGTAACAACTGTCAATAGCAGTGTGGCTAATATCACACTAGAAAGAAATTGAAAGAAGTATTAGGTGCTTTCTTTTTACACTCAACATGAGAATATCACTTCACTTTAGTGAGATGAGAATCTCACCTCACTTTGCCAACCTAAATAGAACTACTTTTACGTGTGTTGCCTTACAGCACTAAGTGAGCAAAAAATATTACCACTGCACTTGCTTCGTAGGTACAGCTTGATCGGTGCGGGGGGAAACAAAAACTCACTTTAACTCAGATGTCATATTCTAAATAGAACGCGTTGTCCAAGTGAGATTATCTGAAGTGAGGTGAGATTACCTGAAATTGTTGGTAAATGGAAAGCACCTTTTGATAACTAGTTGGAAGGTAGTTTTTTTTTGGCCAACCTTTCTCGATCTCACGGTATACACCACCTCTGAAATGGGAGCTCTATGGTGCACAGTTTTTTTTGACGTTTATTAATTGGCTTACGTCATTTATCAGCTATGGTAGGAACATTGGTATATGTTTGCAGAGTTTGCAATGAGTCTAGCGTTTCTCAAGAGGATATCCTGGAGCGCGCAAACACTCACACTTTAGGAGGTAAATGATAGAGAAATATTTTTATCTAATTTGTATATTTGTAATTTTATTTCAGACGGATTTTTTAACCAGGCAAATGCCATTGGTACGTATGAAATGGTAATGCCAAGACAAAGCGAGGGAAATCTGAAAAATATTGAGGAAACTTCATTATTCGCCGATGTGGAAGAAAGAAGTGATAGCGGAAAGGACCCTGAAGGTGTAGATGACCCAAAATTATGGACAAAAGATACTGTTGTATATTTAATTGATCAGATTAAAATAAACTATGCACAATTTGATATTGGTATGAAAAAAACAGTATGGACCAAAATAGCGCGTTTGTGCTCCATCCATGCAAAGAGGACTGTGACTTCAAACAGTGCAACAACAAGTGGAAGGGCTTAAAACGGACATACAAAAGTGTACTGAATCATAATAGTACATCAGGGAAACAGAGGCGTCGCTGGGAGTTTTTCATTTGTATTCATGAGTTTATGTTTAAAAGGCCTGAAATAACCCCAATAGCTACTTGCAGTAGCAATAATGGTCTAACATTACGTTCTATATCTGTACCAAGTACCATCAGAATAAATTAGTTTTTAATAAGCCAAGTTTTATTTACAATTACAATTATTAAAATTACTACTATTCGTCCCTAATAATTACAGGTAATGCATTAACAATGTTATTTCCCTTTACTACGGCATTGTTGTCTACCAAGTGCTCATCCAAATCACCAAAATTGTTGGGGTTATGGTTACCTTCTTCCCTTGCTTCATCTTCAATATTAATAATATCTTCAAGTAAATCTCCACGTAATATACAGACATTATGCATAATACAAGCTGATATTATTAATAATGATATCAGATCCAGTCTTACAGTTTCAAGAAGCTTTAGTCTTCTAAATCTACCTTTCAATAACGCATAGGCATTTTCAATGGTGACTCGACATTTGCTTAGTGTAAAGTTGAAATTCTTTTGGCGGTGACTTAAGTTACCATTGTTCTTAAACCCAACTAAAAGAGTTTCACTAAGTTTGTATGCTAAATCTCCTATAAGGTGGCTATCATTTGGAAACGCAGTTTCATGGGCTCTACTTCTAGCATATAAATCTGATCTTTTAAATAATGTGTAATCATGAATAGAGCAGTGCAAGGAACTCAGTTCAGATTTGGCCGCTAGGTGGTCATCAGTCAATGTTTGGTATAGAAACATAACCTAATTTTTCTTAATTGGTTTTGGCTGTGTTGTTTATACACAGTTATATCTAGTTATAGTTATTGTTATATAGGTATGAAATGAAGGTAGAAGAATTAAAAGATGCCCTAAAACAACTAGGTGTAAACACTACTGAGCGAAAAGTAAATTTGGAGCGACAGTAAGTGCTACAGTTTTAGTAGCAATAAAGGATGCTGTAGTAAATCTTAAAACGTTTATTTTAATTTCAGCATTGTCATTTGGCAACAAACGAAGCTAAACAAGACGTTGGTAAAGCTAGATCTAGTGCGGTGCCAGTTAAATGCTAAATAATTTCCGAATGCATTGCTCTTTCACCCGTTCAATATATTTAGTGTAAAATAATAATTAACATCAGAAACAAAACAAATGGAACCCGTTTCTGTACCTCCTATCGGAATTTTGAAGGTATTTGTCTGATAATAATTGGAATACGTAGTCTGTTGAATAATTGGATTACTACTACATTCAATACGAAATTCTGTACAGTCCAAGATAACGTCATAGTGTCCAGCTTCTATACTATTAAGATTCCAGAAGTCAATTTTATAAAAAGCTTAAATAAATAGTTGTTCAAGCTTTAATTATATTTTCCACCACTCTCGGAGATACATCACAAAAACTTGCAGGAGTACAATAATTGTATAAATTCAATTTATACTTCATAAGCGTCAACAGTTACTCATCTGCGATGGTTAACACAGGAATACTCTTACAATAAGTAATGCCGAAGTGTTCAGAAAAAAATTAAACAATTCTGTGAACAGCCCGTCATCTGTTTTAGTTGTTTATCATTCAAAAAATATGCAGATATTAGTAGTTGTGAACGTTGAAATGTTAGTACCTACAATTTGAACGTAAGCATGTTCAATATTACTGTTCCTAATTTCTAATTGCTATAATCGGTAATTGGAATGGTGCTACTCTTATTTTCATTATTGCTATGAGCTAGAGCATTGACAGCAATATTTTGTATATCGTGCGATACACACGATTTTGTTCCTTGCGTTTGTTGCTGCCTCTTCTGTAGGCGAACATCCCTTCCAGTTGAACTAATAATGCAGGTTTATCAAATATTCTCATCAGTAAATACAATTTTGGTATAGCATTTTTATAATTTAATATTTTCCATTGATTGCTCTGTATTATAAAAATATTAAAAATATTATTCCCAGTTGAAATTGGTATTTATTATTTATATATATGATTAGGGAATGATTTTTGTTTTGCTTAAACAGTTTTTACACTTGTATAAGCTTGTAACTGTGTATTCCGAAGGTGTAAAATGCTTCGAACAAATTTTTGTGTGGGCCGTTTGTTGTTTGGCTGATTTAATGGCTATCAGCCATTTCTTCACCATTTTTTTGTCTTTGGGAAATTTGTGGAACATAAGGTTTCCGGTTTTAATCGTTATTGACGTATACTGTGGTACACAGAAATTATACGGCATGTTTAAAGTGAGAAATTAATTTAAAATAGTATGATGGCGGGATAACAACACATACGTACAAAGTGAGGTTATATTGTTATACCAAACATTGACTAGAGCGCCCCCTACGTGCTACTGCTCTATTGAGCCTGCCTCCCCGGCATATACATCTGTAAATAACATCCTATCATCGCAAACACCTTGAAGGAGTACTGAATGATAACTTTTTCTGTTAACGTAAGAGCTGTGATTTTCTTTTGGTGCTACAATTCGCACATGCGAGCCATCAATCGCCCCAATAACTCCTGCAACAAGTTCAGATGTGCAAGTAAAAACAATTTTTGATTACGACGATTTTAACATTGGAAATGTTTATGTTCGTACCTATATGGGGGCCAAGTTATGAGTTTTTACTCAAGGCCAAAGAAGACAAAGGTGTCGCGATCGGGTTTCGCCGCTGGCTCGCCGGTCCGGGCCGACAGCATAGCACGGTGGGCATACAAATTGGCGTATGCGCGATGCTCCTGTTCCGACTTTAGGTAGAAGTAGCGCATGCGTAATGCTTGACTTGCCGTATTTTCAGTTTGGAACAGCATGAGAGAAACACTAATTTATAGCCTTATACCCGTGTAGCATACGTCTTGCTGGATTTTCTTGAATAGCACGAGAAAGGCTGTAATTTTAGTTTAATTTATTAAAATGGGTTTACTTAAATTTTAAAAATTACACTATACGCATTACATGTGGCTCATAGTACCAACACACATAGAAAACAAAAAATCATTTTTCGGAATACGGAATACAGCCACCAAATCCAGTTGTTCCTTAAATAGTTAAATGTGTATTTATCAAATTGTCTTTTATATTTTTTACACCGATTTTTACCGACAATTTCAATAGGTACTACTTAAATCTGGTTTAGGACGGTCTTCGGTTGTTTTTTTGGTAACAACAAAAATATTAAACGTAATTCATTATCATCCTGTAAAAAGTAGTAGTATATAGGACTAAACATTTAAACAAACATTGGATCGTGACATGTAAATGTAAACAGGATTCGGTTAGGTAGTAAACATAGACCTATGGACGGAACTACCGTATAGTTTACAATTTTACATCGGCTACCAGTGGCCCACAAAGAGGAGCGATGGCTATAATCGACTCCGCTAAAGTGCGACAAGTCCAGGCGGATTGTACCCATAGATATGTTGTACTACGTGACTATTAGCAAACACTTCGTACTGCTTCATTGCTTTATATGGGAATATGACCACCCGATTGTAAATAATTTGTTTAATTTTGAACATTTTACCGCTGAAATTATTTAATACTTCCGAGTAACATAACACATTGACACACTGACACTTGACATTCTTTAATATAAAAACCAGTGGCGAACTACGGGGTCGCAAAAGGACGCATTGCGTCGGGGCCCGTCAATCCTGAGGGCCCTTGGGCCTTCGAACGAATTTTGAAAACATTCAAAGTCAATTTTTTTTAGTCGTATTGAATTGCAATTGTGAACTGAGTCTGAGAGTTCAGACCTTGAGAGAAACTTGCATTCCAATATATGGAATTGATATTAGATATCGAATACTGGAGTCAACAATGTGTTTAAAACTTTTTAAAAGAACCCGTGAAAATATATTTTTTTTCACGGGATTTAGTGTCGTTATATTATAATATATTATAATCTAAAAAAGGTTATAGGTTTATAACGGTGATAACCTTTTTTGTGGTATAAAACAAAATAAATAAAAATTACAAATTTATACTTTCTAGCTCGAATATCTCGAAAACTATTGATTTTTGGTACATGGTCCTATATAAATTTCTCAAAATTTATAAACAGTATAAATCCAAAAATGCAAAAATATATAGGATGTTCTATTTAAAATTTTCAAGTTAGCATTACTTCCGGTTAAACCTGAAACGCAAACTAATTTCCGACATACCAAAAATAAAGCTTATAGCTAACCATACAAATTGTCTCCAACTCTCCAAGCACAAACTTTCTATCTTTAATAATAAAACAGTTATTCGGGTGTCCCTTTATTTTATTTGCTAAGAGCAACTAACCTCGTCCCCATGTAATTTTAAAACATTGTGTATTTTCATTTATTGATAATAATATTTGCTGTATGTATTGGCGCCAAATTGCCCGTCGCCGAATCGACCGGTATCGAATTGTTCGGCGCCGAATTGCCGACCCCAAATGGCCTGCGCCGAACTGCCGGAGTCAAATCGCCCCGCTTCGAAAGATAGGGCCCATTTACAAAATTTTGCGTCTGGGCCCAAATTTTCTAGTTACGCCACTGATAAAAACCTTGCTACACACAATTATTAGGTACTTCCGGAGAAATACTTAACCCGGCTAACGGGCTAACAGCTCTTTTATTTTTGAAATTTAAATTTACAGGATTTGTTTGTATTTATTTTAAGCCAACCAAAACCATTAAATGACAAAAAATTAGATAACCTTCATCAATCTTATCCTGGGAAAATTTCAGTAATTTAAGAGCCGCCTTTTCGTAATTTTTGTGACTAGATGGCGCCACTTTGGATATCATACTTATACGCATACTAATCTTTGGGAATAATTAACGTGCATATAACTTAAAATTTTTACACGAAATTCATGTCATATGATAGAGAATATATGAAAGCAGTTAAAGAAACCTTTTTTGCTTTCATATGTGGCCTGTGAATCATAATTTCACGTCTTATATGAGGGTAAAAAATACACTATTTTTGTAACATTTTGACCTAAAATTGCTTTTACTGTCTGCATAAGGTAGTAGCAATGCGTTTCTGATAATTTAAAATGAGTAATTGTTGCAATGAAGCTATAACCATTTTATAAATAAATTGTTGACAGTTCATAATCAGCTGATATCTAAGGCTGATATACAGGATTATGTTCAATAGTTCAGCAGATTGTGTGAAACTATCTCAAATAATAATTACATTTTATGTACACTAGCGCTTTTGTGAGAACCACGATCTTCTTGATTTTCGAGTCTGGCGGAAGAGCGTCAGACTCGAAAATCAAGAAGGTCGTGGTGAGAACAGACATAACCTACAAGTCTAATGGCCCCTCTTAAATTTTCTAGAATTCTCAAGCACACGCGTTTGTTTTGAAACTAAAACCGCAATGTAGAATAATAATTGTAATATTCTAAATCTAATTAAGTTAATATAATGAGGTTTGGATTTATTTTTGGTGGTTCAGAGCCTCTACAGCACTTATGGACGAAGGGTCGCCACTGGACTGTATGAGAATATTTCGGGAGGAGAAATGGTTTCGTGAGAATTTTCCTACCATTAACCGGTTTTGTGTAAATCACGCTTCGAAGATGAAAAACGCGAATAAAAAATAACATTGCAAATCCGTTTATTGAATAATGATTGCCATTAGCCTCAAAATTTCGCTTGCTTGATGCTAATGGCGGTCACTTTAAACATTATTTGTAAAGTAATAATAATAATCATTTCGGAATAAATGAAAAAATGTATCTCGATAACGAAGCATATGCATACCCATGTTAATAGGAACTTTTCGACTTTATTTTGCGTGCTGATTAACCCCTAAAATTTCTACGGTCGACTTGCATAACACGCATAACACATAGGCGAAACTACGGGTGGTGCCGGGCACCACCTAAAGAAAGTAAAACTGAAAATGCAAGCTGCCTAAAAAACGGAAAGTGTATTTATTATGTCTTCGATACAGTCATCTCAACAATATTTAAGGGGTCACCGGAAACTTACGTAATAGGTATATTAAATATTATAAAGACCGCTATCGCTTT
Source organism: Hemicrepidius hirtus (assembly GCA_963082805.1). NCBI lineage: Eukaryota > Metazoa > Arthropoda > Insecta > Coleoptera > Elateridae > Hemicrepidius > Hemicrepidius hirtus. The sequence continues at coordinate 26,154,352 of OY720159.1, forward strand.
CGAGAATTTGCTCTAGTACGGTGATACAATCGCCGTAATTATTAATTTCAGCATTTCGCCGCCGCAGTCGAAAATTACACCAATGCTTATTGTTAAGAATATTGCTTATGTTATATTTAATTTGTACACCCCAGAGTGCTCATGCGCTGTGTGTGAAGAACGAGTAGCTCTTGAGATGTTCGAGAAGAACGTTCGTTCATCAATTCAAGCTCCAATATATGAATAAAGTATTTCATCAGTTTCATTACGGTTTTTTTAATTTAAAGTGTATAATCATACACTTATGATTAGTAAATCGTGATTAGACTACTATTCAATTTTAATTACTGTAAGTATTTTGGCTTCTCAGTCTTCTTTTACACATTCAAAAACTCGCTTTGGATGTTGCAGTTTAAACTTTTAAATCGACAATTGATCGGTTTTTAATAAAGCTACCATATCAAGCCACTTTAAGGATATTTCCGCGTAGAAAAATAGGTTCAAAATTCAGAAACTTTCAGAAAAATTGGTATGATTCTTTCAAATGGCTAGAATACAGACAGCAGTTGGATTCTGCATTCTGTTTCCATTGTCTTTTTTTGAGTCAAACGACGCCTCAAATAAGGGTCATACTGCATTTACAAAGAAAGGTTTTAATAATTGGCATAGGGCCATGGAAGCGTTTAAGAATCATGAAAGAACTACTGTGCATATACATAGTATTTCTTCATGGAACCTTTATGAAAACGGGAAATCGATTAATATTTTGTTAGATCAAACTAAACGTGATTTTATTTCGAAAGAAGAGCAAAAGCGAATCGAAAACCACCAACTATTCGAAAGACTTATAAATATTGTTCTGTGTTTGGCTATAGGAGGGTGTCCTCTAAGAGGGCACAATGAAAAAAAGACCAATTCTGAAATATATGTTCCTTTTTGTTTATAAGATTATTATTTAATAAAAATTCAATTTATTTACTTTTGAATAGTCGGTGCCTTTTTGTAAAGAGATTCTGGAAATACGATGCTACATTGATACAAGTCAACAACGCTTGGTTTCTAATTCTAGCTGGCACTACCAAATAAAATTCTCAAGTTTCGCCTATGACGCTGTATAATAGTAAAACATAATATACCATAGGTTTGTTCCAACAAGCGGTTCTGGTACAGTTCATGAATCAGTTCAGGAACGATTTTATGCGCATGCCTTAAAAAAGTACTGTCTCTGAACTGATTCTGCTGCGTGTTGGAACGTATCACAAATGACCACGAACCTTGCGCGCATGCTTTAAGAAATCGTCCCTATGAGTTCTAAGTCAGGACCAGGAACTGATTTCACCGTTCTCGAATCGGTTCGGAATTAGTTCTGTCGACGTTGGAACGCTCTGTGAACTAGTACCAGGATACGTTCCGTATTTGTTGGAACGCTAATTTCAATTTGCGCACACTCCGTCCAGTTCCGAACCGATTCGAGTGTTTGTTGGAACAAACCTCATGTGTTCAAAAACTAATTAGATAAGGATTGGCCATGGAAAATAAAATTACCGTCTTTCTCATTCCGTTCAAAACTCAAAAGTTTGATAAGTCGAGCATGGCGCATGCGGCAATTTTACACGGCTCTCATTGCAGAGAATACCATACTAGCTTAATGCAGTAGCGTAGCATTTGATAGGGCGAGCGGCGGGTTTATTTTGTAGCTATGGATTCTAGAAGTGTGAGAAATAGCGAAAAGTGTAAGCGATATCGAGAGCGTAAACGTTTACTCGAGGTTGAGAATGATGATTCAAGTGAGTTGAGTAGAAGAACGCCGTTAACAAAACACGAACGAAATAGGCGATACCGTGAGCGTGTAAAGATGCGCAAAATTGATAATTCTGATGTTTACCAAGAGATTGCCTATAATAATAGTGAGAGTGGCACTACTGAACGTGCAACCAATGAGAGTGAAGTGGTACAGGTAAATAATGACAGTGAAGTGGTACGGCACCAAAGAACACGATTTAATGATGAAGTTTAAAGAGTATATTGATAAACATTTTTTTTCTGATAAATTGGATGATTATTGTCGCGTATGTGATCGTATTTGGTGGACAAGCAGATTAACACACATTCGAATTGACACGACCATATACGATTTCGTGAAATCGTTAAATTATTATTACATGCAAGAACCGTTTATGGTGTGTTCTAATTGTTGTACGTTTCTGCGACGTAAGAAAATTCCTTCCTTGGCAACACTTAATGGGTACTTTTATCCCGAAATTCCTAAAGATTTGTCAGATTTATGTCCGTTATCTGAGCGTCTTATTTCGCCTCGTATACCCTTTATGCAAATTCGTCACGTTAGATATTTTGCTGGTTCTCGACGTTTAATCGGTCAAGTTGCAAATGTGCCTGTAGATGTCAATAATATGGTTATGGCATTACCGCGGCGTTTGGAAGATGATTTCACGTTTAATGTGTGCCTCAAATGAAAATTACTTCATAAAAGTTCGTATATGGCGGGGTGCATTTCTAAAACAAATATAAAAATGTGGCTAAAAGAATTAGTGAAAACGCCATTGTATTGAAAATACAATATTGTGATATACGTGAATCATTTTTTCACGCCAACTGTTCTGACGACGAAGAGGATGATGGTACCTTGCGTTACACCCATCTCCTTGCAAACAGCCATCGCAATATCGATATTAATATTCGGTGAACTATTGAACAAGTTACTAAAAATAATGAACTTCGCATGACATCAGAAGAAATCTTGTCGAAAATGCAGGAAACGTTGTTTTGGGGAGAAGATGTGATTCTTGATATGGCTCCGGGACAGCATACTCGACCATTTGCCTTATCTTTCGATGCGGATGCTGAAGAATTGTCTTTTCCTATGATTTATTCCAGTCAACCTGTTACGGTACATTCCCTGTACATTTTGTACACGTATACATAAAATGCTGACGGCTGTCTCAATGGGGTGAGTTATTAATTCGTGAATTAAGGGGGTTCTTAAGGGCGGGACGATAACTTACTCAAGGAGTGTTAGAAAGGGCGCCACCTATTTTTCTGTAAGCCCTAAGGCGTTGAGAGTGAAAAACAGGAAAAGCCTCTGATGAACATGCCGGCCTCCAGGTAAAACAGTCTGATCTTACCTGGTACACCAACTTGGTTCCTGAAACAGAAAATCAACTAGGGTGGGATTGGGGGGAGTTCGTTAAGTTACCCTTCAATAAAAACGTGATTGTCCAAGTAAATGACTTTTAATAATTAAATGTAAATAAATGAAAATGGTAACATAAATATATATACATAAAGTATTCACAGGTTAAACACAAGAACATAATAAATCGAAGCAAACAGTTTTAGACTTGCCAAGACAAGGGGAATCGATTCACCCAGGACCTACGAGTCCGAGTTCTTCTTTAACGTAAAGAAAGCTAGAACCTCGGAGTCGCAGCCCTGTACAAGATAATATAATTCAAGACTAAGTTAATAACTGTAATTATTATTACGGAACACAAATAACTTCTACTAACTTAACTGAATAGCTTTAGGAGCTTGTCGGCATAGCTTTAAGAGCTTAACTCTTAAATGATTGCTCGAAACGAAAGTCTACGTTAAATTAAATTCAATTGCAAGCATTGAGACGGAATAATTGCGATATTGAAGTCTGGGCGGTACTAGTCGATACATATAATTATAACAATAAGTTCAGTACCTTATCGGTGGTGTGACTGTCAGACGGTTTTACCCTTAGCACATTTTGTTTAACACTAGAGGCCTTTAGGCGCTCTGCGGAACGGAACTTCTCCGCAGTGGTGTCGTGCGGACGATGCTGGGGCTGTCTTATCAGGACGAGCGGAAGAGCGCTATTCTTAACGGTAGGCGACGAAGATGATATTTTAATCACTTCACAAACTCTTCGTAAACGATAATTCCGGAACAATATTTATTATCTTTACGATACTATATTTTACTCAGTAAACGATAATTCCGGAAAAATATTTATTATCTTTACGATACTATATTTTACTTAGCAAACGATAATTTCCGGGACGATATCTACTAGTTAACTCGTAAACGGTAATTTTCGGAACGGTAGATATTAGTTAACTTTTTAGAACGTGTCGTGACCAGAGGCGAAGCAGAACTTAAGCTCTTTTTCGTAAGAAGAGCCAACGTGAATTCGTATTTTTAGGGGGAATGGTGTTAAAAACGGGCAACCGATTGGCTGACCGGCTTACAGTGCGTGGGCGCTTGTACTTTGTATCTGAGGGTAATGTGATATCATGTTTACCCGAGAACTTCCAGTCAAAAATCCTGGAATTCCGGCGCCACCTCTGCATTCAAGCGTGTCGAAACGAGAGTTGGGAAGGACGAATGCGTTCATCTGGCGCAATGAAAGGGTGACATGTTGCACTGGCCCCAAAGGATATAACACCCCCCTTACGTAAAGAGAATTTCCCCGAAATTCTCTTGAGGCAAGAGAATCCCGAAAGGGGACAGTGACAACGAGACGGGACGAAACCGAGTGCGGTAACGAGACGGTAAACGATAAACGAAAAGATAAACGAGACGATAAACGAAACGGTAAACGAGACGGTAACGAGACGCTAAACAAGAACGATAGCGAGACGATAAAATCCCCGCAAGGGAAAAGGCGGAAACCGCAACTCGTCACGGCGCCGGGTCCTATGCCGACGACACGCGTCGAGCCGGAAAAAAACGAAAACTGGATAAAAACCAAGTCGGGAAGGGAGTCCATGAACACGGAACAACCACTCGAGAAATAGAGAGACGTGAATGGAAGCGAACCCCAGACTATATCTCACGAAGGGAAAAGCTAGAAACCGCGACTCTCCACGGCGTCGGGTCCCAAGCCGACGACACGCGACGAGACGGAAAGAGGAAAAAAAATAATAAAGAAAAATTATCCCCGGAAGGGAAAAGACGGAAACCGCAACTCGCCACGGCGTCGGGGCCCAAGCCGACGACACGCGACGAGACGGAAAAGAAAACGATACAGAGTACGAGAATAATAAAAAAAGTGGAGGTGCAACCCTCCCCTGGACTTTCCCATACTAAAAATAAACGTTTCGTTTTTGGTATTCAACAGTATAGTTCGCCAGGCAGGCCCTGATAAGCATTTGAATGCCTAGCGAGAAAAACGAGACTATACGGATTCGCATGTATCTGTAGGTACCGGCTAGAAATTACAGCTGGAGTGCGTTCATAAATTACTTGGTGAATGTCTGGCGAATGCCCGGGCAATACCCAAGCCGTTCAGAAAATATATGGGCTTGTCAAGGTAACATCTGACCACGTCTATTTAGCGTTCAGAAACTAGAGAGAATCCCCTAGGGGAATCGCTTTCTTACCCCGGGCCTGCGTTCATAAATTGTTACCCCGGATAAGGTAAGGTAACGTGGGGAAAGACGGGTGAAGATGACGTCATTACCCAGCGTAACCTTGAGGGAACAATAAATTTTGAACACAGAAATGGCGGGAAATTTGTGGCGGGTAAGTTTGACATTTCAGCTTCTCAAAAAAATTGAAGATATTATATTCTTCAGGAGTAATATCCATATCATAAAATAATATAAAACGCTAAAAACACAAAGATAAAACATTTATTATTCTTTGACGTTTATATTATTTTATGATCCATATTTAGTTTTAAATAATGTTTGACAACAAAATCTTTTAAACAAACCACAAGCTAAATATTTTGAAACGAGATTTCTGCACACTTTGTACAAAATAAACTACTTATTAACTTATCTGAACCAAAATATTATTTCAAACATTTAAAAGTTACATCAAGTTTGCTTTGCGCATGTCTGGGTAATCTTTAACCCACTGTTGAGCCGGGGTAAGAAAGCGATTCCCTTGGGGGAATCTTTCGAGTTTCTGAACGCTAAATAGGCGTGGTCAAATGTTACCCCGACACGCCCATATATTTTCTGAACGGCTTGGGTATTGCCCGGGCATTCGCCAGACATTCACCAAGTAATTTATGAACGCACCCTAGACGATTTTCAAAATCTCATAGAGCGCCACAATGAAATTCTAGCATTAATCAAGAAACAAAAATGTAACTAATACGAAGCTGCATAAGTATAGATAATTTAAACAAAATCGTTAGACCAGTTTTTTTGTAATAATTTTTCAAAAATTTTAAAATTTTTGGAAGAGCGCCGTTGCGACAGCTTTTGGATTTACTAAATAATTTTGTTTTCAAGATGTAGTACCGCCAAAGGACCTTCAAACAAGTTGTTGTGAAACCTGATTAGATAACTGGTTTTTGAGTTATGGGGCGTTAAATTCTAAATTTTAAAAAATTTATAGCGGCCGCCATTTTGAAGTTAGAGAGTCCGACAAAAAACTGCTTCCCTTGAACTATGGTGTTCTTTCATATTCCCTACTCAGATTTTCAAAATCCCGCTTCTGAAAAAAATGCTACCAAAAAAAACATGTCTAACTTCCGCTTCTGGTTTCGGATTTTTTTGAAAAGCTTATTTTGTCGATGAATTTTCGATATACCCCTTCATTTAAAATTTTATCAAAATCGGTTCACTAGTTTTTGCGTTAGAGGCATTACCTACATACATACATACATACATACATACATACCCACCCACAGACAGACATTTTTTCTACACCACTTTTTTGGGTTCCTGGGGGTCCAAAACACGAATTTCCGCCATAATCTCAACTTCGAAAATTTTCATAATATCAATATACTTCCCATATAGTACTTACCAGTGGTGGTATAGGAAAGTAAAAATTGCATTTTTACATAATTAACATATCTTTAAAATTTTTACAATATGGTGGATGAGCACACCACTTCCTAAGTGATAACATATTAATTTAATTAAAAAAAATAATTTATTATAAAGATTTAAAACTTTTAGTAACAACGTGGAAAAATTAATCGTGGATACTCGTGTCCGTCGCTTGTAAAATACAGTTCTAATACTTCCTACAGAAACTATAATCTTTAATTTCGAACAATCAAATTCCATTATTATATTTACAGAGTAAATAAATAAATATGTACCCTTATGCTGTAACCACTACCTATAAGTCATTTTACTTTGAAAATGCATAGAAATCATTCTGCGACGTCTGGTTGTGAATCCATAGAACATTACATGGGGATATCCCATCGGGACTTGAGGTGACGTACCATGATGGAATTTTCTACGGCACGCATGACTGAGACAACGAGGGAGAGTATGTGATCTGCGCCATTAATTTAAATTTATATTGCGGTCACTTAAGACAGAGATTAGACTGAGCGATCGGCGTCGGTCGTCCGCGAACGTCTTCGATCGATCAGTATCGGTTAGCAACGTTCTAAAAATGTAACATTAGACTGAGCGACCGGTGGCGGTCGGTGGCGGTGAAAAATTGTTTGTGGTCATTGCACTGAAGACTAGGAAAATACATTTTTTCTTTTAAATTCATTAAAAAATGTCCAGTTCAAGTGAAAAGGAACAAATGGTGACCGTTCTGTACTGTTATTAGTAGAAAAAACAAGGGCACTTTTAAAAAGTTGGGTTACGAATTACTTTTGAACGTTCGTGACCGATCAAAATTCTAATTTCAAACTGTTCGTTGCATAGCGATCGAGGCCGTTCGTGAACGACCGATCAATGTAACTTTGCCCATTAGAATACTTGTGTTGGAAATTTGGTCGACGGTGATCGTTCGCGGACGACCGACGCTGATCGCTCAGTCTAATCTCTGTCTAACAATCTATGTTAACAATGTGACTAATACCTTCTTCTACGGCATACTAAGTTTAAATTTGTGGGGTTACTCAATTGTAAATTTCATAGTTCATAAAAATGGAGCCGTTTTATTTCGTCTTATCTATGACGCCTTATATTAGTCCTGCGGAACCTGTATATAGACTATTTTTTAGTCAGCTGACGCCTGATGACGACTTATTTACGACGTCAATATGACGGCATGCTGCGAGGAACCTGGGTAGTTCAAATAGCTTTTATAAACATATTTGTTTCTTATAAAGTACCGACACGAATTTTGACGTTTACGATGGCAATAACAACGATCAAATTCCCACAAGGGAATTTTAAGGTCAATTTTAATTTTAAAATTTCCAATTTACGCTCTTTTTTAATAGCGTAGCTATGTCAACAATTATTCAAGTGAAAATTGATAAATATATCTCAAATTTAAATTAAAATCAACACGTTTGCAGCGCCGCCGACAGAGAATTATTGCCTTGTGTATCAAAATAATTTTAAATTTTTGCTATGTGTCGGTACTTTGTTAAAAAAAACATCGACCGGCTCTGCGTAGTTTACGTACGCAGCGTTGCGGCGGCAAATTTGAAACCTCTAAGCAACACTGTGTCAATTTAAGTTTGGACAAAAATTAGTTAAGTTAGAAACAGAATTTAGTTTAGTAAGACAGAATTAGATTTGATCATAGCCTGCTCCACATGCATTTTTTGTTTTTTTTTTTGATACAATGCTATTTCAATATGATTGAGTTTAGCGAAAAACTAGTCTTACACAAAATTATACTAGAGTTAATTCTCTACAATAAAGGTTCTATTCATTTTTTCCATAGTGTCAATAGTTTTGGAAATAGAGTGGGCGAAGTTTTGAAACAATCAGAAATCGTGTTTTAGCGTTTTATTCGGGTTTTATTTGTTGAAATCAATCATGAAATATACATATATGCATATTACTTCATACATAGCGTTTATTATGTTTATAGATTGAATCCAGTGTACACTATATAGTCAGTGACAAATGTTTTCACCAGTCTTATACCACTGTAACCCCCATTATTGAGAAGTATAATACGTTTCTCTATTTGATTTCATCTTGTCAACAGCGTTACCAACATGTAAATCAATAAAAACGGTGGTATGTTACATCTTATGTTTCTCAGAAAAGCGGGTGCAGTGGTGTAATACTGGTGAAAACATTTGTCACTGACTGTACATTGGTATACATTATGTTTATTTAACATAGCTGAATCTAACAAAAAAACTTGACTTTAAAGTACCTACCTAATTGAAATTATTGGATAAATGTCTATATTTTCAAAATAATAATAATAAATATTAACCACAACTATTAACAATAATAAATATGTTTGCATTTTGAATACAAAATTATTATTAAACAAGCTCTCTGCACTAGCAATACTAGTATCTTACAAACAAAAAGAGAAATGAAAAATCTATACGCGAAAAATATGACCGATGAGGGCGCAACTAGTCGCTGGCAATATGACAGCTTTAAGGGTTGAAGTCGTCAACAACAATCGTCATCTAAGATTGAGCTCACATCGAATTCCTCCTCGTCAAACAATGGACCATTTGTACGGAATCCTTGGTAGCTGGTACAAATAGCTCCCTTAACAAGTGCCTGTACATGTACAGAAAAATGAGTTTAACACAGAATTGGAGTGAGGGTCCAAGGTTTTTACTGGCTTAAAAGTGTCACCCGCCCCTCGCCCCCATCCACGCTCTCAGGTGATAATTAGTTCCCCAGTCATTCTTGTACTTGCAAATACACGACTATGTTTCTCTGTGCTCTAAGGTTTTCATGTTTTCCATCACTTCTCGTCACTTATCAAATTTTGGATACCCTTTGCTCCTGCCATCACTACGAGACACCTCCTTTTCACATATCAAACACTTTTGAGACATGATTCCCACACACGGGGAATACTACCTACTTTAAAGCAGAAACGCAAACTATGTATACCAATATACATAGTGTACACTGTATACAATCTATAGACATAATAAACGCTATGTATGAAGTAATATGCATATATGTATATTTTATGATTGATTTCAACAAATAAAACCCGAATAAAACGCTAAAACACGTTTTCTGATTTTTTCAAAACTTCCCCCACTCTATTTCCAAAACTATTGACACTACGGAAAAAATGAATAGAACCTTTTTTGTAGATAATTAACTCTAGTATAATTTTGTGTAAGGCTAGGTTTTCCCTAAACTCAATATTTTCAGAGATATTTAAGGTAAAGTTAAAAAAGGGACCTTTAGGCCCCCCTCCTGCCTCGCGCTCACCCCCCACCCTCGGGGACTTTTAGTATGTTATGCAGAACACTCGAATTAAGAACTGTGCCAAATTTCAAAACTTCGGGATTTTTTTCTTCTGTTTTGGCTAATTTGACTGGGCTAACAGCAATGACAGCAACTGACAGAACATAATTTTAAAAATAATGCATAATCAAGGTGTCGATACATGCAAAGCGCGTAAGCATTTGTCTCTCTATGTTCACAATAACGGCCACCAATCTGTATATGTTTATGTTACCATTTTCATTTATTTACATTTGATTATTAAAAGTCATTTATTTGAGCAATCACGTTTTTATTGAAGAGTAACTTAACGAACTCCCCCCAATCCCACCATAGTTGCTTTTCTGTTTCAGGAACCAAGTTGGTGGACCAGGTAAGATCAGACTGTTTTACCTGGAGGCCAGCATGTTCATCAGAGGCTTTTCCTGTTTTTCAACCTCGACGCCTTAGGGCTAATAGAAAAATAGGTGGCGCCCTTTTCAACGCACCCTGTATAACTTACCGTTCCGCCCTTAAAAACAATTGCTTCGAGTTGGACCTGCACCCGCTGTTCCAGATCGGCCTACTGAGACGTAAAACTATTTTAGTAATTTTCTCAAAAATTTTCTTATGTAAGGGTATAAAAATATTAGAAGCTTAAAAAGAGAAAAACAATGTCTATCCAATGCGACAATATACATGTTTCTATTTAAAAAAAAAGTCGCCGACGTCACTACAAAAAAATGACTAACGCAAAAAAATTTAGAAGCATCTTAAAATATGCGCCGTAATGCAAATCGCTATACCTGTCCGAGCGTTTTCCAGAAAAAATAATATTTCGGGAGATATTGAATATGTTCCAAACTTTATCCACACACTGTATATTTTTAGATTACGATAAATGTGATTGTATTTGTCATCTTTCTAGGTTGCTCTTAAATGTGCGTTTTTAACAGCAAAAAATGAATTAAAAGATCAGCTATAATGTTAAATAAATCCTCTAAATGTTATAATTTCTCTGTATCTTTTACATTAGCATGCGTATGTACCTTTTACTTAAAAATTATATTTATAGTACCTAGTAGCATGCAATCAACACTGAAGAATAATATTATCAGTTTTACTGAATGATTATTTTCTTATTCATTTATTGCTCCTTCTGTATATAGACCGTTTGTAACTATATTTTCGCAATTATATGTCGCAAAATTCTTGTATACATGGGAATTTAGGGAGTAGAATAATATTGACCTTTTACGTATAAATGTGTTAACACTGATGAAATATATCTGAGTTCTTGATATACCGTGTGTCCAGGACGTGGATACCTACGTGGACCATAATATGTGAGTAGGTGTGAGGGAATTATTTACAGTTCTGTTCATAATTATTAGAATGAGTACCTACCTCACTTACTTAGTCAATGTTATGAGAGCATAGAACTATAACAAGGCGAGAAGAAACGTACCACGCTTATTTTCAAGCTAATCACGAAAACTGCAGCGTTCTTCTCATCTCCTAGGAGCTAGATTCAATTTCCTCTTACATCGTTCTCTGTCTAGATTTTACGTGTGTTGAAAAGGGGATTCAAGGCAGATTCAAGGTTTGTTTCCTACGCAGTAATTCACATTAGGAAGCGCTACGTTCTAGTACGTTTGGTGCCTGAAATAGGAAAAGACATATTATTTTAATTTTATATAATTTTCTAATAATGAACTGAAGTCAGCATCTATATTACATTTAGCGGTAATGAAAATTAACCTACAGCGTAGGAAAATTAATATTTAAATGAATGTATCTACACTAATTTTACTTTCATTTTCATAAAAATGGCAGTAACTGAAAGTCAGGAAATAATACCATGTATTTATTTGGGGGCCCATTTATTTCGTTGCGAGATAAACATACTACTCATCTTGAACATTAATAATAACAATTAAATATTGCAATATTATTTTACGAGTTTTAAAATATTAACTGCGACACTATTAATTTAATTTTAATTGAATTGTTTATAACTCAGTAACGGCATTTCAAAATTGATGTTGGATTGTCGGTGGCACATCGCTTAGAATTATAAACAAATATAATGTTTTACAGTATAACTACGTACTAAGTCCAATGAAAGCATGATGCTGCAATCTAATTCGTTCTAATGTAACGTAATATAGGATGACGCGTGGTAATGGACGGAAACGGAAAGTTTCGTACTATACTACCACAAAGTAAGATAGATATTATATCTGCTGTAATAGTGTAATATTTGCAGTAGTGTAAATTTGACAGTCTAAAGACTGAAGCCAACTCTAAAATTATATGGAATACATTTCATGCAATATTTTATGAATTTATTTAACCCATCACACTTTATTTTAACATAAGTTTACGTTATTGCTATCAGTAGTATGTGCAACCCAAACCCAAATGAATTATTTCGAGAAGAGTTACTTCCAAAATATTTCACGCCCTAGTGTCTCGTGCTCGAAAGACTTTGTGTCCTAGTCTCTTGCGTTCGAATGTCCTGGCGCCCGAACGGGCCCGTGTTCATCCACTGCTGATTTTCCATGCATTTCTATTGTTAGGACGTATGTAGTTACTTAGGCCGTTTACATCCTGCCTAAATAACAGTACAATTACTTAATAACTTCAATCGAATATTCCTCAGAAGGGGTGGGGGTGATAAAATTATTTTTCCTACAAAACTGGCTTATTTTTTAAAAACCTTTTCAACGATAGTACTTTTGACCCCCCGTGCTATTTGAAATTTTGGAGTTCTCGACATTCTGGAGCAAACTCTTCAGGATGCCGATTTTTCCGGCGAATGCCAATGTCACCATTCGATTCTTTATGAAGGCTTTTGTAATAAAAAAATTTGGCCCGACCATTAACCGTTTTCGAAAAATACGACTGATACGGGTGGTCTGACTCACCCGGTATACCGGCCCAGACATTAACTTTCTGTGGGTACTGGGTATGTGCTTTTATTATCGTGGATTTGCATCTGTCCAATGTCGGCAGTTTTGCCTATTCACAGTTCCGTTCATAGTGAAAGTGGACTCATTAGAAAATATTACATTGTTTAAAAACATCGGATTACCGTTACACGTTTCCAACATTATTGTTCACAGAACTGCACTCGCCTATCAGGGTCATCTTTATTCAGTTCAAGTATTAATTGGCTTTGTAGGGATGGTATTTATGACTTTGACTTTTATGCATTTTTAGAACAGACGAATGCGACATATCGTGTTGCTGTTCAAGTGTATGAGAAGTCGCATGAGGATTTTCTTGAATGCTTAGTTACACATTTATACTGTTTTCTTCATTTGCAACTTTGTTTCTTCCGGATTTAGCTAAATTATTGTGTGTAGGACAACTGGCCGTCGCCGACTATCCGTCGCCGATTGGCCGTCGCCGTTTCGCCGTCGGACAAACCCGTCGTTGGGCAAACTCGCCGTCGGTCAACTCGCCGTCAGCGGAAACAAAATAATAATTGTTTTTTATAATATTTAAATCTAATACATATATGTAACTCTCGTCACTACTTGCTTAACGTCCACATTAACCGTCGATGAGTCATGGCAGTCGTGCTGGTTCATGTAATATAAACAAAATTTTAACCAAATTTAAGGTAAAATAGCAAACCAAATCTCCCATACAAGTTTCATATGAAATTTTAATAATTAAAACACAAATTAAATTTATAATTTTCACCTAGCTTGAGCCGATGTAGAATTAAAGTAAAATTGTAAATACCAGACTCATTAACGAAAATAAAACTTTGTATTTTATTGAAATCAACAACAATATTTCATAATTATAGCACTATGCAGGGTGTAACACAACTTATGCGAAAAAATTTAACCATACATGCACTTTTAAATACGAAATCGATTTGTTAAAAAATTTTGTTAATAAAAGTCCAACACAAAACGAGTTAAAAATTGTTAAAGTTACAAATGTTGGCGAACCCGACCACCACGGTTTGGGCGTAAATTTCCAGTAGCACGTCCACGTAGAACCACTGCCGAAAATGTTTCGTGTTGAGGGAAGTGCCTGTTTGGAAATCGCTGGGAATAAAGGCGAGAAGCTGCTAACGAGTTTTCCCTTGCTTCTCCATACGCTAATACAATGACCACCAAGTCCTCGTTACTCTACACATGTACCATTTTTATTGAAAAAATAACTATTACTGCAATACTAACAATTCGCACACAAGCTGACAGATTAATGCATTGTACTTCTTTTGTTTTTGGCAGTTGTTTTGTGCAGTGTTCAATAAATTACCATTTTTATAATTCATTAATTTGTAACTTTAACAATTTTTATCTCGTTTTGTGTTGGAATTTTATTAAAAGTTTTTTTAACAAATCGATTTCTCATTTTAAAGCCGCATGTATGGTTAAAATTTTTCGGATAGGTTGTGTTACACCCTGTATAATAAAATATCCCCTCCGTTTCAAACAAAAACACAACCCACCCTCTGCAACAGTCTGAATCAAACCTCAGAAGGCTAAATCGCCACTACGGGGCTAGCGCAATGAAACCACGGTTGTATTCCCGGACCCCATCTGTAGGTCTATCAACAAGATACCGATGGCGGCTAGGAGACTGATCAAAACCATGACCCATACGAATCGCAACTGAACCATACATGTTATCAAAAGTAAGCGTCAGCTTACAAACATCCATAAACAATAACTACCCGCATTCGAAAGGAATAGGGAAGCACGCGACGAGCTAGAAAGAACGATGACCAGCCTGACTCAACGCCGGACACACACTTCCACTAACCCATCCTATGATTTAAGGTCTACTCATCAAGGACAAAACAAATGGGGAACAAATCAAGAAACGGATTACTTGGGGTATCATTCAGTGGTCAACGAGCCAACAGCGACACGAACAACAACACCCGTCTCATGCGAATCCCAACTCGCAAGATCCATAGCAGATATCAGGATCGAAAGCCAACTCACTGTGAGTGAAGCCCAGAGGAGGGCAAAGTAACCTTCCCTACAATACCCAACCAACCGCCCGTGATGAAAAGAAATGAAAAGTGAAACTAGAGGAATAACCAAATTCAATCAAAGTTAAGCTACGAAGGAGCAATCAGAGGAAAATCAAAGGTAAACAAATACCAAAGTCAATAAATCGAGTCAACCAAATTCCAAGTCCGAAGCGGGGTTTAAATTTTGGACATACCAATTCCCTTTGGAACTGCTATCCTCGTCTTCCAACTCGTAGATGACATAACCAATTGTCTTACGAACTTTAAAGGGCCTACAAATTTTGGAGCGAGCTTAGCAGAAAAATGACGGGTAGCATCACTGAGAACTTTATTTCGTTTCCAAACTAAATCAACAGGTTGATATTCAACAGCACGATGTCGCAAACTATAAGCTTTCCGATTCTTTGAACGAGCTTTCGGAAAACCTTCTGAAATATCTCTTCAAAACCTAAACGGCGACGGTGAACTGTAGATTCTAAATCAGGTTTATTGGTGGACCGATCTAACGAATATTCGGTTCCATGGATAACATGTTCACGACCAAATTTGACACAAAAGGGAGTATGACCTTGTAACTTCATGACGGAAAGTTCGAGCACACGCAAACTCAGCTAAGTGTTTATTCCAATTATCACGGACATACGAAGACATTATGGTTTTAAGGGCTCGGTTAACACGTTCAATAGGGTTTGCACGTGGATTGTATACGGCATTAAAGATAATCTTAACTCCATAATTAGAGGAAAGTTTTTAAGACTCTTGACTTTTCATTTGGGTTCCATTATCGCATATTAGTAATTGGGGAGCACCATAAATAAGAAAGATACCTTCCTCAACATGTTTTACCAGAGATTTTGCAGTAGCTGAACGACAAGGGAATAAACCAGAGTATTTCCTAAAGCAATCGGTAACCACTAGGACATAAGCATAACCCTGAGATGATCGAGGAAATGGATCTATATAATCTAAACTAATCATGAGACCAGCAGGTCATTTCTGTTCCGGCTTTTCAGCACCACAGATTTTACAGGCTTTAACCTACCAAACAACATAGGCCAATAAAACTTAGACTGGATACGACAATGAGTTTTAAAAATACCTAAATGACCTAAGGTTGGTTGATAATAACAAAATCTCAATATTTCTCTACGACAGTCCTTAGGAACAACTAGATTCCGCTTATCATTCCCTGAAGCGGGATCAGGATTAGAGGTTTTAGCATATTTAAACACACGAAACGGGGAATATTTATCAGGGAAGTCATTCACAAGTTGAACAAGACGTTTGTACCAATTATCGGTAGTGTGTTCAACAGATAGAGTTGGGCAAAAAGGAGTTTCTACAGTTTCACTAACAACGGGGACAGTACGAGATAATAAGTCAGGTACGATATTTTCAGAACCTTTACGATAAATTAATTTAATACCATAGGGTTGTAAACGAAATACCCATTGAGCTAAACGACCTTGCGTATCCCGCAAGCGATGGAGCCATAAAAGAGAATGGTGATCAGTTACAACAACAAATTTCTGACCTTGTAAGTAACGTCGAAGCTTCTCAACTGCCCAAATGACAGCCAAACACTCACGTTCAGTTGTAGAACATTTTTGCTCAGCCCTAGTAAGGGGACGAGACAAATAAGGAACTACGCGTTCTCCGTCTTCGAACTGTTGGGTAAGAACGGCACCAAGACCATACGCAGAAGCGCAAAATAAAAGTCTTAGAGAAATCAGGACAACTGAGAACTGGAGCGGTAACAAGCATTCTTTGAGAGCTTTAAAAGAATTTTCGCACTCAGGAGACCAAGACCATGTAATATTATTTTTCATCAGATCAGTAAGACAGTAATACAGTGGTAGAAAAGTGTGGCACGAAGCGTCTGTACCAAGAAGCAGTACCTAAGAAACGTCGGACTTCACTCACATTCTTTGGAGCAGGAACATTCAAGATAACTTGGACCTTTTCAGGATCAGGTTGTAAACCATGTTGATCGACAACATAACCTAAGTATCTCATTTGGGAACGGCAGAAACCACATTTACAACTACTTTAAATGAGTATAAAAAATTTGAGAAACAACAATAATGTCATCCAGATACACTGGAACAGATGATCTGCACCTAAAATTTGATCAATATGAAATGATAGAATGGCATTCTACAAAAACGATACAAACGTCGGACAGCGAAGTCTTTAGATGATTCTTCCATCTTAATTTGCCAATACGCGAACTTGATATCAATGGAGCTAAGGTAACGACCAACGCGTAATTGATCTAAGATCACAGAGATATAAAGTAAGGGATAAGCATCCCTGAGAGTAACGGCGTTCAACTGTCTGAAATACACACAAAACCGATAAGTAATCTTGGAATTAGTAACCAAAACGAATTTACTTTTAGGAGGAATCACTAATCAATTGTCAAATGTTTCAAAAATATTTGACGCCGACATTCAAACAAGAATAATTTCGAAAATCAAATACGTACGCTCGTACGTTGTTGCCACATAGTTTCAAGGCGGGGTTAAGGGGGATGGGACAACTGGCCGTCGCCGATTGGCCGGCGCCGACTGGCCGTCGCCGATTCGCCGTTGGGCAAACTGGCCATCGACTAACTCGCCGTCGGTCAACTCGCCGTCAGCGGTAACAAAATAATTATTATTTTTTGTAACTGTCATCAGTTTATTTAGAATCTCATTTCATCATTGGAATGGTGTAGTTAGGGAACTTATTAAATAACTTATTTGTTAACTATAGCAATTAGGTAATGACCATCATTCCTTAAATTGTTTGTAACTGCAATCATTTTATTCACAACCTCGTTTTATCATTGGAATGATGTAATTAAGGAAGTTCATACGATGGCTTATGGAAGGTGCAAAGAGGCAGGGATGCTTACTATGAACAGCTGGTAGCTGGTAACCCACCACTTCTAAAATTGAAGAAGTATCGGGACACCGACGAACGCGTCTTATCGCTAGTCCGGAAGTTTGCTGACGATGGTGATATTCTGGAATATCTTAGGGGGTTAGCCCATAATTATGAAATGTGAATCTATAATGTATTGCTGTATTACGCTTCTTCAAGCCAAATTTACGATCAATTTTAAATTCTTACTTTATTCTCTACTCTTATCTCAGGGTTTCATTACGTGGGTTCCTTATGTTGCTTGCTTTTTAAAAAAAATTAAATAACCTTTGACAATAAACCAAATTATTTTATTTACAATTAATATTCTTATATCTATTATGATTAAACTAAACACAAACCTATCAACCCTACAACCCCCCTTGAACTAATTCTTATTTAAAATTACTACTCTTTCTGTCTATAATTTAAACCACTTATCTGTTATTCTTCAATACATCAATTTAATCTTCTTCTCGTCAAATTCCAATACTTTCTTCCCTTATCTCAACAAAATATGTATCTTTTCTTCACAATATTATTTCCAATCCCCTTTTCTTTGAATATGTTTCCTCCACCAAATTACAAAAAAAATCCATCTCTTCAAAATGTTATTTGATAAATTCCTTTTCTTCCAATTTAATATTTTTATTGTATTTTCTCGCTCAACACGTATTTTCACTTCAAAAACGTATGTACTTTCAACCTTTTTACTTCCAATTTAAACTTTTTCTTTTACAATCTCATCAAAACACGTCCTTTCACTTCCAAACGTTTTTTTCTCCTCTTGTTTACTTTTTTCCATCTCCATGGCAACCATCTATCGTCTTCTTTTATCTTCTTCTTTTTTAAAACAAACTTCCTTGATACAATTAAAATTCATAACCCCACTAATTTACTTCAACTTTTTCAACATTTTTCTAAATTACCCAAAATTAGCTAACTTATAATATAATACAAAATTTTAAATTTATAATCTAACAATTTATACTTTAATTAATCTACACATTCTGATCATTTTAAAAATAATTTAGCTTCTGACACTATTTTTAAATTTCGAATTTTTATTTATAAACAAAATAAAAAATCCGCCATAATTTAAATTTTCAAAAAAAATTAGTGACGTTAACTTTTATTAAATTAAATTGGGCTTGGTTCACATCACAGCATTTTCCCCCTTGAAATTTTAATCTTAAAGATCCACAACGTATGTTATTGAGCTTTGATTACAAATTTCACCCAACTAAATATTTACAACTTACTAACTACTATGAACAACTATCCTAATATTTACAACTTTATTTTCTGTTTAAACATCCCCCTTATTCCTTTTTCCCTTTCTCTTCCCATCTATACTGCTTTTCCCTTATGTCTATTTTCCTTTATCCTCAACATTCCCTTTGTTACTAATCTTTACAAACTTTAGTGCCTCATATCTATTTCTTTATTAATGTTGCCTGTTTATGCTTTTATTCTTTCGATTTTCTGAAACTATTCTCCTATTTCATTCAATAACTTAATCCCAACCCTCATTTAATTATTATCCCCTGTCATTTGACAGATTATATAATTCATATTATACCTTTCACTCTATTTAGTGTTTCATTATTTAAATATTCGACGATTTCCCCCCCTCTTTATTTTATTCGATGATTTTTTCCATTATTAAAATTCAATACATAACTCAGTTACCCTTCTATACTTTTACCCTGCAACATCTTTTATTTCAACTTTCTATTATGACATTATTAACCTGTATTTCCTGTATCTTTCTTCTGTTCTTAATTTTCTAATAAAGGCAAATTTTCATCCCTACACACAATCTAATTTCCATTCTTTGCTTTTCAACATTATGTACGCTTTCTTTCCTGCTCTTTTTAATTTAAATTGTTTTATATAAAACAAAAACACAAATTCTTAATTATTAAACATGTTCCAATTTTCTACTTACTTATTCTATTTGAGTCCTAATTACATACTTCCTATTTAACTTACTTTTGTTCCCAACTATATCTTTTATTACTGATTTATTATTCACCAAACTATTAAATTTGTTTCCTTTTATAATCTTTCAACAAATACCTGTTTCCTATTTAATTTATAATCAAAGTTGCTAATTCACTTTCAATTATTTTCATTCTGAATAACGCTATTCTTTTATTTTTAATTACTAATCAAACCAACCCATTATCATATCATTTATATCTTCGAAGCTTATTTTCCCCCATTATTCATTATATCATCGTAGATTCCTATTTATTATATCATCGTAGATTATTATTTATTATATCATCGCAGCCTATCAATTATTCTTCATTATTATTATATCATCGTAGCTTATCATATTCTCCCTTTTTATATCATTATTTCTTCGTAGCACCAACCCTTATTTATTTATCATTAGTAATGCATTAGTAATGTAAATTGTTATCCTATATTTTCAAAATTTCTAAATCTCGTTATTCTCCTGTTTCTAATATAATTTTCAACTTGCAACCCCTCATTTTCAATTAAATATTTCTACATTCTTTTATTTCCTTTTTCCTACCTTCAACAATTAATTAATTATCTTATAACTTTTCTTTTAATAACTGGTAAACCCTGAATTCATTTATAATTTTCCCTCGTATCTTCTTAACTTTTATAAACTTACTAGAACGTATGTAATTAGAACTAACATTTAATAACTATTTACAACTTATTTTTATTATTCTGACATTACCTCAATGCTATCCATGTCATCATCTCCCTTCTTTTGATTCCTATTTACCTAACTTATTTACAAATTCCTTATTCCCCAATTCAATCTTATCTTCATTTTCATTTAGTATCATGTTAACCCTTCTATAATTACCTCTGGCTTCCCCCTTATCTTGATAACTCCTTCTTTTCAATTTAAATTGCCCTTTCTTTCTTACTCTTTTCATTCTAAATTGCCCTTTCTTTCTTACTCTTTTAATTTTAAATTGCCCTTTCTTTCTTACTCTTTTCATTTTAAATTTCCCTTTCTTTCTTACTCTTTTCATTTTAAATTGCCCTTTCTTTCTTACTTTTTTAATTTAAATTGGCCTTTCTTTCTTACTCTTTTCATTTTAAATTGATCTTTCTTTCCTGTTCTAATTATTTTAAATTGCCCTTTCTTTCCTGTTCTTTTAATTAATACAAATCTTTCCCTACTTATACCTTTTCTTTGATCATAACCTCCCCCATATAATCCTTTCTTCATCTCAGCCTGTTCTACCGCTCCCAAAAATGTTTTCAAAAATGCATCCTTGAATTCCTTCAAGTTTGTACAGTCTCCCTGTTTTATCTGATACCACATTCCTGCTTCTCCTTTCATGGAAGTTTTAATTATTCCAATTTCTATTATATTTTCATAATGATATCCCATCATTCTTTTAACCCTACTTAAATAATTCTCTAATTCTGAAATAAATGCCTTCGGCTGATCATCCTTATCCCCACTAAATTTGGGCACTTCCCTTTCTATTGACCCTACATTAATCCAATTATTTCCCCCTGTACCCCCTTCATTTATCATATTACCTCTACTCACGTTCTCTGCAACTTGATCATATTTTTGTTTGAACTGTTGATAACATTCATCAAATTTATTCTCCACATCTTTATTTATCTGATTCAATCCTACCCCTAATCTGTCAAAAGTTTGTCCTCTAATGGTTTCCCATTCTTTTCCCATTGATACTCTTATTTGTTCCCTTTCTTCTTGCGCCATCTCACACTTCCTTTCTATTCTCTGAATATCTCCAATATTTTCTTCTATTTTGAACTTAATCTGTTCCTCTATCCTATCTATTTTAGCATCATTTTCCTCTACTTTACTGTCTTGTTTATCCAACCTATCTTTTACCTCCTCCATTTTATTGTTTAAATATGAATTTTGTTTTCCTATTTCCTTCCTTATTTCCTGTCTTATATCCTGCTTTACTTCCTCAAATTTCTTTTCCATAAATTCAAACAATTTACTGATATCCATTTCTTCTTTACCAGCTACTTCTTTACTTGTACCTTGTACCCTTACTTCTATATTATCATTATTTTTTTCTACACTATCCCCCCTTGTACTTTCAACTCCTAACCCTTGTATTCCTTCATCTACATTTTCACCCTCTTCTAATCCTTCCGCTTCCTTGTTTCTTTGTGCTAATCTACTTCTGGTTTCCATTATTACTAAAATTATATTCCCTCTTCTATTTTGTTATAATTCACTACCAAACTTCACCTCCTATATTGATTAATCCATTATAAACCTACTTCAGCCCCACGTTGCTGCGTCAAAAATAAATGCTGTATTACGCTTCTTCAAGCCAAATTTACGATCAATTTTAAATTCTTACTTTATTCTCTACTCTTATCTCAGGGTTTCATTACGTGGGTTCCTTATGTTGCTTGCTTTTTAAAAAAAATTAAATAACCTTTGACAATAAACCAAATTATTTTATTTACAATTAATATTCTTATATCTATTATGATTAAACTAAACACAAACCTATCAACCCTACAACCCCCCTTGAACTAATTCTTATTTAAAATTACTACTCTTTCTGTCTATAGTTTAAACCACTTATCGGTTATTCTTCAATAAATCATATTTAATCTTCTTCTCGTCCAATTCCAATACTTTCTTCCTTTATCTCAACAAAATATGTATCTTCTCTTCACAATATTATTTCCAATCTCCTTTTCTTTGAATATGTTTCCTCCACCAAATAACAAAATAAATCCATCTCTTCAAAATGTTATTTGATAAATTCCTTTTCTTCCAATTTAATATTTTTATTGTATTTTCTCGCTCAACACGTATTTTCACTTCAAAAACGTATGTACTTTCAACCTTTTTACTTCCCATTTAAACTTTTTCTTTTACAATCTCATCAAAACACGTCCTTTCACTTCCAAACGTTTTTTTCTCCTCTTGTTTACTTTTTTCCATCTCCATGGCAACCATCTATCGTCTTCTTTTATCTTCTTCTTTTTTAAAACAAACTTCCTTGATACAATTAAAATTCATAACCCCACTAATTTACTTCAACTTTTTCAACATTTTTCTAAATTACCCAAAATTAGCTAACTTATAATCTAATGCAAAATTTTAAATTTATAATCTAACAATTTATACTTTAATTAATCTACACATTCTGATCATTTTAAAAATAATTTAGCTTTTGTCACTATTTTTAAATTTCGAATTTTTATTTATAAACAAAATAAAAAATCCGCCATAATTTAAATTTTCAAAAAAAATTAGAGACGTTAACTTTTATTAAATTAAATTGGGCTTGGTTCACATCACAGCAGTATATTATAAAAGTTATTTTTTTAATTGAGATTTCAGAATGTTTTGTTTCATAAGAATAAACTGATTGCACTTACAAATGTTTATTTTTTATTATTTATTTATCGTAGTTACAAACAATTTAAGGAATTATGGTATTACCTAATTAAATTAATTAACATATAAGTTACTTAATAAGTTCCCCAACTACACCATTCCAATGATGATTATGAAATTGTGAATAAACTGGTTGCAGTTACAAACATCTATGCATTACATTAAATAATATTGAAAAATAATAATTATTTTGTTTCCGCTGACGACGAGTTGACCGACCGACTGCCAGTTTTTGTTCGATGGCGAATCGGCGAAGGCGAATCAGCGACGGCCAATCGGCGACGGCTAGTCGGCAACGGCCAGTTGTCCTAGACCCTTTCAAGGCCATTATCAGCAAACTTTAAATGCTGAAGAAAAGGTAACGGGTACTCTAATATAAAAAAATATATACAGGGTGTTAATACTAAGTCGTTACACCCGAAAATGGCAGTTAGAACTCATTAAAGCAAACATCTTTTTTTAGTTCCAATTTTTGATATGGGGCCTCTGTTCGTAGTTATTGGATTGCTTTTGTTTTTTTAACAATCGTAATAACTTCTTCATTTCAGGGAATATTTCAAAAAACGAAAGGTTTTCAAAATGAGCTTACGGTTCTCTACAACATTTATATTTACAGTTATTTTATATTTTTTCAAATAACAAAATGGCGGCCGATCAAAAATTTCAAATCTCAATATTTTGATAACCACCCCATAGATTTTTGAAAATATATTTTTTTAAAATCGTCAAACTATCTATTACAACATTTGTCTAAAACATTTTCTTCTATCTATGCAAAAAAGAGGTCTTTAATTAAATTACAGAAGAGCATGTGTAAAGTATCAACAAATTAAAAACAATTTAGATCGAAGTAGCTTTCTGCCATTAAAAAATAAAACAAAAGAACAATTCGATTAGTGCACAAAACTGAACGAGATACATTTTAAAATGAATAATATTATCAAGACACTGAACTTCGTGACATGTTTTTGGTTTTCGGAGAGGCCAGGCGCAATGCACAGGAAGCCCGAAGAATCTATCGGAGAAGATACCCAAATCGCCATCAACCAAGTAGCCAAATTTTAGATAAATTATTAATTAAATTATTATTATTATATTATATTATGATTATATTACTAAATTAAATAATTAGTTAAATTTCAGTGGTCATGTTCTACCTCAGCCTCTTCACCTTTTTCTTGTAACCGTTTTTCTTAACCTTTTGTTTTTTTCCATTTTAGTTTAGAGATTTGTATTCCCTGTTCCCTAGTTAACAAAAAAGGTACTCCTGTTTCAACTCGCCTGGACTAACCGTTTCCTATAAAATGCAGGTTTTTTGTTTAGCCAAAATCAATTTAGAATGCTGGATTTGTGTATAAATTAATTTATTGAAAAATAAATTAAAATAAAATAGTTACGGTAAGTGTTCGTACTGTTTATACCTTCAATAGGTTAGGCTGCGTGCAAAATTTCGATTTTTTATCTCAAACGGTTTTTAAAATGCAATTGTTTTCCGTTTCTTCAACACCATTTTTAAAGACGTGTAGCTTCCTTATCTGCGGTTTAGGACAAAAATTTTATAGACATTTTCGACTTATTTTTGCGTCAAGAAGCGGCTGGTAAATTTATGGTACTAGGTTCAGAGGCACCCTGTATATCGAAAGAGACAAAGGGTCTCTCTTCTAATTTAGAACTAAGGTAGTTTGTCAATACCGTAGTTAATAAAAAAATTTTATAGATGTTAATTCTTGCCTTTGGAGGATTATTACAGGAAAACTATCGACAGTAGAAAAAAAGTTACTCAAGTTTTACATTCATAGTAGGCTATAGAACAACGTACCATAGTTTTTGTGAGGTAGGTTTGAAATACCCTGTATGACGTTTTCCAGTTCTTGGGGAAGTATCTGAGTCTAAAGCAGTTGTTAAAAACAGTTACTAGATATGCCAATGCCTTTCTTTTTCTAGTTTCAGCACTATATTTAGTATTTTGTGAGGGGTAGGAGATTTCCGTAGTGGGATTTTGTAATTTGTGGCTTTAATGTCTCTGGGAAAGGTAGGTTGGAAGTATTGATTATACATACAGTGTGGGTACTTTCAAAACCGAACATAGGAGAATTGCATTGTAACTAACCTTTATAGAGATTCCTGCTCGCCATTTAAACCTACAAGAATTGTGATGGTATGAATAGAACGACAAAAATACAGCGCATGCGATGGTACCAATAAATGTTGGTACTTAGTTACCACTTTCTGTAAAAAAATTTATAAAATAATGCTATTTTAAAATAACATATGTTGCTATGACGGTCAACTTTTTTATCTGTCAATTAAATTATTTGACATCAGCCATAAGTTTCTGTTATTAATATCAGATATGAATAATAGCGCGTATTCAGTCGAGCAGAGGGTTTTGCAATTCTCCTATGTTCGGCTTTGAAAGTACCCACTCGGTATGTATTTACTTCGTTTACAAACTCTACGTTAATGTTTTCTATCGATGGGATAAAGGTAGCTTCTAGGGTTGGTCAGTTTCGCATATCCTGTTGTCTATTTTGAGAGGAGGTATTACGGTTGGATGTTTTAGGATCCACTTAGTTGGCTGCCACATTATTGTATGATCTCTTGGTTGAAATTCTTTGATTTATTGTTGGTAGGCCTCTATTCGTTGGGCATTTAGTTCGTTTTTAACCCTGTGTTGAGACTATAAAGTATTGGTCGTAGTTGTAGTATTCTCGTTCTTTGTACCAATCGTCTGGTTTTGTTTTTTTGCTTAATATGTTAATAATTTCTACGGGTAGGTAAGGGATTATGGTGTGAAGATATCATTGTTTGTTTGATGGACACTTTTTGAATTGCTGCGGTAGTATGCATATTACTTGGGCTTTTAATATTAATATTGTCACGTTATAAATTAGTGACTGGTCTGAATTTAAACACATCGATGTTTTAACATATTTATATTTAAGCAAAGTTTACAAAGTGAACAAATGCACTATTAAGGTGAGCTTAGACAAATGTAGCTAGTAGCACCAAGTGGACCATGGTTGGTTGAAGGAGTGTTCTGTAGTCTCCTGGGTAAAGGTTGGACCCTGGCCAGGTCTGTCTTGCTGTAATTATGCTGATGAAGAGACTGACTGGGTCCCGAAGGGCCCAAACAGCTGGACTTGGTTGTAGAGCTGGGTCGAAGAGTTTAGTAAACCGGTTGGCTGTAGAGTGTAGCACACACTAACTCGAATGGAAATGCGTTTTGCTTTTTACTATTCTGAATCTCCAAATATGGGCATGACCTCAAATGCACGTGGATCACCAGATCCTACATGAAACTTGATATGCCGTGATCTCTGAGTCTGCCGGATTACATCCTCCTAGGTAATTACATTGGTCAGTTTAATTACCTTAATAATTATTTTAAGCACTTCGTGACATTTCTCCCACTCTTAACCAAGCGAGAAGCTATGATCGCGCAAGGAATGATTCTTACGTCACGAAGTAGGTAATTGTACAATATCCTTAAAATACGCTCCTAATGGTTAAATAGACAAACATAGTTAGTATAAGTATACAGGCAAGAGTTAGAAATACACATGTTCTACAATAATAAGTTTCCTTGGTTATAATATTCTAGTCGAGGTATATCTATAGGAATGCAGTGGTCACAAAATGTAATGGTATAATTGTGTTACAGACAATGTATGGCTAATACATACTAAACACTAAACAAATACAAGCACTGATTCTAAGTACATAACGATATATTATTGTACGTTTAAATGGAATGATACCTTGGGTATATTGTTACAAAACATGTCAGATAAACGATAAGTACATACAGTAAAAAATACATACATGATTCACTATAGTGTGCAAATAATATTTGGACACAAATACCTACGTACCCAAACTGTATATACAATTGCTGCATCGCGGGCAGAAATACATTTGCAATTCATCGGTTTTTGTCTGTCAGGAATATGTATGGCCACCAAGTAGATTTTAGTTGGAACATTTAATTAATAGTTGTGGTAAAAAATATTCAAAATAAAATAAATTCGAGGCTTTAAGTAATACATCATCTCGATGTATTTCGATGGTAACTATGGAGTTATTATGGGAACTATATATAACAAAGTCACAATATAACAAATTGAGAATTGCCATTCCTAACTGTACTTGGCCATAATATACATGTTTCGTATTGAGACATGCTTCCCCATTCTTGAACTAGATATAAAGCATAACATATCTTTTGCACATTTTTGTGCACCAACTACCGGACACTTAATCTCTATCAATATGTAGAATTGGTTGCCATGGATTTTTAGACTATCTGGACTAAATGCCAAAAAAGGTATACCAGGGTTTACGATAACTCCCGTTTGGTATACCTTTCCATACCGTTTCTCATATACTTCCTGTTATAATGTAGGTATCTTAGATTGCTAGTTTTTGTAGTTTTTGTTTTAGTATAGTTACGACTATAAATAAAGATATAACATGGCGCTGTGAGAAAAACGACCTCTAAAAATAATCTGGTTATCATCTCCATCACTTCTACATTTTCTTTTTCTTTATCCCCTTTCCCTTCTTTTTCTATAACTTCTCTAATTACTTTTACTGTATGAGATGTACCTTCTCCTATTCTAACTCCCTCAATTTCTTTATCTTTCTCTGGTTTCTCCATTTTCTTCCCTTTTTGTCCACTACTCTCTGTTTTTTCTTCCTTCCTACTTCTTATTCTAGAACTACTTCTGTTACATGATTATTTTCCATCACTCATTTGTAAATTAACAATAAATAATCTAAATTCAATTACTTAATTCCCTTTTCTTTTATAAACTATTTTGACTTTTCCTTTACCAGCCCCACGTTGGGCGCCATTTATTTTGCTATGATTGCCACTCCTAATTTATTTATGCATTTATTATACCATAACAAAATATATTCCTTAAAATAATTTAACCAAATAACCTTTCTTTACCTTTCTCACCAATTATTTACTGTAATGTACTTTCATATAAAAGAAATTGCTCTTTTTCTCAGGGTTGCGCCGGTTCAAAAATTACTTTCTTTCTTTAAATTTATTAAACAAAAGAAACTAAATTGATATAAACAAATTTGATTTTATTCAGATCCAAATTTAGATATTATTAATTAAATCAATCCTCCTTTCTTTTTCTTTATTCCAAATTATTCAACGGAAATTGACTGTCATTCTCTTATAAGTAAAATTAATAAATAAATAATTTTTATTTTTGTTAAAAACCTTTTTTTGTGTTTTTGTTTCTATTTTCTTAAACCGTCCCCTCTTCTTCACGATTGTCACGTTTTCATTCTTCCATCTGGGAACCGTAGATGTATCCAAATTCAACACCGAAATGTTCAAACCATCAATCTTCCATTTACACTTTTTATTCACCTCACCAAAATGACGTTTCAAACGAATTTGACACTCTTATTTCCAAATTTCTTTCTATCTTCCAAACTATTCTTACTTTGCAGTAGCACTAAGTAACACCGCTCTCGTTGAACAATAAAAGAATTCTCTTTGTTTTATCTTTACTTTTTCTTAATAACTTCCTTTTTATGACCAGGCAAAATTCATGTAGATCTCGACACTCTTCAAAATTATTCTCCCCCTTTTTTTTTCAATAATCCATGGTAACTAACCAATTTTATCACATAGATATCTTAATTTTAATATTCAACAAGGATGACTTATAATAATTTTACCAAATTTTGTTCAATTATTAATTGAATACGAAAATTTTCAAAAGAAAGCATTTACACATATAATATGAAAACAACTATGACAAAATTTAAATTTTACATGTCTAAATTACCTTAATTACATACACATAAATAAGTATCAAATCATTTAACAAGATATAGGCTCAGATTCAAATTTGTTTAATTCAACAACTCAAGAAATCAATTTCTTAAATAAAAAACAACTAATCTACTACATAAATCAACTAACATCATTTTTAACAACAAACGACAATACTTTAAACAACTCATATATCATATTTCTTTTTATTTTTATATAATCATATATGATTTTTAATCACACCAATAGAAAGACTATCAATGTAATTCATTAACTAGCAGCAACCTGATCAACGTAATAGTATACTGACATAATCTTTACTTTAGTAAAGTAATCTGTGATCAATTTTTTAAAGAAAGGTCACACACATTAAGTTTTCAAATAAAACAATTTCAAATTTTAAAATCGTCTATAAAAGAATATTTTGATATGAAGTAACACAACAATATGTTCTTTTGGTACTCCTTATGCTCGATTTAAATTTAAACGCCTACCTTTTGCTATAAAGACAGCAAGTGATGTCTTCCAGGAACGATTCCAAAAATTTTTAATATCGAAGGTGTTGAAATATACATTGATGATATCTTAATTCATGCCAAAAGTAAAAAAGAGCACGATCATCGATCAATGTTTAAAAAAAGTTTTAGAAATAGCACAGAAATGTAATATAAAATTTAATAAATTGAAATGCAAATTTGGATTAAGTCAGGTCGTATTTTTAATGAAAAAGGAATGTCTGTTAATAATAGTAAAGTTGATGCAATCATTAACATGCCAAGTCCAACCAACAAAAAGGATTTACAGAGATTTATAGGTTTAATAACTTACATAGGGCGTTTTATTCCAAATTTATCAGAAAAAAACGACTGTTCTACGAACGTTATTGAAAGATAGCAATTTTTTCAAATGGGATGCGAATCATCAAGTCGCATTTGAAGAATTAAAAAATGTAATTGTAAAAACACACTGTTTACATTACTTTGATGCCAATGCAGAAGTAACTATTTCAGTGGATGCATCTCAATCTGGATTGGGAGCTGTTCTTATGCAAAATAATAAACCATGTGCATTTGCATCAAGAGCAATGACGGAAACTCAAATGAGATATGCCCAGATTGAAAAAGAATTACTCGCCATATGTTGTGGTGTGGACAAATTTCAACAATATGTGTTTAGTAGAAAATTTAATGTTGAGACTGATCATAAACCTTTGATACCAATTTTTCAAAAGCCGTTAATAAAAACACCTCCAAGATTACAGAGAATGTTGTTATCCTTACAGAAATATGATATACAATTGTATTATAGACCAGGAAAAGAATTAATTATTGCAGGCAGTTTGTCAAGAGCCAATATTTCAGAAACTTATAAAGAAAAGATTGATTTAGAATGTCAAATCTGTTCTGTAAATGTAAATTGGAGCATTATAGATGAACGTTTGGAAGAATTAAGAAAATGCTCGTTAGAAGACGAAACATTTAAAAAACTAATTGAGTTTAATAAAAATGGATGGCCAACCAAAAGAAATAATTTAAATGAAGAAGTTAAAAAATATTATCAAATTAGAAATGAAATTACAAATGAAGATGGATTTTTATTTAGAAATTATCAAATCATTATACCAAAAAATATGCGTAAAATTATTTTACACAGTATTCATACGGGCCATTTAGGCATAACAAAGTGTACTGAAAAAGCCCGTAAAGCAGTATATTGAAAAATTAATACGAAGATGTGAAGTGTGTCAAAAATATAGTAATTCAAATCCAATGGATTGATGATTGATAGAACATGAAATAAAGAATATCCCTTGGTACAAAGTAGATATAGACATATTTGAACTTAATCAAGAATTTTATCTACTTGTAATAGATTGTTACTCTAAATTTGTAGAAATATCTCATCTAAAACGAAATTCTACTGCAGGAAATGTTATTAAAAAATTAAAAATAATTTCTTGTCCATTCGGTATACCTGCAATTCTAGTATCATATGAAGGAAGACAATTTAAGTCTGAGGAATTCAAAGAATTTACTAATTCTTGGAAAATTAAGCATAATACTTCTACACCTTATCATCAACAAGCCAATGGCATGGCTGAAAGAAATCTTACTGATGAACAAGATCAAGATCATAATTTAGAATTCAATAACAAAAAAGAGGAGAAAAGGGGCAATAGTGAATTAAGTAATAATAACGATCCTAATATACCAAGTATCACAAATTTAGCCAGAAACATAAACAATAATAAAAATAAACAAATGAAAATAAGTGAACATGAAATCGTAAATAAAGAGATGGTGACTAAGAGTGGACGTATAAAAAGACCTCCAAAATATCATTTACTCTTTGTATTCATCATACTGTTACAATAATAATGTACCTACCTTAAAATGGGAGATGTTATAATGTATTTTTGTTATTTGGGGAAAATTTCAGCCAAAAACGATGGGTAGATTTATGTGCTCATTTGGTAATTAAAACACATTGTTAATATAATTTGCAAATATATTTCGGCAATTTTTTAAAATGCTTTCTTCAGCGCGTTGAAAAATAATATAAAAACTATAAAGAAACAAAATATAGATTAGTCAAAAGTATAATTTTCTTTATGTAAAATTCTTTTTTTTTTGGTTCCTTTATTTTAAATTAAAAATTTTTTTATATTTACCTAATAATCAATGAAATCAAACAACATCTAAGGTGCAAATACAACGTGGAAATAATTATTGTAAAATTTCATCCATTTTGGATATAAATTTTTTTTTCAACGCACTGAAGTAGGCATTTAAAAAACTTGCCAAAATATATTTGCAAATTATATTAACAATGTGTTTTAATTACCAAATGAGCACATAAATCTACCCATCGTTTTTGGCTGCAATTTTCCCCGAATAACGGAACAACATTAAAACAGCCGTTGAATCCCTAAATATACACGTTATAATGTATCTTAGATTGCTAGTTTGTAGTTTTTGTTTTAGTATAGTTACGACTATAAATAAAGATATAACACTTCCCTACATTTTTCCTCGCATTTCCTGCGATACTCGGTATACAAATTTCCTTTAAATTTTGTACTCATGTAGGGTAGCATTTTCTTTCCCAATTTGGGTTTTTATTGGAACAATAGGTGTAGAGTTCATAACACCTACTACCTGTTATTCAAAGTTTTCTTCTTTGAAACCACACTTCATTATTTTGGCCAATAGACTTCATTGCAAGAAAAACAGATTCTTCGGTAGTCAGCACAACATCGTTTGTATAATACTGCTGCTGGCCATCGGTAAATGGTACTGGAAGGTGTTCATCGGTCAAGCACGACAAGTTAACATGCAAAGCTTTTGATACTAGCTCGATATGAATGTCACTTTCAGACTGAGAACTACTTTACAACATACGACGACCATTCAAATGTCCAACTGCTTCACTGTTAGGGGCAGCTGTAATTCTTTATTACGGATTAAAAACAGTTCACTACAGTAGAAAATGAATTTGGGCACAAACCCGTTATACATAGAAAACAAAGGAAACTTTGTATAACATGCATTTGTTAGTAAACTACAGTTTTTATATTCAATTTTAAACAGAAAGAAACAAAGAAATCTTACCTCTTATTAATCCACGTAATGTATCCTGAATGAAGACACTGTTTGTCCTGTACGTGGCAGTATTTTTCCATCGGCTCAGCTACTACGGTTTGATTGATTTCGCGTTTTCTCCAAATTTGTGCCAGATCAGAACTGCTTATATGTTGCAGTTCATTTCTACAATAATACAAGTACTAGAACAATTAACAATAACTACTTAACTATTAACAAATAAAAATACAGTAACAATGTGCTCGCATTTTCCCCCTGTTCCAGCTTTGCAGCTACAAGTGCACTTCCAATTTTTGGGCTCTATCGGAACTTTAATTAATGGTTTGTCAGGTCATGTGCATGTTATACCTAGAGTACTCGCAAGAACTATTTAAATCAACATTAATTTCATGTACAGCTCCAGTTAAATATGATGTTTGCAAACACAACCCAAAAACTTTTTGTGCAGCACTGGATTTAAGCCGCACACAATTATATGACCGGCATTGAACACCGCTTCACCTTCTACTAGAGGTCATACCCCAACACCTAGTATATGTTCCAATACGGCTGCTAAATTAATCAAAGGCATATTTAACGATAGTTTTCGATTGCGAATTAATGTAAGTACACACAAATACTCAGGTAACCACGTACGTCAAACCGTTAACTCGCTTTAGGCGGCCATATTGAAATTTAGTGCTGTCCCCAACATTCAAGTCTTCTCCCGAATACCACCACTCACCATTTATAAACATTCTCATGCAAGTATATGCATACATACAACTGTGTGTTTATTTTACAATTAATTATACATGTGTATACATATGGAGAAATATTGTTGATGATTAATGGTATTTCTAGAAGCGTCTTATTTTAGATCGCTCACATCTGTTGACTAATACAGATCATTGTGATAGCTGCAGTTGTTTCGCTAGCTATAGCAGCATTGCTATTTTTTTCTGTAAGTGGTAATGGTGAAAAACAGATGGTTATTAAATATTTACATGATATGTAAAATGGTCAAGGGTTTTCAAATTTAAATGATGTGCAAGTTAGTACAGCTTTATCAATATTTCAGCAGTATTACGGTTTTACTGTGAATGGTAAAATTGATGAAAAAACAATGGCATAAATGAATAAACCAAGATGCGGTATAGCAGTCCAATATGCTGAATTAGATGAAAGTAGATTTAGACCTAAATCTCACGGTTTCATTTCCAATACTTTTCCAGACTTACCACCAAAACTAAATTCGGCATTCAGATATAATAACGGATTGTTATATTTTTAAGCGAAAGCAAATTTATTTTGAATTTAATGAATTTACCAACACGTTAATCAGAACAGGTGTACATGATTGATCTTTATTCAATATACACTGTTCAAATACAGGGCTATTACAACAGTTAAAAGATTTACTTTCTAAATTGATATCACTCTGAAGAGAATACTGAGGATGATGATAATTATTAAATTAAACATGTAATATGTAATAAGAATATGTTTATTTGACTCATTACAACCATAACTATAATACTAAGGTATTATCTGTAATATAATATAATAAGAATATAATATGATATACTAAGAATTTATTTGTTTTATTAACTGAACCTTACTATTATTTTCGAAATGTGGGTAACAAAAAGCGAATTCCAGGATTCTGTGGTAACAGTCGTGAACTTAATCTGTCATGATGCGAACGTCTAGTATTTCTGATTTGAGCAGTAGTACAGTAAAAACTATTCGTAAAGCTTTACCTATAATAAAATCGGACAATGAAATAGAAAGATAGATTAAGCTTATAAATAAAATTATTTTGATTGTTGGCAGATTTTATATTAATAATAAAAGAAGGGAAAAAAATGAATTCTGTTTAGATTGGAGGCAAATCTTAGTTTACTTAAAGGTCAGAGTCAGCTCGTACCAAATTTAAAGAGTAAATTATTGAAGAGTGGTTAAGGTGTTGGAGGAGCCAAGTCAGTAAATATTAGAAAAAATGGTAATCGGTTAGTTTGGGAAGATGTTCAATCATGTTTTAACAATCAAATAAAGACGGGTATAATTGTAAATTTGGTTATAAAGATCCCCGAGAATTCCTTGCCAAAACCTTTAAGAGTTTTTCATTAAAAGTTAAAAAAGTTTTACAAAATTCATTGCTTAAAGTTAATTGTATATTAACCGCGAATTTTATAAAACCTAGCACCGAAGAAGTAGATTAACGTTTACTACCAGAAATGAAAGTATTGATGCAGGAACCGATTTAAAACGATGGTATGCTGAATATGTAGTGAACAAATTGCTACCAAATTAGAAGAATTTCAAGAGCGTGACTCAGGATAGGCGTTATTACAAATGTTGCATTTAAAAGTAAATTTAAAGAAATATACACTTTTAGTGATAGGTAGCTATATGGAATTGCCTGAAACTATTAGTAATCAAAAAGCTGTATTTAATGTTAAAAATGATGATGAATATTGCTTTTTATGGTCAATAGTATCAGCAATGTATCCTGCTACTTTCAATGCTAATAGGTTGTCATTCTATCATCATTTCAAGGGGGTGCTAAAATATGAAGAAATAAAATTTTCTATAAAATTAAAACATACCTAAACTTGAAACAATGAATGATTTGCGTAACAATATTTATACCGTAAAAATACCTAAACCTCCAGGTTCATTTAGTATACTACGAATATATTGCTATGATATTTGAGTTCATGAAATGTTAAATTGATTTCAGAAATTTAAAAATTATATTTTCTTATAAAAAGACTGTTATTCACAGTATTGCCATGGTTTTATGAGTGCCTATATTATTTTAAAAGTATAAAAGAAATTTAAGTTTCAATATTTGATTGAGATAAAACTCTTATGTAGGATAAAAGGTGTTTTTTTATATAAATTAATATTAAACTATGTTTGTTTTTCATTAATTGAAATAATGGCATACGACGTTAGTTATTTTGACATATAAATTGTAACAGAAGTATAAGAATTGAGTAAATTTTCCAAGTGCGGAAGCATATTATTATAAATTGCTAGTAAACAATATTAAAAATAATTTAAAACATAAGAATTTTATAATAAGAATATTATGTAAAAGGTTTCTTAGCTAGATGTGTATTGCTGGTATTTTCTTGTATTGATTTGTACAGTTTTTCATATGATCTTGGTTTCCGAGGATTGTTCCGAATTGTTTAATTTGACTTTTCTTCATCAAGAATGTAATATTTTGGGTGTATTTATGTAATTATGAAATTATAAGATGTATTA
Source organism: Hemicrepidius hirtus (assembly GCA_963082805.1). Lineage (NCBI taxonomy): Eukaryota > Metazoa > Arthropoda > Insecta > Coleoptera > Elateridae > Hemicrepidius > Hemicrepidius hirtus. The sequence goes on from OY720159.1 coordinate 26,190,404, forward strand.
GCAAGATCTTAATTTGCAATCTATACAATGTACATTTAGCAAATGATTTGACAATTTACAGAACATGTAGAAGATTGCCCAGTGGCAAACTCCTGTAACAAATGGATTATGTCCGTTGTGTGATTTAGGATAATATACGTACATACTACTGTACTACTACTACTAGAACTAACATAAGACATGTAGGTCTCTCCTGATGACTGCATTGGACACTATAACTATATTTGCCGTTGTAGGTAGATCTGCAGTGTTGTAACGTTCGAGCTTTTGTAACTTTTCTTTAAATCCGAGTTTAATCCGAGATTCTCACGTACTATTTCGTTTTGACTTGTTATTGCTACATCAAGAATAATTAGTTTAATGGAGTCTGTTAATTCCTGGTTCTTTGAAAATTGACAACTCCCTGTAACCTCATCTTCACCTACCCAACTAATTGTACCTAATTCTAAATTTAATTTAACATTATTGCGATGCATCCAGTCGAGGCCTATAATAATTGGTTTTATTAATTTTTTAATGACTAAACATGTAACTTCAAAATCAACATTTCCAATTTTAATTCTTAATAACACCTGTAGCGTTACGCGTTGACTGCGATATCCGGTAGCACCCGTTACTGTTACGCCTGTAACTGGGAGTGTAGGAATATTTTTATTCTGATTAATAGTTTGCCAAAATTCTTCTGAAATTCCTATAACTTCACTACCCGTATCTAATAATGCCCTGGCCGAATATTTATTTTCAACTATTACGGAAATTTCTGGTGATTTGTACCGCATGATGTTAAAAGAACTACCTGTATTATTTTCTTCCAATAATGTTTCCCTCCAATTTTGGAAGACCGTATTAACTGTCACGATTTCGCCACTCTCTCCAACTTCTGACGGGTTATCATGCCGCGTTGGAGTTAACGGCTTGCCCCTTACTCGTTTCCCTGGTTCTAACCTTCCCCTACTACCTGAACTGCCCCTTCGCTATTCTCAGGTTGACCTACATTTCCATTAACATAGACCCCATTTTCTACTCTCCCAGTTGAACGTGCTTCTAAATTTTTAATCCGAACATCGCGGTTATGGTTACTGGCGTTCGAATTGAATTGCCGAAAATTTTCACCATTTCTATAATTGCCGCGGTTGTAACCCCCTCCATGGTCCATTCTCGGTGATTATTGTTGCTGCTGTTACTTGAATAGTTTACATTCCGATAGTTTTGTGATCCGCCCCAGGATTGCCCCTTATCATAATTCTTAGTTTTGTTCCTATTATTAATTTCATCCCTTCGACTTAAAAGGTTTTTTACCCCCATTACCGTATTTCCGGTTGAACACGACTCCTCCATTCTACATCGCTAGGAAAATGTCGTATAATAGCATCAACAATCGCTTCATCTTCCATTGGTGGCCGTAGCATTCGCGCAAATGATACTTGTTTTAAAAAATAATCCGCCATGTTGGACTCCCCTGTTTGAATATACTCTTCAGTATATAATTCTGCCTGATATTTACGCTGTGTTTCGTTACCCCTATACTTATTCAAGAATTGTTTTTTAAACGTAATAAATGATGAAAATTGTGAACGAAAAACCATCCACCACGACTTAGCTGCCCCAATTAAAGCTTGCATTGACACTTGTAATTTCGCGTGTTCTGGGACGCTCATGCATATAAAATAGTCTTCCAAATCCGAAATAAATTTTACTGGATGATTGATTTTAACGTCTTGTGTACCTGAAAACGTCGGCAAGTGCTTTGTAATGTACGACCCTTGCACAGCGGTGCACATTTGCAAAGCATTTGTATTTGCAACCCTGGAATTAGCGACCGGGCTATTTTCAGAACCACTGTTAGGCTCAGTTACTACCTGGTTTGAAATTTCTTCTAACAAAGATTGTTTCACCCCTTAAATTACCTGTTCTTGTCGTTCCGAGAATTTTATAAAAGATCTTGTAGCAACTTTTCCATTTTTGACATTATTTGCGTTTCGTGATACGAATTTTCTTGTTCGTTATCTGAAACGTTCATGGTTCCTACTAAACTACTATTCGTTGCCAAATGTGTATTCAAGTTTTTTAAAATTTTTGCTTGCAGGCGCATCTACTCTATATAAACTATTTAACAAGGATCTAAATATATTTAGAATTTTAAATATTTAGTGTTCAATTTCTAGTGATCAGGCCGTCACGTTGGGCGTCAATGTAACGTTCGAGCTTTTGTAACTTTTCTTTAAATGCCAATTTAATCCTGATCGTGGTAGAAATTAAACACCAAAATGCAAACCAAACGAATTTATTAAATACTTAATCTACTTAATGCTAAATACAAAGAATTATATATAGGTATATATAAAGGAGCGTGCAACAAAACCTGTATAGTGAATGGTGGTGGCGAGAGGCGATATATACTGTCGATATAAAACACTATTATGTGATGGTGGTGGCGAGAGTCGATATAAACAGTAAACACTATTTTGTTCGCCCACAGTTGTCGTAATTATTTCACTGGTAGCGTTGCTGGTAGGTACTCCTACGGCACGTTCTTTGACGGCGACGTATCTTTTGGCGTCTCCTCTCACAAAAACTCCACACCCTCTCTTCTGGGTGCCCTTGCACCTTCTGCCTTTTTCCGGCACCCTCATCCCCAACACAGAGTTGCCTCTTCTCCTCACCACTCATTCTAGCAACGAAATGCTACGTTTCGTTACCGTGTATAACAGGTAGGGTATTGGCCCTAGGACACTACCTTGTGGCACTCCAGCATTTATGGGGCAGAGTTTTGTATACTCAGCATCAATCTTGATTCGAAAGTGTCTGTTATGGAGATAGGACTGAAGGACAATGTAGTAATTTATGGGGAGAAGGATACGTAACTTGAATAAAAGGCCAATGTGCCACACCTTGTCAAAGGCCTGTGATATATCTAAAAAAGCCGCGGAGCAGTATTGCTTTTTTTCAAAGCTTTAATTAATCTTTTGTATGACACGATGGATCTGTTCAGTAGTAGAGTGCATCTGCCTAAATCCAAATTGGTGATCAGGAAGTCATTCATTGTTATCAATGATAGGTAGAAGTCTGGTTAGTAATAGCTTTTCGAACACTTTGGATGTATGGGCAAAAGGCTTATGGGTCGGTAAGATTTTAAGTCATTAGGTGGTTTCCCTGGTTTTAAAATAAGAATGATCTGACCTACTTTCCACTGAGCCGGGAAGTACTAAGTAGTTTGGTATTTTTATATAACTCCTCTCTGTAAAATGCGTTTCGGATATTAACATGGTATCAATATTACGATTTAGAATGAACGCTTTTAATTCTTCTAGGTGTTGTGTCAAGCCATTGGCATTTCACAAAACGGTTGTAAGTAGTTTTAACATGGTAGGTTTAGCATGGTAGGTTTAACATGTTTAACATTTGTTCGAATAGGCCCTTCATCATATTTTTTAACTCTTGCATATCGTTGGATTGCGAGTACGTTTGATTTGGATTTTGCAATATGTTGGTGGGTGGATAAGCTTGCTGTTCTTGCTCGTGGGTTACCGTGGCGTAAGTTAGACCTGGTTGAACTTGTTGAAAATGTCTGATTTGTTGAGGAGGAGTATACTGTTTTGGGCGAAACGCTGGCAATTGCTTTTTTTGCCATTCTTTATACACCATACAGCCTTTATAGTTTGCTGGATGATTTCCTCCGCATAGTATTACACATCGGACATCTTTTAATTTAGTTTTCCTTGGGCATTCACCGGTGGAATGTTCACCGAGGCATTTGACACGTTTTGGTTTTTGATAACAAAAATTTTTTGTGTGTCCATATCTTTGACACTTTGCGCATTGCACAATATCTCTTCTGTATTTTGGAGGTCCAAACTTTATTTTTCACTGTTGTAGATATTCTACCTGATAGATATCTTTGTTATTTGTTGCAGGTTTAAGTTCAACAAAGAACATAGGGAGTGGCAGTTTAGTACTGTATTGTTTTATATTGCATATGTTTGTGACCGTGTGCCCTAGTTTTTCAATTTCTGTTTTAATTTCATCACAATTAATGGAACGATGCATATTTTTCAAGACAACTGTGTAACTTCGTTCCTCTTTTAGTTTATACGTGTCAAATTCAGTGTTCTTATCTTCCAAGGCTTTTATAATGTTTCTATAAGTTTCTGTTGTTGTAGGTTGAATTTTGACTTGGTTATCTATTAGAGCTTTGATTTCATACTGCTGTTTCGCTATCCCATGGAGTAGCTTCACAAGAGGCACAATAGTTTTAACGCCGGATACAAAAATTGGGGGAGGTTTTGTAGTTTTTTTCTCAGGGCTGGTGTCTTCTTTATCATTTCTAGTTTCTTTTGCTAAGGTTGCAAAACTATTAGAGGAGGACGGTGCGTCAAGCCAGTATTCGTTTCCTTTACTCTGTTTAGTTGTCATTTCGACTTCATTTTGGGAGTTTCTGCCTCTTTTGTATGTGAAGGTTTGCCAGTTGTAAGGGTTTAATTGAGGGGGTTGGCTATATTGAGTTGGTTGGTAGGGTTGGGAGTGAGGTATTGATTGTGATACATAAGAGTTACCTGATATATGTTGATACTGAGCGTTGATGGTTTGAGTTTGATCGGGTGTTAGCATCGGTATTTGTGAGGGTTGTATCCCTCCAGGAGCCTGGAGGAATGCCATAACAGTCCTCACATTCGAGTATTAACTGTAGTATTAGGTATAACATTAATTTAATTTTATTTTGAAATTATTGTTAAATATAAAGTTAGCTCGCCTTATCACGGGGTCGTTTAATATCGCACCTCACAGATTGACGTCTATCCTCGTTGAAATTCAAACGAGAACTTACGGAATAAGAAATAACCACAAGCAATTACCTGATGTTGAAATTTGTAACTATGGTTAAGTATATACAGGAGGCTACGGACTATGGTAGAAATAATTTTATTTTTTCTATAGCAGATGTTAAAGAGTGCTTTGTTCGACTAAAAATAGTTGATCAAGTATTACTTTAACCGCAAGGGTAGATAGAGTAACACTTTAACCGCAAGGATAGATAAAGTACTACTTTAATTTTCTGGAAACTCCATGGAAACCGAATGGAAACCTTTGCTACTGATATTTTCGGGTTTAATATAATCTAATAAAATTTTAAATTGTTTTTTTTTTACAAATTTTTCTCATTTTTTTAACATCTGCTATAGAAAAAAATAGAATTTTATACACGACGATAAAATTTAATTATAGACTCGCGAAAATTAATTCACTCGCGATTTCATCGCTCGTGAATTAACACTTTCCGCTTGTCGATAAAATATAATTTTATCGTCTTGTATAAAAAATAACTATTATAAGTATTCAGGATTGATAGGATTGTTTTGATTTTTTTGTACTCGACAACTGGAAACTAGATAGCCGCGCACGCAATTGAGGATCGGAAATGTTAATTTCCCGCACTAATGCTGTAAAGTAAAGAAAAAACACTGGATATGCATATTTAGATACACCCATTATTAATGCCACCTAAATTGAAAGGTAATATACCGGGTGAGTCAGACCACCCGTATCAGTCGTTTTTTTCGAAAACGGTTAATCGTAGAGAGTCGGGCCAAATTTTTTTATTACAAAAGCCTTCATGAAGAATCGAATGGTGACATTGGCATTCGCCGGAAAAATCGGCATCCTGAAGAGTTTGCTCCAGAATGTCGAGAACTCCAAAATTTCCATAACACGGGCGGTCAAAAGTATTATCGTTGAAAAGGTTTTTAAAAAATAAGCAAGTTTTGTAGGAAAAATAATTTTATTACCCCCACTCCTTCTGAGGAATATCCGATTGAAGTTATTAAGTAATTGTACTGTTATTTAGGCAGGAACTGTCGTCCATCTACTTCTAAACACTGTCTAGTTCTTCTGGTCACATTATCAATGGCTCTCAATATTTCTTCACCACTTAATGACCGACAGGCATTGCGAAGTCTCAGCTTCATTCAGTATCCAGTGGAGTACAATCGGGTGACCTATTGTCAAACTTACATTTTAGACATTTTTTAAATGTAAAGTTAAATAACAGTTTTCTTCTTCTTCTTGTCAGCCCGTGTTCATCCACTGCTGATTTTCCATGCATTTCTATTGTTAGGACGTATGTAGTTACTTAGGCCGTTTACATCCTGCCTAAATAACAGTACAATTACTTATTAACCCTGCGCGGAACGGGTAGGGCCTCACAGACCAAAGCGCAATTCTATTTGCTGTAATTTAATGCTTGCAGTATTTAGAGTGGTTGCGATCCATATACCTTCCGCATTTGTGAATTGTTACAGCGTGCAGTACAAGTTAGGTCTTTGTGTGCAATAGATGTGGCTTGTTACCTACGACGATTGTCTCACAGACCCCACCCGTGCTCTGATGTTTAAAAATTTTTAAGGTTAGTTTCTTTTGGAAATGTTGTAAATTACAAATTTTAAGGTAATACATATTTTTATTTAGTTCCGAAATGGATCCTTACCTCAAGGAAATTCAACGGCTACAAAAACTGTATGAAGAAGTCGAAACAGACGACGAACTAAGTGATCAATGTTTTTCGAACGATGAAGAAGATCATTTAGAAGAATTACAACACGACACGGAATCTGAACAAGAATTCGATGTAGATGAAGAAGAGGTGATACCTCCAGTTGTCGAAGAACTTGATGCAAGAGTAAATAGAAATAATATACCTGGAAACCGTCAAAATAAAGAACTGTTCTATTTGGGCAAAGATAACGTCACGAAATGGAATAAACATCCACCTACAAAAAATGTACGAACCAGAAGCCATAACATAATTTCTCACCTGCCTGGCACAAAAGGGACAGCAAGAAATGCAAAAACTCCGATAGAAGCTTTTGAATGTTTTATTGGTGAAAATATGGTAACAAGTATCGTAGAAAATACAAATATTTTTATATCAAAAATAGCTGAAAGGTACAAAGACCAACACGATATAAGACAAACCAATATAACAGAAATAAAGGCAGTTATTGGTTTGCTTTTATTAGCTGGTGTACTAAAAAGTAGTCGCATGTATCTTAGGGATTTCTGGGCAACCGACGGTACAGGTGTTGAAATATTCCCAGCTACAATGGCATATAGAAGAATAAAATTTTTGCTGCAATGCCTAAGGTTTGACGACTATCGTACCAGAGACGAGAGAAGAAAACTTGATAATATTGCACCCATACGAACCATGTGGGAAACCTTTATAAATAATTGCCGTAACAATTATTCATTGGGCGAGTATGTTACCCTAGATGAAATGTTGTTGGCTTTCCGCGGGCGTTGTAAGTTTAGAATATATATGCCCAATAAGCCAGCAAAATATGGCATCAAGGTGTTCTCCCTTGTTGACTCTAGGACCTGCTACACCCACAATTTGGAGGTATATGAAGGAAAACAGCCAGAAAACAGTCCGTTCAGTTTGAGTAACAAAGTAGATGATGTTGTTATGAGAATGTGTGCTCCAATTTTAGGATCAGGGCGCAACGTTACAATAGATAATTGGTTTACTAGTATTCCACTACTAAAGAATTTATTGCAAAATCACAAAGTAACAGTCGTTGGCACCATGAAGAAAAACAAAAAGGAAATACCACCGGAATTCCTTTCGCCCAAGCTGCGTCCAATTTATTCTTCAATGTTTGGATATCGGGAAAACATTACCCTACTTTCATATAGGTCGAAAAACGGAAAAGCTGTTTTGGCTGCATCCTCTTTACATAATGATGATCGAATTGACCAAACTACAGGAATAGCTTCGAAACCAGAGCGCATCACATTTTATAATACAACAAAGTCAGGGGTGGATACTGTTGATCAGAAGTGTTCATTGTATAATGTGAGTAGAACTACCAGACGATGGCCAATGGTAATGTTTTACAATATGCTGAACATAGCGGGCATAAATTCATATGTGATTTTCAAGGGAAATTCGCCCTTTGATACAACACCCAGACGACAGTTTTTAAAACAAATAGCCAGGTCTTTGATGCAGGAAAATATGGTGTTAAGGTCTAAAGATACACGCATAAAAAGAGAAGTTAGGCAGACAGCTCAAAGGCTATCGGGAACTGTTATTAACCCTAACGAAGAAAACATGGCTAATAAAAGAGGTAGATGTTTCTATTGTAAGAAAAACCGGAAAACCAAATACTGCTGTAAAAAATGTAGAAAATGGCTTTGTTTGGAGCATGTCCAACCACTTTGTATAGATTGCCTAGAAGAAGGATTCCAAGATTAATTTTTTTTGTGACTTTAGTACAACTCGTGTAATTTCTGCTATCTTTTTTGGAATTAGAATATAGTGTTATGTTTTTCTAATATTTCCTTTTATTTTGTTATATGTACATTACATTTACTTTATAAATACATGTTTTGATGACAAAATTTGTAAAATAATTTATTTCAATTTTATTTTACAAATTAAAATTTGGGCCTGTGAGACCCCACCCGCGTTATTGTGTTAAGAATTTTCACCCGTTCCGCGCAGGGTTAACTTCAATCGAATATTCCTCAGAAGGGGTGGGGGTAATAAAATTATTTTTCCTACAAAACTTGCTTATTTTTTAAAGACCTTTTCAACGATACTACTTTTGACCCCCAGTGCTATTTGAAATTTTGGAGTTCTCGACATTCTGGAGCAAACTCTTCAGGATGCCGATTTTTCCGGCGAATGCCAATGTCACCATTCGATTCTTCATGAAGGCTTTTGTAATAAAATTTTTTGGCCCGACTCTCTACGATTAACCGTTTTCGAAAAAAACGACTGATACGGGTGGTCTGACTCACCCGGTATATTTATTATACATAAAGAAGGTACAAATAAATAATATTTTACCTTTTTTAAAAAGAATGAAGTGTTTGGAGGTTCTTTCAAAAAGGTTTCGATATGTTTTGTTTATGTGCACTCGTACCTGCTCTTAGATTTTTTCGATAATAAATTAAGGACTGCAACATTTGCAGTTTCCCGAATGATTGGAGGAGTGCATAAAATATCACTATCATTTTACTGTTCGACATTTCAGAATAGTTTAATTTTAAAAAGAAACGTCAAAAACCACAAATAATCGAAATTCTACAACTTTGTTTGAAGAAACAACACTTTAGTAACCTGCGATAACTAATAAATTTAAATCCAAATCCGAATTTAAATTTACTTCTTTGCTTATTATTAATCACCTTCTTCGTACAAAAAATAGCATACAAACTTCATGCGTGAAAGCGTCATCCGCTCATTCGCGTAAATGAAGGAACTTGCTCGCTGCGCTCGCTTGTTCTTCAAAACAGCGCTCATGCGGGATAATCGCATTCCCGCATTTGGTTTGTAATATACTATTTTAATTGTAATTTGATGTTTCAATTTGTTTTTTTTATTGATTAATAATAATAATAATCGCATTTATCACATGATTACCAACTTTCAACATTATAATGGGAATATAAGTATGTTAGATTTTAACAGGAACATGAATAGGACGAACTACACTACGCATGGCTTACATCTTAACAGCAGGGGAAAAACAAAGTTATGCGAAAAGGTACTCAAAACTGTAATAATGATGAATACGCAAGAACAGTACCTAGGGAGTAACAAAATAATCCGAACCATTGATAACGCAGATACAGTACTTGATAACAACAGAAGCTTAAGAGAGGTGAATATAAGGCACAATGAGACATTATTAGACCAGGAAAAAATAAACCAGCTGCAGGAAGTGAGTGACTCAGTATTTTTAGATAACAGTTTAGAAGCAACAGTTAGTTCAGAGGGTTTTTTAGGGCTATCCGAAAAAATACGTGTGACGCAATAACCGAGTTAGGTACGCAGTTAATTAATAAAACAGAAACAGCTTTGATTATAGTGCACCAAAATACGCAATGTTTAACAAATAAAATTAATGATTATGACGTATTTTTCAACAATTGTAACTGTGGTATTTTTTGTGTTACCGAACATTGGTCACGTAACAACGAGATATCGTCATTAAAATTACAAGGTTTTGGTATAGTGGATCCTTTCAGTAGATCCGTACACTGTCATGGTGGTGTGGCTATTTTATGCAAACACCATATCTCCATGGAAGCAATAGAAAAAGTAAAGTAACTGTCTGTAGAAATCCACTTTAAAATTGCAGCCAAGAAAGTATCTGTAGGTAATTTAAATTTAATTATATTGGTTATACAGAAGCCCATTAGGGGACAGGGATATATTTACTAAAAAACTTTCATTAGCATTAGAGCATGCTAGTAAATTTAAGAAATATAAAATTATCTTATGTGGCGATTTCAACTACAATTCCTTAGGACATTCTAAACATTTAGATAACTTGTTAGATGTAATGTACTCATACACCCTTGAACCTATAATCAAGCAACCTACAAGAGGACAAAGCTGTCTGGATAATTTCTGTGGACAGCAAAATATACCGACGTATGTAGGCAAAGTAGTTTATAAGTAGTGAAGTTGCAGCCCCATTATCTGATATAGTCAACGCTTGTTTCAAAGAAGGTTGCTTTCCATCAACATTAAAACTTTCAAAGATTATCCGTATTTTTAAAAATGGCGACTCGAGCCTTCCTTCAAACTATCGACCAATCTCAATCGTCCAAGTCTTCTCAAAAATTATCGAAACTGCTTTTGTACGCAGATTAGAGAGATACTTATCGAAATTTAATCTATTAACTTGTAACGTTCCCCTTGAACGTACAGTATTTGTTTGTGCACTAGGGTAGCTCTTGAGTTGACCAGGGTTCGTAATAAAGAAAAGGGAATTAAATAAATACCTGGAGATTAAAACCTTTTTAACAATTTATTCAGGACAGTGATACATTATGTTATTTGCAATTTATGTACAATGAAATAATGCAGGAATCACTCAAATAAAGACAAAATATACATTTAAATAATATTTTCACAGGAAGTATGAATAAGTATGTACGAGGAAGTTAGTATTTTGGCGGATTAAACGAGTCGGTTAAAGAAATTATTATTGTGGCTGTTGAAACGGTCTTTCACTGAGATTGACTTGCGTACTGCTAACTACCTTGACCAAATGTGCACAAATACAGCTAATGGCGTCGGCTCGTTGCTTTTGCAGAAATTTACAGGGGCCGGGAGAATCAGTGAACAGTGGTGTGTTTATAACTTGAAAGTGATTTCGAATAACAGGGGTAAGTGTTTTCAATTATTGGTTTAAACGGAACGGAGTTCCAGGAGTGAGCAAAAAATATCTGTATGCAATTAATCTAAACACGGAGTGTTTCTTAAAGATTGAAAACAAAATTCAATTGATTGCCTAATTAATCAAGTTAATGAAACTAGTCAGATTGCAAAAGTAGATCATGTATTTCACGTGATCAAATTACTGTGCCGCCCAAAAAGAACACAAGCCTGATTAGGTACGGGGTTAATTAGGTGCACCGTTTAGCACAAGTGCAGCACTAATTAATAGATAGAGATCGTACACACGCACTTCTAAGTACTCTCGGCGATTCAAGGGGGTTATTAGACAATCAATTTAAATTAAAGGTAATTAAATAAAAATTAAATTGAATCAGGTATTTCGTTTTTCACTACGGAACACTCGGTTGCTTTAAGAGCAAATACAAAATAAATTTAGAAAACGGAATTATTCAAAATGAATTTGTAAACGGTTCGGACTCAAATTACCAGTTTCCGGGGAAACTTTCAAATAATTCTCCTGGAGAATCGGCTCCGCGCCGGTTTTATAGAGCGCGGGCCTCTCCCCCACTCGGAGTGAATGCGCGGACTTGCAACTTTGATCAGGGAGGGAGTATCGGGGAGATTCGGAACTAAACGAGGACGACTGACCCCAGCGAAGACAGAAGCCAAATTATCTGTTCTTAATCTTCGCCTACTGGTCAGTCGCCTCGTTACATTCCTCCCTTCCCGGGGGAAAAGAAAAATTTTACGGGCTTAAATGAAATTGAAAATAAACGGGACGGTTAGTAAACAAAACGGTATGTACAAAAAATAAATCAAACAGGTGAAAAAATAAAAAGAAATCAAACAACTATCTACAACTTTCAGGACTGCTGGTGACGACTAGGCGGAGGGGCTGATCACCATGGCGGATGGACTTGCTTCAGGCGGGCGGACAAGCTGCTGGCTTAACCGGGTAAGCTGGTTCCTCCGACGGACCGGCTGGTGTTCCAGAAGAACCCGGGTTTGCTGGTGGTCTGGCTGGTATTTCAGGCGGAGAGGCTGGTGTCTTCGGCGGATCGGCGGTGATCTCCGGCGGACAGGCAGTTTCCTCCTGCGGGTATACTGGCGGCTTCGGCGGTCGGATTGTTTACCCCGATCGGCAGGCAGGTTCCTTCGGCGGTGGTCTGGTGAAACAATGAAATATTTGGGGACATAAGGTACCTGAATTGTCAGCGGCGGAGGGAACGGAATATCCTGGATCGGCATCGGCACGTGTACCACCACAGGAGCTATGGCTGGGCTCTCCAAAGGCTTCATCCCGGACGTACAGAAGCTGGCAGCAGGAAGTTCCTCGGAAACGGGAAACGGATGGTGGAATTCTTCCTGCTCCATGGCTATGCACGTTGAAGGGTATGGAGGCTCTCGGAGGTCCTGGACACGGTCTACGGTCGGCGGTGACAGGTAATTTTCGGTACTCTTTGGTGGACAAAACTTTTGAACATGATTTTCTGGTTTTTCAGGTTCCCGTTCGGACTGCCATGTACCTGGATCCGGACAAATCTCTTCTACCAGGGACTGTCACACAACCACCTCACCTGGAGAGGTCAAATCGGCGGCTGGATCGACACTGGGACCTGGAAATTGAAGAACCGGTGCACAGGTTTCTTGTTCGGGACCTAGAGTTGGCAACGGTGTCGTGGGTGTGAAGATGAGCGAACCGATGGAGCCTCGGGAATTTCGGTGGTGGCAACCATCACTTGAGGTCCTTCTTCACACCTGGACTTCGGGTTTTCTTCGGCGGTGACTGGTTTATCCGGCTGGACAGGTAGCGATCGAGGACGGGTGGCTGTTGTTCTATTTTGGATTCGGACGGGCATGTAGGACAGTCGGAAGTAGCTCTCAAATTCGGACCAGGTATGCCAATTGTATTTATTATTCCGGTACCAGTCTAAACCTTTCCCTTCTAGCAGTAACAGCAGGACGGGTAGAAGAGAGTCTGGCGGGAACTGGTAGTACTGGATAATTTCTTGTAATCTTACCAGGAATGGGGCAGGATCACCCTCTCCGTTGAATCTGACACCCCATTGTTGGACGACGTTACATACCAGCGGTACAAGCGGATTTCTGGGTGGTGCGGTCCATGGGTCTGTCATCACAGTCTTGTAGTCCTGCATGTCGACGGCTTCCTGTATCTAAATAACAGAAGAAATTATACCTGGATACCTGGAATACGGTGGCATGATGTCGGCTACTGTAAACTGTACAAACTAAACATGTCAAACTCTATAAATAAAAATAAAGAATTATGCATAGCACGGATTTAAAAAAAATTAAAAGGTTTCTCTCCAGTGACGGGAATGCGGGAAAAAATATATATACAAAAGTACCTAGTATCGGGCGCCCTGTACTTAATTGGGGAATGTCAAACCTGCTGGGGTGCCATGTAACGTTCCCCTGGAACGTACAGTATTTGTTTGTGCACTAGGGTAGCTCTTGAGTTGACCAGGGTTCGTAATAAAGAAAAGGGAATTAAATAAATACCTGGAGATTAAAACCTTTTTAACAATTTATTCAGGACAGTGATACTTTATCTTATTTACAATTTATATACAATGAAATAATGCAGGAATCACTCAAATAAAGACAAAATATAAATTTAAATAATATTTTCACAGGAAGTATGAATAAGTATGTACGAGGAAGTTAGTATTTTGGCGGATTAAACGGGTCGGTTAAAGAAATTATTATTGTGGCTGTTGAAACGGTCTTTCACTGAGATTGACTTGCGTACTGCTAACTACCTTGACCAAATATGCACAAATGCAGTTAATGGCGTCGGCTCGTTGCTTTTGCAGAAATTTACAGGGGCCGGGAGAATCAGTTAACAGTGGTGTGTTTATAACTTGAAACTGATTTCGAATAACAGGGGTAAGTGTTTTCAATTATTGGTTTAAACGGAACGGAGTTCCAGGAGTGAGCAAAGAATACCTGTATGCAATTAATCTAAACACGGAGTGTTTCTTAAAGATTGAAAACAAAATTCAATTGATTGTCTAATTAATCAAGTTCATGAAACTAGTCAGATTGCAAAAGTAGATCATGTATTTCACGTGATCAAATTACTGAGCCGCCCAAAAAGAACACAAGCCTGATTAGGTACGGGGTTAATTAGGTGCACCGTTTAGCACAAGTGCAGCACTAATTAATAGATAGAGATCGTACACACGCACTTCTAAATACTCTCGGCGATTCAAGGGGGTTATTAGACAATCAATTTAAATTAAAGGTAATTAAATAAAAATTAAATTGAATCAGGTATTTCGTTGTTCACTACGGAACACTCGGTTGCTTTAAGAGCAAATACGAAATAAATTTAGAAAACGAAATTATTCAAAATGAATTTGTAAACGGTTCGGACTCAAATTACCAGCAAGTTTCCGGGGAAACTTTCAAATAATTCTCCTGGAGAATCGGCTCCGCGCCGGTTTTATAGAGCGCGGGCCTCTCCCCCACTCGGAGTGAATGCGCGGACTTGCAACTTTGATCAGGGAGGGAGTGTCGGGGAGATTCGGAACTAAACGAGGACGACTGACCTCAGCGAAGACAGAGGCCAAATTATCTGCTTCTTAATCTTCGCCTACTGGTTAGTCGCCTCGTTACAAACTGATGCTCAATTTGGGTTTCGCCGAGGACGCACCACGACTGATGCCATAACATGTCTAATAGAGAACATCTGCACTGGACTAGACGGTGGTGACGCTGTGGGTGGTATCTTTATCGACTTAAGTAAGGCCTTTGATTGCCTATCACATGAGATTCTACTACACAAACTACCTTACTATGGCATAAGGGGAAATGCATTAAATCTAATAAAATCCTTCTTGAGCAACCGACAACAGAAAGTTTCTCATGGCGGGAAGTTGAGCACTGATTTACCAACAACGAGAGGAGTTCCACAAGGCTCGGTGATCGGCCCTATCCTGTTTTTGCTAAGTATCAACGACCTCCTCCAAAATAATGTAATTAGTAAAACCTTTTTGTATGCGGATGATACGACATTGCTATGCAAGGGTAAAAGCAAAGAAGAACTGCCCCAACAGATAAAAGAAACCATGGATGAAGTAAAAAAGTGGTTTGTCGCAAACGAATTATCTTTAAACGAGAATAAAACTACTACCATCACTTTTTCTCTCAGGCTCGTCACCGAAATGGAAATAAAATCTGTGAAATTCTTAGGAGTGCATTTGGATCATCAATCTCTTGGAGTCTCCACGTTGACGTATTGTGCAAGAAATTGGCCAGTGCTGTTTTTGCATTACGCAAACTGATGACCTGCGGTGCCACGTTCTCTGCCATCCAAGCTTACTATGGGTTTTGCTGCAATAATCTAGTAATACCTTTTGCTAGACTCGACAAAACAAAAGCTAGATACTTGGGAATCTCCCTTTTTAATCTTTTGCCGGAGCAACTAAAGAACCTGCAAACAAAGTATTTTTTCTACTAGCGTGCGGAAAAACGCATTTTCCGCACATGTTTTAGTGCGGAAAATCCACTTTTCCGCACCGTGCGGCAAAGGTTTTTTCCGCACTAGTTTTTCTACTTGCGTGCGGAAAAACGCATTTTCCGCACGCTAGTAGAAAAACTATTGTTCCTAACACGTGCAGAAACCTATTTTTCCGCACTTAAATGCTTGACACCACTCCGCTACGCGTCGTGATGTCAACGGCATTTGCGTGCGGAAAAATCGATTTTCTGCACTTGTTAGGAAAATAGCTATTAAGACTGTCCTGAATAAAGTATTGACGGAGAATTGTCTGTACACAATTAATGACTTTAAAACTATAATAGCCAACTACAGGATTATATGAATTGTGATATTTTTGTCAATTTTGTCAATTATTGTGTGTACTATCATATTGTCATGTTTTGTCATACTGTTTCCATTTACCTACATGTTATGTGTTATGTGTTTTTACTAGTATTATTTTTTATTCAACACGAATGACGTATCCATGTCTTTGTAGACCAATCGGATGTAAATAAATATTAATATTATTATTATTATTATTATTATTATTATTATTATTATTATTATTATAACGGTATATCTGACCATAATGCACAAATGCTAACTGTATTGGTACAAGAAAATTTTCAAGTAACAAATGAGCCAGTCTTTTATAGAAATTTTAACAATACTGCAAACCTAAATCAATTTAAAGACGTGTTAAAAAATGTAATTTGGAATGATGTAAATACTTGCGATGATGATTATCTACAATTTAAGAAGTTCAGTGATATTATAACAGAAAAAGTCAGCATTGCAGTTCCTCTATAAAGATCCAAACCACAGCAAAATAATAATAAGCTCGCAAATTGATGGATTACGAGAGGTATACAAATATCATCAAAGAAATTAAAAGACCTACATCTTTTGGCCAGATCGGATAACAGGCACATTATAATGTACTACAAACGGTATAAAGCAATTTATCGCAAAGTTATTGCAATTGCAAAGAAACTTTATTTTAGCAATCTTTTAATAAATGCGTCTCATAAAAATAAAAGTGCCTGGGAAATCATTAACAATAACACCAGAAACAACAGAAAAACAGTTATCGACCTAGAAGTAGATAATGAAGTAGATAATAAAACAATTACAGATAATAAAGAATGCGCGAACCATTTTAATAAATGCTTTAATACTATTGCCGATAACTAACTATAACATAACGTGTGTCCCTGGGAAGACGGAACATAGGGATCTTACAATGGTATTTTTTTAAAATGATCCACGAGTGCTTTGAATTTCTATTTGGTGGAAGCGTCGACGTCGTTATGTCAGCTGTTTAACGCGCTTGCTAATACAGATGTATTAAGTGCGTGCGTTATACTAACAAACACGAATTGACAGCCGCGCTCTTGAAAATCAGTTAGAAATAAAATTATTAAATATTTGCTCAAATTGGTTCATGTAAATGTAGATAGTGTTTTAATTAAATTAAATGAGACTGAGTATCATTATAAAGGTAATAAATACAAAATAATTTGTTTACAGTTGACGTTATGGTTCTAAGATTTTTTTCAGATTATGATGGATTAGGTGAACACTTAAGGCTTTTCGCAAGTTACACATTATTAGAAACTGAAAATGAAATTACGAAAATTATACAAGTTGGTAGCTATATAAAATAATGCTGTGGACCTGTGTTAGAAAACTTTCCTTTGTGGTATGCAAGAATCCGGCTCCTTAAAAATCAAATACTTTTAATGTAACAATTATTTGATCACATTAAATTGCCGTAGAAATAAAGATTTCATATTCGTACACACTAACTGATATTAATATTCGCTTTTTCTTTGATTTCATCTTAATACAGTCTTATTCAATTAACATTGTAGCATATTTCATCATAAAGCTGATTGTCGCATCAAATTCTTCGGTTCATACATCAAGATCATCCTATTAAAGTAAATTTTCACATGTCACATGTAATTTAACTGGGATTACTGATTGTCAGCTCTAAACTGTACTTCAGTTTAGGTAGGACCCCATTTAAAAAAAAAATTAAGATGAACATAACCTTTAATTGTGTTTGGTTTTAGTAAATTGACATTTAAAACACAAACAAAAATTTTGATCTGGAGATCATACATGATCGGCATAGAATCGTTAACGATCGGTGACATTCGCGTAATTGTTTCAAGACGAATGCTTCAAGGCACTCGTGGATCATTTAAAAAAAATAACATTATAAGATCCCTATGTTCCGTCTACCCAGGGACACACGGTATAATCATACAATTAATCAAAACCAAAAATTGCTATTTTTCTCAGCAGTATCTTCCTTAGAAATCGCCAACATTATTCGGGAATTAAAACCTAAAAACTCTGCTGGGTATGATGAGGTTAATATAAAGTTAATTAAGCACTGTATTGACGAGATTTGTCTACCTCTGACATCCATCATAAATAATTCATTAACAAAAGGCCATTTTCCTGATAGATTAAAAATTACTAAAATAGTACCATTGCATAAAAAAGGTTCATGTAAAAATGTAGAAAATTACAGACCTGTTTCAATTTTAAGTGTGTTTTCTAAAATTCTTGAACAAATAGTTGCAAACAAATTACTTGATTTTTTCAGCAAGTACCTATGACTTATTTGATAAGCACCAACATGGTTTCAAAAAAAAAAGTCTACCACTTTAGCTATAACTGAATTTCTAAATAAATTGTACAGAGAGATTGATAATGGTAATACATGCATCGGTATATTTTTAGATTTAGATGGGATTAGAGGTGTTCCACTAAGGTGGTTTAGAAGCTATCTTGAGGGTCGCCAACACTATCTTGAAAGTAATGGTGCAAAATCTGACTTCCTAACTCTTAAAAGAGGGTTCCATAATCTTGGACCAATTTTATACATTACCTATGTTAACGATTTGCGTAGTGAGGATTGTATACTGTATGCAGATGACACCTCAATAATTATCGAAGCATCAACAACAGACCAGCTCGCTGAAATTGCCACAAGAAAACTTCTAGAATTAAATACTTTTTTTAGTGGCAACCAACTACAATTAAACAGCAAAAAATTGGTATGCACGCATTTCAACATTAGTCATAAAGAATACGATTTTAGTAATCTAATAGGAGCAGAGGGTAACTCGATTAAACAAGTTAGCGAAACCACTTTTTTGGGCATTACATTAGACGACAACCTTAAATGGAATAGTCATATCACGGTTCTATGTAAAAAACTCTGTTTCACAGTTAAATCATTAAGGCCCAACTGCACCGGTTACACTTAAATAATAAGCGTGGCTTAAAAAATCAATTGACATGGACACAATTCTTGTAACAATTTGTATCCATGGGAATTAATCTTTTAAGCGACGCTTATATTTAAGTGTAACCGGTGCAATTGGGGCTAAGGGAACACAGATGTACTGAGACTATATTATTTTGCTTATATAGGTACATTCTTCTATTACATATGGCATAATTGCCTGGGGGTCCGCACCCGAATCTTTGCGTGTTTTTAAACTACAAAAGAGGGCCATAAGATACATTTTTAAACTTAACTCTAGACATAGTTGCAAAGAGTACTTTATCAAATCGAGAATAATGACAACTCCATCAATTTTTATTTACCAACTATTTATGTATGCTACAATTAACTTGCACAGCATGAAAAGTTTAAAGTACAATCATAGTTATAACACTAGAAATAATTTAACGCTAGAAATTCCATTACACCGAACGGTTAAATACGAAAAAGTCCAGAATATCTGGCTATCACCACGTACAACAAGTTTTCCGCAAAATATAAGCAAGATAATATAAAAGTCATCAAAAAAAGAGTATATGAACTGTTAGTTAGTAAGGCATATTACAGCTATCAGAAATTCATTAATGATACGCTATAGCCCAAGGATGGTTTAGTGAGAGGATGCCTCGATCACGCTAATATACAGAAACGAAAGCGACAGGTGTAGGCTGAACCGTATGACGCGGTTGGGGACCTGCGGACCTGGTATGTGCCTGTACTGCGTACGCAACTATCAGTCAGTTATCAGTATGCATTTCAAATTTCGTTGCAACTTGCAATTTTACTGTTAACACCGTTGATGGATTATTTGATTATTATATTTTCCTACCTATTATTAATTATTATATTAATATTTGTACATAATATATATAATTTATAAACTATATTAGTCTGTAAGAAAAGTGATTCTTGTTGTGCGTTATATATCCAATTTCTTTTAGGTAATTATACCTCATTGCTATTATTGCTAACAAAGATGTTGTTCAGCTATGTATTTTTCTAATTTTATCCATTAAATTTTTTCAAATTTTTAGTATGCCTGGTAAACGCTGCACTGTTGCACTTTGCAATAATAGTTTAACGAAAACCAAACAAATTTCTACAAGATCGGTTTCATATCATCGTTTTCCCAAAAATCCTATAATACGAGCACAGTGGATACATTTATGTCGCCGAGATGGCACATGGAATCCCGATTCGTGCCATGTTTGTTCAGATCACTTTAAGCAAGAAGATTTTGAGAAAAATTTAAAATCAGAGTTGATGAATCTGCCAACAAAGCGATTATTGAAAGCCGATGCTATACCTTCTTGTAATTTAGGAGAAAAACTTAGCGTAAACTATGTTCGACAAGCGGAAGACCGAGCAAAACGATCTAAAAATCGTAGTACAAAACAACAAATTAGAAATTTGATAATATCATCCGAAACAGAATTAAATACCGCATTAAATGAAACCAATGAACAAAGCAGTACTAGCCATACATGTTCAAATTGTTGTAGATTGGAAACTGAAAATAATCAACTAAAAACGTCAGGTAAAGAATTGGAGCAACAGTTAAAAGAATTGTCTGATAAATTAAAATTTTGTCAGGAACAATTGCTAGTAAGTCGGCGCTCACTAAAGACTGTTACACTAAAATTAAAGAAGCAAAAAGAAACAAACATCTTTACAAACTGATCGAGCACTAAAAAAGGTTTTTACTCCTGCCCAAATTAAAGTGTTAGTTGAAAATAAAAAAAGAGTGCACTGGGAAACTGAAGATATTACGAGAGCGTTTACTTTGCGATATTTTAGCAAACGGGCATATATATATTTAAGAAAATCGTTAAATTTTCCGCTGCCTGGTATATCCACTCTACAAAAATGGATTTCCACAATTAATATGAGGCAGGGCATATTAGAGGATGTCTTAAAATTTATGGAGATGTCATCTGGAGATAGGGCTCCCGAAGAACGATTAGCAGTTTTACAATACGATGAGGTTAAAGTGGCGCCTATATACGAATACGATAGGAAGAATGATGAAATAATTGGACCACATAAGCAAATGCAAGTAAGTACTAATAATAGTTACATACATTTCATGCGATTTTTTATTACTTTTGATCGTTGCAGGTAATTATGGTTCGTGGTTTGTTTGGAAACTGGAAACAAATTGTGTATGTTGACTTCGATCAAAAAGTTACGAGAGAAATCTTACTAAGCATTATTTCAAAACTCAATGCATGTAAATATGAAGTTGTTGCTTGCGTAAGCGATTGCGGTGGAGGAAATTTGGGATTGTGGAAATCTTTAGGTCTCTCCACAGAACAGACATGGTTTGAGCATCCACAGACATGCAAAAAAATTTATCAATTTGCTGATACTCCACATATGTTGAAATTATTGCGTAATTGGTTCATCGATACAGGATTTGTACTTGAAGGTGGCAAGCGGGTGAATAAAGATCCAGTATTAAAATTAATTGAAAGCGACAAGGGTGAAGTTAAAGTATGTTTTAAATTAACAGATCTACACATTGATTGTGTGAAGGTTAACCGCCAAAATGTTAGATTAGCGGCAACGTTACTTTCTCATACAACGGCAACTGCGTTAAAGCGTTATCAAAGTGATACTCTTTCCGAAAACACAGCAAATTTTATAGATCTATGTAATTTTTGGTTTGACATCATGAATACCCGCGTGCCAAGGAAGTCAATGATGTCCTCGCAGTGTGGTTATGGGATGGCTTTAGATGAGCAAAATCAAATTTTAGACAACATGTATAGAACTGTAAAAAATATGCTATGTACAGGGAAAAAGGGGATGCAGATATTTCAGAAAGCCATACTAATTTCAATTACATCATTAAAATTGCTTTTGCTTGATATTAAGAGTAGGTATCCAAATATAACTTATATTTTGACACATAAAATCAATCAAGATAGTTTAGAGAATCTTTTTTCGCAATTGAGAACGAGGGGAGGTTTAGATGATCATCCTACACCGTTGAACTCATTGTACAGATTGCGTATGATTATGGTGGGGAAAAATCCCGGTATTGTTCAAAGTAATCTGAATACCATAGATAATGCCAATGAAGAGTTTATTCTGGCTCAAGTTTTAAAACAGTTGAGAGTAGAAGCAGAGATTGTAGAAACAAATATAGAATCAACAAATGATACTAACCCTCTACCTGAAATTAATTTACCGCAATTTGAGGATATTGATGAAAATGATTGGTTACGTAGTCGTGTACAAACTACTTCAGATATCTCTCATTTTACTGACTTTTCAAAAGATGCGCTAGAATACTTGGCAGGCTGGATAGCAAAGAAATTTAAAGAAACTCATCCGCATTTAGGCCAACATACTTACAAATTTCCAGAAACATGTACTTTGCCCAGTTGGGTACAACATTTATCCTTTGGTGGTTTGATTAAACCAGAAACCGCTTTTCTGGATCATGTATTGATTCTGGAAAACTTATTCGTAGCTTATCACGGCGAATGTGGAATAAAAAAAGATAAAGCTATTTCAACATTAACTAACAATATTATTCAAAAATGTCCCGAATTTGACAAACTGATTGTTCACGCTTTTGTCAGGCAAAGAACGTTTATTAGGTTAAATTTTCTGAATGCAAAATTGAAAGCGGAACGTGGTCTGGCCCAACTTAAACGAAAGACAACTTCAGAAAGCCACAAAAAAGCAAAAAAAATGACAAAACTTATTTCATAGTTATATAATAATGTACCTACCTATTATAAAATTAAATCGAATCTCTGCATAAAAATAGTATCAGTAATACTTTGTAAATTAACATTAATTAAATGTAGATGGTTTTGTAAAGCTTATTAGCAATTAAACTTTATTAAACACACGATATTCCTTAATTTTTCTATAGTGAATGTGGACACCAACATTCACCTTATGTGTCTTTTTAATTTGTATAAAAGTATATAATAGCATGTTCCGCAAGGACCGTAATATTATCGGGTCCCCAGCTGCATCACAAGCGGATTCCGTACAACACGCGTGCGCAAGCGATCGAGGCATCCTCTCACTAAACCATCCTTGGCTATAGCCAAGGTGTTCTGTTTATATATTTTATATTTTGTCACTTTATCTGTGAATATCTATCTTTTTTTTGTTTATGTATTCATATATTTTGTAGTGACATATGCCGATATGTTTTTAAAGTATCTATGGCAAATATACCATCTATCTATCTATCTATCTATCTACTCGCGTACGTGATCACGCTCACCTCACAGGTTAGTATAGGGGGTGGGCTCATCAAGCCTGTAATTTAAATTATTAAGATGGTCACTACGTGCCTGTACTTTTTCATAATCTCAGTGGTTACGATTCTCATTTCCTTATAAAACCGATATCTAAATTTATTAAAGAACGTATGAAATTATTGCCTATTAATAAAGATATATGTATATAATCTTTTGTTAGGCCTAAGCTGTAAATCTTTAAGTAAACAGTGTTGCAATAACCTATGCGAGAAGTGTTTCTTTACACGCATGGACTTGTAGTACAAGCTCCTTAAATATTAAGAAATAGCCGCCACTCCAAATTGTTGTACAATATTCAGCAGAATATTAGACTGAAGAAAAAAGGCGGCATGGCCAAATAGTTCGTCTTGTAAGTAGCCTATTATCGGACGGGTTGCTAATATCGGATACCACCGTATTTCTGAAAATAAGCACGACCACTTAGTGATTTTTATGCGAACTAGTAGCCTATGACAGAACAATAACCCTACGAAATTTTTATAATCCTGCATTACCGACCGTTACATCAGTTGAAGAATTGCATTGCTAGAGTAACACAAGATTTTTTAGTGGTTGCGTATTTAAGAATATTGTTGAAGGTAAGAACATTTTATAGTACATTCCTTTATACCAAAAAAATCTGCACGTTTACGCCCACATTTTAACATCCAGTTTATTTTTTAAAAAACTTTAACATTAGAAAATAAATTAGTTTAAAATTTCAAGGTTATGTGACGCAATATCGGATAGTCTTGGGTGCTCAATATCGGGTATCCGATATTAGGATACTCCAGTAATATGCTTTTATTATTTATAAATGCAAATATATAATGATATTTCAGATGTTGCGCTCAAAAAGGAGGACATGGAAGCCGGAATCTATGAAACGGGCTGTAACGGCTGCAAAAGCCGAGAAATGGGGTACTTAAAGGCTTCAAAGCAATTTGGTGTTCCACGCAGCACCCTGGAAGATTATGTGAAAAATGAGACGCCTGAAGACGAATTTGGGTCGAAAGTCCGCATTACCTAAGGAGGTGGAAAATGACTTAATGAACTACTGTCTCGAAATGGAGAAACGATTTTTTGGTGTGACTGCATCTGATATTCGCAGGATGGCGTTTCAAGTGGCTATACACAATGGACTAAAACATCCCTTTTCCAATAACAAAGCAGCAGCTGGCAAAAAATGGTTAAAGGGATTTTTTAAAAAGACATTCTAATATTACATTTAGAAACCCGCAAGGGATATCTGCAGCTAGAGTAAAAGGGTTCACAAGAGAAAACTGTGAGGAATTCTATAAAATTGTGGAATCTGAACTAGAAAAAATACAATACAAACCCGCCAGAATTTATAATGTTGATGAAACGGGTATTACTTCAGTTCAGCATAAGAATTCAAAGGTCATAAGCCTGAAAGGTAAAAAGCAGGTTGGTGCGTTAACTTCAGCTGAGCGTGGAGCACTTGTAACAGTTGTCACATGCATGAACGCAGCTGGAGGATACTTACCGTGCCGCCCATGTTGGTGTTTCCTTGAAAAAATATGAAACCTGAACTGTTAGATGGTGCTCCACCAGGTAGCATAGCCAAATGCCACCCATCCGGGTGGATACAGCTGGAACTTTTTACTCTCTGGTTGTACCACTTCATACAACATGTAAAACCAAGTGAAGACGATCCTGTAGTTTTAATTCTAGATGGACATTATTCACATACGCGTAATATAGACTTAATTAACATAGCACGAGCCAATCACATTGGCATAGTGTGCCTACCCCCACACTCTACACATAAGCTGCAACCCTTGGACGTTTCATTCATGTCACCATTTAAAACATATTATGCGTTAGAAATTCAATGTTGGCTTAAAAATGATCCCGGAAGACTTATTACAGCATATCAAATATCAGCTATCATGGGGAAAGCTTATTTACGTGCTGCAAGTGCCGAAGTTGCGGTGAATGGTTTCAGAAAATGTGGGATTTTTCCTTTGAATAATAATATTTTTCTAGATGAAGATTTTGCTATTCATGCACAACATGAAAGAACGCCTTCGGCCACAGCAGGAAGAGACGAGGAAGAACCAGAGGAGCAACTGCTAGAACTCGATGACCCACAGACACCAACTACCCAGACTTTTGTACGGGCTCTTGATATAAGCCCTTTGCCGAGTTGTTCAACACCAGTCACTAGCAGAGAAAGGGGTAAGCGTGGGGCGACTGCTCTTATAACAGGATCGCCTTACAAATCGCAGTTGGAGCAAAGTTTGGAAACAATAAAAAAAAACAGCGCAAGACAAAACAAACAGAAAATATTGTAAATAAAACTGGGAAGAAACCTGATAAGAATACCGAGAAGGAAAAAAAGAAAAAGCTAAAGAAGAATGCAAAATTGAAGAACAAGAAAAAAATAAAAAGCCAGAGTTCATCTAGTGATGAGGAGGGTGAGGAAATGGTTCTTCTGGATACAGATGACGATGAGGACTATGAAGACAACAACGAAGATGCAGAATGTTTGTACTGCACAAGCCTGTTTTCAGAAGACAAGAGTGGAGACAAATGGATTCGGTGCACCAATGTGTCACCAAGAGTGCTCAGGGGCTGGCGACAACACATTTACATGTGAATTATGCTTGGATGGTTAATTATGTATTATATCTATTTGTTTATTACTAATAAATAAAATTTTTGTTTTTGAATTGCTTTAATAAGTTTTTGCACCTATTATCCAATTATCGGATAGTATCCGATATTAAGATCAGCTAGTATCAGTATTAGGAGCACTTTTTTTTTAATTACCATTCGCCGATTTGCAATTAATAATACATAATTTGCAAGATTGCAGAGTTTATTGTCTTAATTGATTACTAATGCAAATAGACATTGTAGGCATGCTATTTACAGAAAATTAGCGTCTAAAGTTAAATACTTTGAAAGTTACGAATTTTAAAAATAAAGTATCCGATAATAGGCTACTTTCCTCTATCTTCAAGGAGGTTGGTAGGATGCGCTCGTCTGGCACCCGCACCACCCGAAATAAACTATTAAAACTTATAATTTAACGAGTAAGCATTAACGTGGCATTAAAGGCAAACGTGTCTCTATGTTTTTGTGCTGCTTAAGTGTTTAAACTATTTGCAGGGACAGCGGTGCATCCGTGCTTTATACATTGTCATTAAAGCACAGAACAAAACAGTTATACCATGTAACAACTTAGCTTATGAGAAGAGTACAAAATATTATTTTAATGACTATCAAGTATCAACTCCTATTTTTTTAATACTGTAATTAAAAAATTTAAAAACTGTACAAGCCGTGAGCTTTATAATGACTGCGAATTACATACCTTTGCGAGAGCAATTTAGTTCACATCTAGAATTAATGTTATAGCTTGTTATTAAAGGACTGTATAAAGCATGAAAATTGCTGACACATGGTTCACGTAATAATACACTAATGTTAGTTACCTTTCCACCGCTATGCTGGGTACAACTCGATAAGACAAAATAAATATTAACTGAGTATTCTCAAAAGAGCAAATCATTCCAAGAAAAAATATTGAGAAATATGTAACTATTATAAGATAATGTAATAAGACCTATCAAGAATTATTAATCATGATAAACATGTAAAAAATACCTTGGAAACGGAGGAAGGATAGAAACTAAAGATAAATCATGATAGTAGTTTTTTCGTTGTTTAACAAAGTGTTAGTTTTTTCCAATTTGTATATAAGTTTTTGGTGTTTATTAAAGGAGTTTAAAAGAGAACGGACTTTCTTTTAGGAGATTATTTTGTTGAAGCCGAAACCAGGGAAGAACATGACTTATTATAAATATCTAACGTTAAAAACAGAACTAGTAACGGAAATAAATATCGAATTAAGGCGGCTTGGAAGAGGGGTTAGGCAACACGCCACGCTAGCTAAAAATTGGCAAAAACCTAAAAACTTTTCTCCAAGATTACGCTTACAACGTTTTTTTTAAAAGCTGATCGATAGTTTATTTTAATGTTTGGCAGTATAGAATGGTTTGTTCGGATTTCGTTTTTTTTTTTAAATCCAAATTGCTTATAGAGGCCAATTTGTAAATTTTTTATTATTGAAATATAAGCTTAAATTAACAAATATCGGCAAAACCGGATCCGAACGTTCACGTATGTAGTTGATTAGAATTGAATAAAACGTAGAAAACGATTTCAACCGTTCACATATTTTAGTTATCTTTGTCAAAGCATATATTTGAATACGGTTTTTGATCAATCGTAACAAGTTTGAAAATAATGGTTAGGCAACACATCACGCTTTTAGTTTATACGTTATGCGTAGTGGGCTTTTGGCATGTGACTGTTTTGAGGTTTTGAAAATTGACTCTGCGCTCCAGCTAGCAGTAACTTCCATATCCGCTTCTACCCATATCCCTACTCTCACCTCCACCCTAACCGCGCGCCAAATTCAAAAATAAAGTTTCTAACAGACCCTATAATAATTATTATGTTGTATCAATGTATGTATGTAAGTATGTAAATGTATGTATGTATATATTTTTCCTTAAAATAAATAAATTATCCTAATATTATATTAGTTTTAAAAAAATGTTAATAAATTAATTACACAAAACATGTTCTGACTGTAAACACGTAAATTCAAAAAATTCATTTAAATTGTAGAATGCATAATCCAATGTTTTAACTTTTGTCTGAAAAGATGCAAAGATACATTTTCTTTTAACTTTAAGGGCAGATTCCTCTTTTTTTTTCTTGTTAAATATATTGTGTTATTTTATAAATAAAAACTACGTCGCGTCGTTTGGTTTAGTTCATACGAGCCCAGTCGCACATGTATTGGACCAAAATGTTTTTCAAACTTATAATTTAATCTACAGTATGTCCAAAAGTTGAGCGATACGATAAACCGCGTAAACTGTTACCCTAAAAACTTATAAAGTCAATAGCGCAATGTTGTTAATCCCTGAAGATACTAATTAATTGGGTAACAAGGTTGCACACAGCTACTCGTCTGCGATGGGTCGTAGGAAAAATAAAATAGTTGGAAATTTAATGGGCGCCAGAGTCCTACATACCTTAGGTACTTTAACATATAGAAATATAGCCAATCAGACTCAAAAATGGCCACGCTAAAAAATATTATCCACAGGGAAAAAGAAAAGGTCTTATCAATAAAAATTCTACAAATCATGTGTCGCTAAATAGATTCATATATATATTTCCATAATTGCATAATAAAGAAAAGGTAATATAATAATACTTCATAAAGTACCTACTATTTATAAATAAATATAAATTATTCCAAACGTGGGTTTTGAAACGTACTGTACAAAAAAAAATAAATGCCTAAAGGTTTGAAACGCAGTATATATATATAAAAAAAATAATGTATACACAAATAATATATTTGTATATTATATAAAGCACAACAGTGTTGTCTGGGTTTACACCCCACCGCTACAAAATTAAAAAAAGGACAGCTCTATATAAACTTCATATAATGTGTGAACGCTGACTTTATTATAAGTGTGGGTTTTCACCCCACCGGTACCAAAAAAAAAAGGGCTGCTCTGTATAAACGTCCTATATCGTGTGAACGCAACGTTAAACGGTTGTGCGGGCGTGCCAAGGTCAGTGGGGCGTGTGCGTATAGGCTTAATAAGTACCACACTTCGCTTAAGTTACATTCAGATTTGTCAGTAGTGCCAACCGCCGAAAATAAAATATGTTAGCGGGTACACTCATCTAAAGAAGTAATTTTTTTTAAAGTAGGCCTTTTCCTGCTTTGTAAAGCAGTTTCGATCAAATAAAGAAACATTAGTGATGTCTTAATGATCTAAGCTTCCCCTGGATGGGCTATTTCGCCTCGAAAAGTGGTTGTAGTTTAAAAGCGAGTTTTAGGTTAGATTGTTCCGGTGTTTACATATTTCGACCACAGAACAATCCTAATATTATTTTCTGCATTTAAACTAGACTTCGATGTTTCTAACATTACAAACACGGACTCCAGGATCCCTTTGACAGGTATTAGTACAGAACCTCCACCGTAGGCACCTAAATAACCCCAAGGACCCGCAGGAATTAATAAAAGAATTAAAAATTAGCGATTTTCAAGATTTTTTTTCTGGAGTTACAGAGAGAGTCCTCCCGAATCTCGACCGTGGGGACCTAGGGGAGACAACCCTACAACCCTTCTGGCGTTTCTCATACTTTTGCCCTTTTCGGAAATTATAAATTTTTGCAATTTGCTCTACACGTCATTCGACCAGACTTCAGAGAGTGAAACCCCACGCAGAAGGTCTCCAGGTTCATCAGCTTACACGTTCGGACTCCCGGGTCACCTAGAAAGACAATAGCACGACACCTCCTCCGCGGGCACCTAGAGAACCCCAGGAGGACTTCGGAAAATAATTAAAAATTAGCGATTTTCACGATTTTCTTTCTGGAGTTACAGAGAGAGTCCTCCCGAATCTCGACCGTGGGGACCTAGGGGAGACCTTCCCCTACAACCACTCTTCTGGCGTGTTTCATACTTTTGCCCTTTTCGGAAATTATAAATTTTTGCAATTTGCTCTACACGTCATTCGACCTGGAGACTTCAGAGGGTGAAACCCCACGCAGAAGGTCTCCAGGTTCATAAGCTTACACGTTCGGACTCCCGGGTCACCTAGAAAGACAAAAGCACGGCACCTCCTCCGCGGGCACCTAGAGAACCCCAGGAGGACTTCGGAAAATAATTAAAAATTAGCGATTTTCACGATTTGTTTTCTGGAGTTACAGAGAGAGTCCTCCCGAATCTCGACCGTGGGGACCTAGGGGAGACCTTCCCCTACAACCCCTCTTCTGGCGTGTTACATACTTTTGCCCTTTTCGGAAATTATCAATTTTTGCAATTTGCTCTACACACTATTCGACCTGGAGACTTAAGAATGTGAAACCCCGCGCAGAAGGTCTCCAGGTCCATAAGCGTACACGTTCGGACTCCCGGGCCACCTAGAAAGACAAACAAAAGCACGGCACCTCCTCCGCGGGCACCTAGAGAACCCCAGGAGGACTTCGGAAAATAATGTAAAATTATCGATTTTCAAGATTTTTTGTCTGGAGTTACAGAGAGAGTCCTCCCGAATCTCGACCGTGGGGACCTAGGGGGGACCTTCCCCTACAACCCTTCTTCTGGCGTTTTTCATACTGTTGCCCTTTTCGGAAATTATCAATTTTTGTAATTTGCTCTACACGCTATTCGACCTGGAGACTTAAGAATGTGAAACCCCACGCAGAAGGTCTCCAGGTCCATAAGCGTACACGTTCGGACTCCCGGGTCACCTAGAAAACCAATAACACGGCACCTCCTCCGCGGGCACCTAGAGAACCCCAGGAGGACTTCGGAAAATAATGTAAAATTATTGATTTGCAAGATTTTTTTTCTGGAGTTACAGAGAGTCCTCGCGTATCTCGACCGTGGGGACCTAGGGGTGACCTTCCCCTACAACCGTTCTTCTGGCGTTTTTCATACTTTTGCCCTTTTCGGAAATTATCAATTTTTGCAATTTGCTCTACACGCTATTCGACCTGGAGACTTAAGAATGTGAAACCCCACGCAGAAGGTCTCCAGGTCCATAAGCTTACACATTCGGACTCCCGGGTTACCTAGAAAAACAATAGCACGGCAGCTCCTCCGCGGGCACCTAGAGAACCCCAGGAGGACTTTGGAAAATAATGTAAAATTATCGATTTTCAAGATTTTTTTTGGAGTTACAGAGAGAGTCCTCCCGAATCTCGACCGTGGGGAGCGTTTTCCGATTTTTAACTTCGGAATATAATTTAAATCGTAACAACCAATACTATACATTTTCAATTCAAATAAATAGTAGAGATTACAATAGATATTAAATTCGTTTTATACGACCCTACTGTAAACGCGGCATGTGCTGCGGGTACCCAGCTAGTATTTATATATAACGCGACAAACAAATTGCGGAACACAATACGCGGCCCAGATTATCTTGTTCGATAATCTAATATCGATTTACTGAGTTTTAGATCCCGAGTGATTCGCGGAGTGTCGTTTAGCAATGAAAGTACTTTCAGCGAGGGTAAAACAACGACTCAGTTGATAGCAATATTTTACACTAATTGCCTTTGTTAATTATAGAAGGATAACCTAAAAAAGAAAAACATGCCCGCAAATTTGTTGACGCAATTATGTACATTATTATCATATTGTATTACCCAGCATAAAAGAAGGAGAAAAATAATAATATAATAGGTATAACTGATTAATTATTTACAATGCATTAAATCAAATGGAATAATTTAGGTAAGTAACCTTTCTTAAAATTTCGTTAGGGAAATCTAACTCAACAAAACAAATCAAGAAATGATGAATGGTTCAAGATCTTAATCTTAATTAAATAAATCAAAGATTTGAATTAATTGGTTGCGTACAATTAACATTAAGTTAATTAATAATTATTCAAGTAGTACAATATAAATGTAAAATGTACATAGATTTGATGACTTCAAATACAATATATTATATACAGGGTGTTAATACTAAGTCGTTACACCCGAAAGTGGCAGTTAGAACTCATTAAAACAAACAACTTTTTTTAGTTCCAATTTTTGATTTGGGGCCCCCATTCGTCGTTCTTGGATTTCTTTTGTTTTTTTAACAATCGTAATAACTCCCTCATTTTAGGGAATATTTCAAAAAACGAAAGGTTTTCAAAATGAGCTTACGGTTCTCTACAACATTTGTATTTACAGTTATTTTATATTTTTTCAAATAACAAAATGGCGGCCGATCGAAAACTTCAAATCACAATATTTTGATAACCACCCCATAGATTTTTGAAAATATTTTTTTTTTAAATCCTCAAACTATCTACTACAACATTTGTCTACAACATTTTTTTCTATCTACGCAAAAAAGAGGTCTTTATGTAAATTACAGAAGAGCATGTGTAAATTATCGACAAATTAAAAACAATTTAAATTAAATTTAAAAAACGAAACAAAAGAACAGTTACATAAATGCACAATAGTATTTTTATAAATTTTCAAAATGGCTGCCATTCGCAGTAATGCAAGCGCGGCAGCGCGTTTTAATATTGGTGGAGACATTCGCAAGAACTGCTCGCTTCTCTTTTATATCTTCTGCTGCAGCCACAATTCTAGCCACTTGTTCTAACTCTGTGTTCACCGGTGTCTCGTATACAGAGGTCTTCATCTGACCCCAAAAGAAGAAATCTAGTGGAGTTAGGTCGGGACTGCGGGCTGGCCACGCAACAGGACCCCTTCTCCCAATCCACTTATTAGGGTATTCACGATTTAACAATGCGGTAACTTCCCGTGTGGTGTGAGCCGGTGCCCCATCATGTTGAAACCACAGTCTTTGCCTGATGTTTAATGGCAAGTCCTCAAGTAGCTCCGGAAGCACAGTATCTAAGAAAATACCATAGTTTTCCCCATTCAAGCGGTTTGGGAGAAGGTAAGGTCCGATTACGTGCTCCCCTACTATTCCGGTCCATACATTTACGCTAAAACGTTGTTGATGTCCACGAACAAATGGCGCGTGGGGATTCTCTTCCGTCCACAGGTGCGTGTTTTTAGAATTAAACACTCCGTCTCTTGTGAAGCAAGCTTCGTCCGTAAATAAAATAAATTTCTCAAAATGCCTTTGAAGATTACAACATCGAAGAAACCAACGAGAAAACAACAGTCTCGGCTCGAAGTCATCAGGTCCCAAAGCTTGAACTTTTTGCCTAGAGTACGGGTAAAGACCTTGTTCCTTTAGAACTTGCCAAACTGTCACATGATTTACGTTTAATCTATTTCCTATTACTCTTGTGCTCACCGATGGATCATGTTCAACCATATCAAGGACAGCCTCTTCAAGTGCAATAGTTCGACGAAATCTATTAGCATTCCCACCAATTGTTGGATGAAAACAATCAGACTCTGATAAACGCCTGCAAATTTTTCTAAATATTTGGCTACTGGGTTGTTGGCGATTTGGGTATCTTCTCCGATAGATTCTTCGAGCTTCCTGTGCATTGCATTGCGCCTTGCCTCCCCAAAAACCAAAAGCATGTCAAGAAGTTCAGTGTTTTCATAATTATTCATTTCAAGACGTGTCTCCAGCGTGTCTCGTTCAGTTTTGTACACTAATCTAATTGTCTCTTGTCTCATTTTTTAATGGCAGAAAGCTACTTCGATCTAAATTGTATTTAATTTGTCGATAATTTTCACAATGCTCTTCTGTAATTTAAATAAAGACCTCTTTTTTGCGTAGATAGAAAAAAATGTTGTAGACAAATGTTGTAGTAGATAGTTTGAGGATTTAAAAAAAAATTATTTTCAAAAATCTATGGGGTGGTTATCAAAATATTGTGATTTGAAGTTTTCGATCGGCCGCCATTTTGTTATTTGAAAAAATATAAAATAGCTGTAAATACAAATGTTGTAGAGAACCGTAAGCTCATTTTGAAAACCTTTCGTTTTTTGAAATATTCCCTAAAATGAGGGAGTTATTACGATTGTTAGAAAAACAAAAGAAATCCAAGAACGACGAATGGGGGCCCCAAATCAAAAATTGGAACTAAAAAAAGTTGTTTGTTTTAATGAGTTCTAACTGCCATTTTCGGGTGTAACGACTTAGTATTAACACCCTGTATAAAAAAAAGGTAAAGGTTCATAAGTATACAGATAAGAATGTAAAATTGTAGTATTTCTTAATTAATAAGTAACAAATGATTGGAGTAATCTGACCTTATCTCTGGATAGCGTTAATTACCAGAACGACGATTGGAGGCACGCAGATGGTTGAGCAACATAATATGTCCTTTCGGCCTAAGAATTTATCTCGCTGGTCGGCTATCGAACGATGATTTAGGTGACGAGGTCCCAATAAATTATATATTGAATAAGTTGGTATAATCGTATAATCCAATTTTACCACAGAGCGAAGTATAATAATACGGTAAACGGCTGCAAAGAGTCTGGTTGTGGAACCATTCAAGAATCCTAATATAATTAGGTAGCGTATTAATTTTCCAAACAACGAAGCACTATATTTTCATATAATTAATACACTTAGGTAAGCGATGACTCTAATATCTGTAGATTTACTTTTCAAAATGGTTAAGTCAACCTTACAGTACCACACCCAGAGATTCAATGAGGCCCGAACAGGAAAAACCAAAAAAAAAAAAGGTCGAAAGGATCTACACCGCACAGGACAGGAAATATCCAAATTGATAAGAATTTGAAAAAGACCACAGACACATAGAAGAGCAACAAAACCATAGAATACGAACCAATAAAGTAAGCAACCAAACGGACACGAATGTCAAAATATAAACCTAATGAACCTTTTGCAGAACGTAGACGAATTTGATGAATAAAAGAAGTAGATTCATCTAAAATATACTAAACTAAAAAATGAAATGTAACAAAACATTCTGACAAACCATGTACTTACCTAATATTTCTTAAACTTTACATATAGTAATATTATGAATATTAAGAACAAATTGATGCGCATTAGAATATTAAAGTAAGTAAGTAGAATTTTAAAGTAAAAATATATATGCCTACGAGCTAGTTTTATAACTTAAAAGCATCAATTTGTTCTTTCATGCCCAAAAAGGGGATAAGGGGATGTTTTCAAAACCACCAATTTATTTATGATTGCAGTTTTTCAATGAATCTAGTAATAATATGTAAAGTTTAAGAAATATTAGGTAAGTACATGGTTTGTCAGAATGTTTACGCGGTTTATCGTATCGCTCAACTTTTGGACATACTATAGATTAAATTTATCATAAGTTTGAAAAACATTTTGGTCCAATACATGTGCCACTGGGCTCGTAATAGCTATTCCAGTGTTCCAGTGGCGCGATTCCGTAAAATTTCGCCGCGAGTAATCACACACCTCTCTCCTTCCAGTGAAAGTCAAAATTCTGCAGTTTTCGTAGCATACAAGTTAGGGTCCGTATTTGGAACATTACCACCTTCCACGCCATAATGCTCATCAGTTGTCGTAAATCTGTAATTTGCGGTGGGGCCGCTTCTTGTATCCCAAACTAACGAAAAAGTTGAACTTAAGGAAATAGAATTGAACACATTAAGTAGCTACAAA
Organism: Hemicrepidius hirtus; assembly: GCA_963082805.1. Taxonomy (NCBI): domain Eukaryota; kingdom Metazoa; phylum Arthropoda; class Insecta; order Coleoptera; family Elateridae; genus Hemicrepidius; species Hemicrepidius hirtus. The sequence goes on from OY720159.1 coordinate 26,225,828, forward strand.
GTTCAATAAAATTAAATAGAAAATTGTGCTGTGAGATACACCGCCGATTATGTAATTACAAAAACACTTGATAAGTTTAAATGCGAAGCTTGTCGCATGCACTTCGTAAAATCCAGTAAATTTAAACCAGTAAATTTAAATATACAAATGAACTATTAATAAAAAAAACAAGGAGTTTAGGATTAAATGTCAAAACGGTGCTGATTTGGGAAACTTGTGCCCTCCTTTTCAACTAGCAACAAACATCGTAGAAATTTGCCTAACGGTATTTGCAAACAATTATCCCAGAATTAAAAGTGTACTCGGCATAAGGGAAACAATAACTACATGGGTCTTCTAAGCCATAAAAAGATGTATCCAGAGTGATTGTTAATATGCTCTCTACACCAGGCCCGGTTCCAGCGGTGGGCAAAGTGGGCAGCCGCCCAGAGCGCCAACTTGCAGGGGCGCCAAAATGACAAAATTATAAACCGATTTGGACCTACAAAAGCAAATTATATGATATTATTGAACAAATTTGCGTTTACAGCAGCAGAATGCTACCATAGTATTTTTGTTTGAAAGAAAAGCACGTCCACGACATTGCACTTAGCAGCTTCGGTTTTGCTAAAAGGGGCGGCAATTTGATACTTTTTATATTTAGAAACGGATTAAAAGCAATGAATGGAACCTTGTGTTACATTTTTTACATTTAAAAATGTTAAAATAGTTGTACAAAATAAAGGTGTTAACCCATTAAGATTCGCACGAGGAATGAAGCGGAAATATTTAATATGTCAAGTTAAAATATTTAAGATGGCTGAAGGCATAGGCTAATAACACCTTAGACCTCTCACTAATGGTCATGAAAATGGAAGAGGTTGGGGTTTTTGGCAATAGGGGCGCTTGTATCGGCTGATGTTTTCGAACAAGCTACGCGTTACGTTCCAGAATGTGATTAGTAGAAGAGACCCTCCTACTTCAGTTCCGTCGGTTCTAAATGCAGTTTTGAGCATAGTAAAGAGGCTTACTGGAGATGAAGATAACAGATAGGACCGTACAAGCTTTTGTTATGTAGAAATGTTATAAAGCATCCCATAGCTGATGAATTATTATTTTCAGTCATTTCATCAAGAAAATGTTACTACGTTTTTTTATTTTTGGATCTATTAGCTACAAAAATGAAATTCTGGCTGCCAAATTTCGATGTACCTAGTTGTAAAATAATCGAGCATTATAAATCTGTTAATAATTATGACTAGATATGATGACTATTTCGTGATAAATTCTAATTTGGTTACTATATTATTTTCAATTATTTATTTTCAATTCGATGTTAATGGGTTTAAAACAATATCCTATTAATATTAGCAAACGCTGCAATTATATGAACACAATCAACAGTAAGAAGGAAAATTGTTTAAATTTTTTTATCTTAAATCATAATTCTCATTTAATGCCTTGTTAAGTATATTTAAATTAGAAGAACATTTGGGATATTATAAATAATAAATATTAAATAAAATATCGATTTTAACGTTAAAATCGATATTTTATTTAATATTTATTATTTATATAATAATGAATTTTAACAAAGTAACGTTTGAGAAGTCAATAAATTTGGGATATTGATTATTTCACTGAATTTTTTTGAATTCATTAAGTAAGTAGGTACTCAATTACTTAAGATAGTTACTTATTTATTAATTAACTAATGTTTTTTATTTTGTTAAAATAAAATATTTTAACTAAAAGTATGTTTGATACGGCTGATACTATTTTAATTTTTAAGAAATATAATGGTTAAAAACAGCAAAGATTACAAAAAGGAAAACCTGTAGTTTAAAAATTTTCATAGTATTCCTGTTAGTTATTGACATTTTAATCCATTTCATATTTAACAAAGTTTTTAATCATGTTATTTAATAATATTTTTTGTTTTAATAAATTGTTTCTCACCACATTTCTGATTGTAATATTTATATTAAATAATACTCTAACCAAACAATGTCAATGCAATTCATTAAACTAAATCCATCTTTAAGTCAAATTTTTAACGTGTAGGTAATATCAAAATGTTTTTTTTTTATGTTTTTTGTTTGTTCTGATGAAGTCCCTCAAAAGGACGAAACGTTAACTGATTTTTATAATTATACAATTTTGCACTTTTAAAAGTGGTTTTCCTTTTTGTAATCTTGGCTGTTTTTTACCATTATATTTTCTATTTATTTATGCATGCATATGCATTATGTTGACGTTATGCTTAATAAAAGATTTATTATTATTAAATATTTTCTTGAAATCAAAAAACTCTCAACATTTATAACAACTCCAAGTCGAATTCATCATGCAATATGAACGACGCACGGCAGAAATAAATAAAACGAAAATATCCACATCCTTTAAAATGTGAAAGCGGTTATATTTACCTAATTACCTATTTTACAGTTGGGCAGTTATGTAACACTTGATTTGGTACGCAGTGAAGCTATTCTTGTTGAACTACATGTAGCAAAGAAAATTACCTACAACGCCACCTGCCTCCCGAATCCCATACAATTTCCCGTGTAACCAGGCTCCCATTAACATTAGAGGTCTAAGGTGTTATTAGCCTATGCTGAAGGCCATGAAAATATACAATTTGAAATGAAATAAGTAAAAGGCTTTTTTATTTTTTAAAAATATTATTGAAGTAAAAAATCATATGTGGAGTTTAAATTTTCTGTATCTGTCCTGTAATTAATTGATTTGGGTGATTTTTTTATTGAAATACTTTCCAGAAGAAGTCTTTTTTTAAGGTTTTTTTCAGTGTGTAAAATAGAAGTTGAGGGAAAGTTAAAATTATGGAAATTGTCTATGGCATGGTCGGATAAGGCGGTGTTAGGTTTTTGAGGGGTTAACATTTTTTTTTTAATTGATTGTTTATGTTGGTATATTCTGGTTTTAAGGTATTGTTTTGTTTGTCCTATGTATATGGCGTCGCAATTATTACATGGAATTGAATATACTATATTTGAAGAAAGTTCTGTGTTAATTTTATCTTTTAAGTTTGTGAAGAAATATTGTTTAAAAGTGTTATTGTTGGTGAATGAAGTTTTAATATTGTAAGGTTTTAAAGTTTTTTCAATTTTTTCTGAAAGGAAAGGAATGTAAGGGATTGTTGAATAGGTTAGTGGGGGATTGGTGTTTGTTTGAATGTTATTGTTTTGTTGTATTATTGGAGGGGGGGAGTTTAAAAGGTGTGGGTGAGGTTAATGGGAGGTTAGTGTTTATTTGAATGTTATTGTTTTGTTGTGTTGTAGGAGGGGGATAGTTTAAAGGCCGTGGATAGAGATCCGAAAGTCGGTTCTTTAGTGGCGCCGTTGAAGATCCGATAGTCGAAACTTTAACGTCAGCACTAAAGGTCCGACAATCGCAGTCAATTTTGGGTTAGAATCGGACAGGTGTTATTTATGTGATACAATAATCAATTTTAAATAATTCATTATGAGTGAGAGTGAAACAACAACACTTATTAAACAAGGTAAATCATTCGATTCATTGAAAGAAGTAGAAAAATTTATCAAAGGCGTGGAAGAATCTGAATCGATATCTCTCTATAAAAGAGATAGTAAAACTTTAAAATCTATGATCAGAACTTGTCCATATAAATGCAAAAACGCTAAATCTGACCTAATATACTATATCGTAACATATACATGTTTCAAAGGCGGCAAAACTTTAAAAGTAGAAGTTTAGGAAAACGTAAATGCAGGTACGTTAAATAGGTAATAGGTATAGTTTAAGGCCTGTTGACTCACTCACTCACTATTTTTACAGCACTTTTAGAGATGACTGTCTAATGAAACTTTGCTTCACCTTATCTCCCGATGGTCAGAAACTAATATTATCCAATGCGGTGATTTCCCATAATCATGATGTGAGTAAAACAATATTTGCACTACTTCCGAAGCAACGGAAACTAAATGTGGAAGAGAAAGAAGAAATTGTGAAGTTAAAGCGACTCAAATGTAATAAAGTTTTATTAAAGGATTACATCAAAGACAAAACTGGTAAAAATGTTTCGTTACGTGACATCAGTAATATCAAGTGTAGCACTACAGAAAACAACTTACTTCAAGTTTTGAACGTTTTGCAAGACGATTCCCAGTCTATCGTCCAAATACTCACAGATGAAAGCAATGTTCTACAGGGAATTTTTTTTCAGAGTATGCAAATGGTAAAGAACTTTGAAACATACCCAGAACTATTAATGATTGATGCTACTTATAAGATGAATAATTTACGAATGCCCCTCTATATAATGATGGTAGTGGATGGTAACAGTGAAGGTGCTGTTGTGAGTGCTTTTATTTTACAAAATGAAAACGCTGAATCAATAACAGACATGGTTCAAATCTTCAAATCGCATAACTCTTCTTGGACTAGAGTACGTACCATTTTTACAGATAAGGACTTCACTGAAAGAAAAATTTTGCGTCAAGAGTTTTCTGATGCAAAGTTGTTTTTATGTTTGTTTCATACACTAAAAGCTTTTAGGACAAAGATTACAACACACATTATGGGAATTAGTAGCAACGAACGAGAAACTGTATTAAGTATTTTACAGAAATTAGCATACTCAAAGAGCATTTCTGAATATGAAAAAAACTACAATGCATTGATTCAGTTGAATTTTGCTTTGGTTATCAAGTATTATAATGAAAATTGGCACAGCTGCAAAGAGGAGTGGGTGCAATATTTTCAGAAAAAATCGGGCACATTTGGAATATCAACAACCAATCATGTAGAATCTTTCAACCAGAAAATTAAAGCCGTTTGTTCTAAGTTTAATTCCTTGCAGGGGTTTTTCCAGGATTTCTTGATTCTTCTTGAATCTACTCATTCAGAAAGGCAACAGCGAGCACTCCAGATGATTAGTAAAAAGAAAGTTGGACTAAAGCCACTAGAAGAAATTTATTTCAAGATCCTCACCCCGTTTGCGTTTAAACTTGTAAAAACCAACTTAGAGAAATCTGACGAAGTTTAATTTGAAATAGAAAACGAAGATCATTGTATTCATAAGATGAATTTTAAGGTCACCAATACAACGTGCCAATGTATATTTTATGAAGATATTGGATTGCCATGCAAACATATTCTAAAATTTAGTATTTTAAAAGGTGCCCAATTGGTTGCTGAAGACATACCAAGTCGATTTAAGAAAGAAACATATCTTCAAAATTATATGAACAGTTACGCTAACTTAGAGCTTGAAGGGGAAGATGTGACTAATATAGTAACGAATTATTCGTGGAACCTAATTTTCCAGAAGATTGCAATAATGACATACAACATAAAATCACACAGTCACATAGAAGGATATCCTGCTTAACACAGCAGCAGAAGTTCACCAAAACATCAACTAAATGTCAGGAACTGGCTACAATTTTATCAGAAATGGGTACAAAAGACTTTCGTAATTGTTATGCACAGCTAGAAATGTTAACAGAGTGTTGGAATTTTCGTAAAAATGTGAATATTTCTGTAATTGTAGAAAATGGGGGTAATTTACAAGAAAATATAAACACAACAGATGTATCTGATACACAGAATGAAAATGTAAACAATTCTAACTATAGCGTACAAAATAATTTCTTAGGTGTAGAAGAGGCAAACGATGTTGCATCTGACACACAAAGTGATAATGTCATGATTATGGAGAATGAGTCTAGGATAAACGTAAAAGATGTACTACTTGGTACTCGGAGTGAAACGCAGAAAGATGCCGAAATAATTATAGAATATATAAACTGTGACAGTCGGAGCATATTGTCACGTTATAAATTGTGACTGGTCTGGATTTAAACAAGTCAGTACTTTACATAACTATATTTAATTAAAGTTTACAAAGATGAATAATATGCACCATCAAGGTGAGCTTACATAAGTACAGTTAGGAGAGCCCAATGGACTATGGTTGGTTGAAGGGGTGTTCTGTAGTCTTCTATTTAGAGTTGTTAACTGAGCCCTGGCCAGGTCTATCTTGTTGTATTGATTTTAAGTCTTCAAATGTAGAGTTTGGGCCTCAAAGGGCCCAACCAGTTGGCTTGGTTGTAGAACTTGTTGACGGAGAGTGTTCTTGTCTTGTATCTGGAGCACGCTCTCTCGAATGGAGAAACATTGCGCTTATATACTAGTTTGCATGTCCATATATGGTTATATGACCTCGGCACGCGAAGATCACCAGATCCCTCATGAAACCTGATATTCCTAGTCAGCAGAATTGCATATCCAATCACAGCCACTAGAAGAGTTGCATTACCAAATAAGGTAATAACCTTGGATGCATGTGGATCATGAAACTTGATATGTTCGAGTAAGCAGAACCTTATCTTCATGTGCAGAGATAATGTTATCTGACATGTGATTCTAGCATGCTTAGCACGTGATACTAACATGTTGAACTACATTGATTTTACGTAAGTAATTACATCAATCATTGTTATTAATTATTTTAGGCACTTCGTGACATTTCTCCCCCTCTTAACTAAGCGAGAAGCATGTGTTAGAAAAAGGGCAAGAAACGGTAAAAGTATCAAAATATATTGTAAAATACAGATAATTATTAAATAAGATACATCCAAGCTCACAAACGTAACTGAACTGAACTCTTTAGCGTCTTAAAACATATGCGTCGCTGCTTAGTCAGGATGTTATGTCTATCCCTTCATGGCAAACTGGAATCGTACGTGACCCGCTAACGCCGTCCGCGCCAACACTCGGCCATCCTGACTTGAAGGTCTGTCCTCAGACCGACTTATTCGGGTAACGACCTGTAACATACAAAACCATACCAGTAATATCATAATTAGTGATCGTGACTCGTGATACTTAGCTTCGAGTTTCGTCAACCATTGCTCGTGTTTCGTTATATGGCAACGTTTGCCCGTAATCGTTATATGGCAACGTTTGCCCGTATCGTAGTATGGCAACGTTTGCCCGTAATTGTTATATGGCAACGTTTGCCCGTATTCGTTGTATGGCAACGTTTGCCCGTAATCGTTATATGGCAACGTTTGCCCGTATTCGTTGTATGGCAACGTTTGCCCGTATTCGTTGTATGGCAACGTTTGCCCGTAATCGTTATATGGCAACGTTTGCCCGTATTCGTTGTATGGCAACGTTTGCCCGTAATCGTTATATGGCAACGTTTGCCCGTAACTTACCCGTTATCGTCTTGGACTGTGATCCAGTTCTTGAGGTGGTCGGCTGCAATCACCGTTCGTAATCGTTTGGACCCGTCACGCAGGTCTTCGACTTCGTATCTATCGTTGATGAGCTGTTTCGTGACTCGGAATGGACCTCTATGTTTAGGAAGCAACTTATGGCTGCTGCCCGTAGGAGCGTGACTGGTAAGCTTCACCATGACCAAATCACCTTCGTTGTATTTGGTAGCTTCTCGTCTCGTTTTGTCGTAGCGTTCTTTTTGGAGTCGCTGGTCGTTCGTTATATGTTCTGAGATGGATTCACGTAATTCGTTTAGGTCTAGTCTATGTAGTTCAGTTTGGATTTCGTTTAGCATACGTGCTTCTGGCGCGTGTTTGGCATTGTGTCCAAACAAAGCTTCCGTAGGTATTGCGTTTATACCTTTATTGAACGATGTATTGAGAGCACTTTGTACTTGTTTTACGTACTTGTCCCAGTCGTCTGAGTCATTACCAGCCGATGTTGTTGCGAGTGCACTAATTATTGTCTTATTATAACGCTCGCACTGGCCGTTAGCTCTCGGTGATGCTACTGCGTTTAGCATATGTTTTATTCCGTACGTTTGGCAAAATATTTTAAATTTTTGGGACGTAAATGCTGTGCCCCTATCACTAATTATTCGGCTTGGCACGCCAAACAAATATACGATATTAGTTAAGATTTTTATTACGTGTCTCGCTTTTTGGTCGCGCACTGGTTCGACAATGGTAAACTTGGTAAATCCGTCGACAATAACGAATAAGAACTTATTTTTTTGTTTGCTGGTTTCGAGTGGACCCACGTGGTCGATATGTAGGGTGTGAAACGGAACTGGCGTTTTTTCAATGGGATTTAGTTTGCACTGCTTTTTGCCCGAACTTTGTTTGTAATATGCGCAGTTGAGGCATGCCCTAATATATTTTGTGACAAACCGTCGCATTCCGGCAAACCAATAATTTGCGCGAATTCTTCGTAATGTCTTTTCAACACTTAAATGTCCGGCGTCGTCGTGGCATAGTCGGCACACTTGCATGCGAGCTGCTCGTGGGACTACCCATGCTTTCTCTCCATTTTCCATTTTTCTATACAATTTTTTTTCCTTGACTTCGTACTCGGTAAAATATTGTTTCGTGTCTCTGTTACGCTTTTCTTTTGTTAAAATATGTATTATTCTATTCAGCTGTTCATCTTGTAGTTGTGCTGCTGTTATCCATTCGCTTTCCGTTATATCTATCTGGCATACTTCTATATTTAGGGGATTTCTGCTTAGTGCATCCACATGTCTCATTTTTGTGCCGGGTCGATATTGTATTGCAAATGTGTACTCTTGGACTTCTAGCCACCATCTCCCAATTCTGGGCAACAGATCCTTCTTGGAAAATGTTGTTTTTAGAGCATTGCAATCGGTGATTACCGTGAATTGTATTCCCAGCAGGTATACCCTAAAGTGTCTGAGGGCTAGTACTACCGCCATGGTCTCCAGTTCGTACGAGTGATACTGGCGTTGATCTGTTGTAGTTTGTCTGCTAAAATAGGAAACAACATGTTCTTGGCCCTTCGTGTCAATTTGCATTAAAATTGCGCCCACGCCCACAGAAGATGCGTCCGTATGCAGTTCGGTTTTGTGCTTCGAGTCAAATATGGCAAGTATGGGATTCGATGTTAGAATTGATTTGATTTCTACAAAAGCATCTTCTTGGGGTTTTGCCCAAATCCACTTGGCATCCTTTCGGGTTAAGCGCGTGAGAGGTTCGATAATGGTTGCATGATTTCTAATAAATTTTCTAAAGTACCCTGCTAACCCAAGGAATTGGCGAACCTGCTTTACATTATTTGGTGCAGACATTTTGGTTATCGCTTCTACTTTTGCATTACCAGGTTCGACTCCCTTTTCGCTTATTTCCCGTCCGAGGTAGTGTATTTTCGTCTGGAAGAACACACACTTGTTCAATTTCAAGGTTAGGTTGTGCTCACGTAACTTGATCAGTACATCTTTTAAACGCTCTAACCCTTCCTCAAATGTTGACGAAGGTATGATGATATCATCAATGTATGGGAATGCTGTTTTATTCAATAATCCGCCTAACATCGTATTGATGAGACGTTGAAATACAGCCGGGGCGTTTGATAGACCAAAAGGCATACGGAGAAATTCGTAGTGGCCGTCGGGTGTAACGAACCCTGTCTTTTCGATGGAGTTGTTGGCCATGGGTACTTGATAAAACCCCGATGCTAAGTCCAAGGATGTGAAGTATTTATTTCCGCCTAGTCTATCTATTTGTTCCTGTATCAATGGCAGCGGGTACCGATCTTTGATTGTTATGGCGTTTAGTTTTCTGAAATCTATGCACATGCGATATTCTCCTGTTTTCTTCTTAGCCAGCGTTATAGGGCTCGCGTAGGGAGATCTTGATTCGCGAATTATGTCGTTTTCCAATAATTCGTCTATTATTTTGCGCACGACTCTCTTTTCTATCTCGGGCAGGCGATAAGGTCGGTATGCGACAGGCGTCTCGGATAAACATTTAATTTCCATTGCAACGCTATTTGTTTTGCCTAAGTTACTCATTGAGGAAGATATACAGGTGGAGAATGAATTCAGAAGGTCGGCACATTTTTGTTGGTGTTTTTGACTAACGTCTCCAAAATTGAGGTCATCGGTACTTATTTGTTTGCTATACTTGGCGTCTATGACATTTATTTCATGATTGGTTAAAGGTGGTAACAGCCTAAGCCTAACGCGATCGCCGCATGTTATCATCATTATATGGCGTTGGGTTAGAAAGTCCCGCCCAATGATTAAATTATGTAGCATATACTCGTCAGAGACCACGATTGCATTTACAGTGGCAATGGCTTCCATTACGCGCACTGCAATTGTCGTTGATGCATTGCTGGTCACACAGGTACCCATAAAACTTCGGAGTGACACATTATTTGGATAATCTAGCGCGAGGTGTAATTCTTTGGCAAAGCACATTTTTATCAGGGTACTTGAACTACCGGTATCGAGTAAACATTCAACCTTTTTCCCATTGACGTAAGCAGTTTGGATATATATGTTAACATTTTTCTCGTTGGGGCTTGCTATTTCATTAACGCTTTTAGCAAATGGGCATTTGGCACTTTCGTGACCTAGGCGATTACAATTTTTACATTCTAGGCGCGGCCTTCGACAGTCTCTTGCAAGGTGTCCAGGTGTACCGCAATTATAACAAGTAAACGATTTCCCGTCTCCCCGCGAGTTTTCAACATTATGAGTCTTTTGCCTTGTATGGGAATTTGTTTTTTCCCAAAATCGGTGAGGCCTACTAGCATTAAATCGTCCAGTGGGTCTGGAACTTGGCCCAGGAGTATCGGTTCCAGCAGGCATGCTACCCATTGTGTTAAGATAAGCATAAAGCATGTTAGGATCCGTATGTTGCGCAGATCTAATAGTTCGGGATATGCTCTCATCGGTTATTCCCCCTATTACAGCATCTACTAAATATGCGTCCGGTATTGTCAAATCTAAAGCACGTAATTTAGAAAGCTTTTGAAAACAATAATCGCCCAACTTTTGTCCCGGCCTAGCTTCGTAATTAGCAGCATCTTTTAATAAATTTGAAAATGGAACACACTTACGGAATTGTTCGATCATGCAGCGTTTCACTTCGTTCCATGATGCATCGTAGTTGGTTTGCTCGTCGTACCATTGTCGTGCATTACCTTTCAAACGGCAGGAAATAAGGCGCATAATTGCATCATCGTCCCATTCGTAACGTTCAGCCAAACTGTCCACTCGTTTCACCCAATTTTCGATAAGCGAATCATCCCTGGATGGGTCAAATACGGGGATGAGAAATTCATCACCAGTGTGCGTAAGCGATCGACTCGGCTTGCGTTTTAAACTGTTGATTTCTTGTTTTAATCGTTTTAATTCGCGTTTCATTCTTCCGTCATCACTTGAAGAACTGCTGGAAGATTCACTACTCGTTGATCGATTTCGTCGTCGTGTTTTTGCCGCACTCTTTTCACTTGAACGTTCCATTGTGGCAAAAACAATTAAATTTTAACTTTTAAGTCTTATAAAAAAAACGTAACCGCACGGCACTGTCCTCTATCCCACTTCTGACTGTTAGAAAAAGGGCAAGAAACGGTAAAAGTATCAAAATATATTGTAAAATACAGATAATTATTAAATAAGATACATCCAAGCTCACAAACGTAACTGAACTGAACTCTTTAGCGTCTTAAAACATATGCGTCGCTGCTTAGTCAGGATGTTATGTCTATCCCTTCATGGCTAACTGGAATCGTACGTGACCCGCTAACGCCGTCCGCGCCAACACATGATCGCTTAAGAAAAGATGCTACGTCACGAAGTGATGGTATAACATTTTAAAACACACCCCTAATTGTTACATAGACAAACATACCTAGTTAGTATAAGTATACAAGCAATAGTTACAATGAAACATTTTTTACAAGGATAAATTTCCTTGGTTATATTGTTACAAAGACATGGCAGCTAAATGATAATTACGTACATCTGTACATACAGTATACATGATTGACTATAGTGTGTAAATAATATTTGATTACAAATGCGTACCCTAACTGTATATAAAATTTCATGACTATACTATTACATATTAAAAGATTACAAGGTTAGTTATCTTAAACGTATAGATACTGCAGCTGCATCGAGTGCAGAAATACATTTGCAATTCAGCGGTTTTTTTCTTGTTTTATGCCAGTGCAGTGCTGCAAATGTTACAAGTTCAATGTTGCTATTATGATAACCGTACGTATAATTTACAATATTTATTTCATACAATTTGCAAAATAATTTTTTAATCTGCAATAAATGTGACTAACATCGACATGATTAAATTAACTCTATGTAGCTCTAGTTTCGAAGAAAATATTAGTAATGTTTTGCAAACTGTTTACAGTTCTTACAAGAATTTGAAAAGTGGAATTTGGAACATTTAATAATTCAAATACGCCGCCTATGTACTGAAGTAAAACTCCTTTTTGCAATTTATGTCACATAACTTTTTCTTTTTAAATAGAAACAGGGTAAACAGCAAGTATGTACCTACGAAAAGTAAAATTAATTTAAAATGTTAAAATTAAAAGCATTCAATTGAATTATTCGACCCATTCTGTTATCAGAGTTAGAAGAACCATGTAAGTTCCTCATCCTTTCGTATCTATTTGCTTTTATACTCTCTATCCCAGTTTTACTAATCTTTACAACACTTGTGACTCATAACTATTTCTTTTATTAATGTTGCATTTTACGCATTTTTATTATTTTTCATTGTTGATAACTTTATTCTCCTATTCAATAAATTAATCCCAACCCTCATTTACTTATTTCCCCTTGTCACTTGACATATTATATAACTCATATTATTCATATCACTCTATTTAGTGTTTTATTCGACGATTTCCCCCCCTCATTATTATATTCGACGCTTTGTTTCCATATTATTATTCAATATTCAGAACTTAGTTATCCTTTGTTACTTTAATTATTCTTTCCACTTGCAACATTTTTTATTTCAACTTTTACTATCACGTATTTGTATCAAGCTTATTTCCTATTTCTTCCTTATGTTCTTCCTATCCTGATAAAAGCAAATGTACTTCCCCACATACAATTTCTTTCCCCATGTCATACTTTTCCAGCCTTATTGACTATTATCCTTTTCCTATTATTTTTATAAAATTTATTTGAAATTTAGCAATATTGTTATTCTTAATATTGGCATTTATGTAAAATATGTCGTTCAATTCTGATAAATTTTCTTCGATAAAACATTTTTAATAAAAGGTTTTCAAATTTAATTCCTAACTCTACAACTAAAGTTGCATTTTCTAAAAACATTACTTCTCAGTAATTTACACAAACTATTTTCGCGTAATAAAGATATGTAATATTTTAAACTTGTTGTTGGCCCCTTATTTTCACGTAATAGTTTTTTTTTTTAATTCAAATTTTGACGAGTACATTTTCAAAGTCGTAGCAAAAAGCACAATTTAATATTTGAGAACTATTTAAAATCAAAATTAGATGTATAACTTGGAATTGACGCAGTTATTAAAGTATTTTCCAATAATTCAGAATTTTTTGTTACAAGGGGTTTACTACCTTTCTTTTTGAGTTGTTCAGATCCAGACATCGTACAAGGACTTAACGCCCATTTTGAAATGCACAACAACACCTAATATAACATTTCAAAATGATAACGGCACCTCCACCAAAATGCTTTCAAAAAAAAATGGAAGCCGGCACCTCCACCAAAATGACACGTTATAAATTGTGACTAGTCTGGATTTAAACAAGTCAGTACTTTACATAACTATATTTAATTAAAGTTTACAAAGATGAATAATATGCACCATCAAGGTGAGCTTACATAAGTACAGTTAGGAGAGCCCAATGGACTATGGTTGGTTGAAGGGGTGTTCTGTAGTCTTCTATTTAGAGTTGTTAACTGAGCCCTGGCCAGGTCTATCTTGTTGTATTGATTCTAAGTCTTCAAATGTAGAGTTTGGGCCTCAAAGGGCCCAACCAGTTGGCTTGGTTGTAGAACTTGTTGACGGAGAGTGTTCTTGTCTTGTATCTGGAGCACGCTCTCTCGAATGGAGAAACATTGCGCTTATATACTAGTTTGCATGTCCATATATGGTTATATGACCTCGGCACGCGAAGATCACCAGATCCCTCATGAAACCTGATATTCCTAGTCAGCAGAATTGCATATCCAATCACAGCCACTAGAAGAGTTGCATTACCAAATAAGGTAATAACCTTGGATGCATGTGGATCATGAAACTTGATATGTTCGAGTAAGCAGAACCTTATCTTCATGTGCAGAGATAATGTTATCTGACATGTGATTCTAGCATGCTTAGCACGTGATACTAACATGTTGAACTACATTGATTTTACGTAAGTAATTACATCAATCATTGTTATTAATTATTTTAGGCACTTCGTGACAATATTACCAGAATATTCTGAGGACATTTCTTTACTTACGCTTAGTAAGTCGACCAATAACAATTATTTAAATCAGAACACAATCCAGAATTGTTCAACTGTTTCTCCATCTGCTGATACTCACATGGACAAAAGTAATAATACGGAAAGTTTTTGTGACGTCGTAAAAAATATAAAATTGCCTTTAAAAATGGTACCACGAGGCCGACCACGAGGTCATCAACTTACTGCAATAGGCCTGAAGAAAAGAAAAAAATCTGTGAAGTTCTTAAATAAAGTTCCTATAAAAAGGCAACATATTATACTAAGTGCTATTTTTAAAAGTCAAGATTTTATTACCTAATAACATTTTGTATGAGGGAAGCATAGTTGAAAACAATGCAATCCCCGATATTGGCGAAATTGATTCTTTGATATTAGAAGAAGACATTTCATTAGAGGAAGTAGAAATTTTTTTCACCGCAGATGCATTTGACTTGCTTCAACAAACAATCGGGCAGAAGAAGATCAATGCTAAGAAGTTTTGTAACGTTTGCAAGAAAATTGTGCTCAAAAACGGCGTCCGTTGTGATTCGTGCCTATTGTGGTTTCATAAACCTTGCAGTACTCTAAATAAACTACCAAAATCTAAGAAACAATGGTTTTGTTTGTCTTGCAAATGATTTATTTGTACCTTTTGTATCAAAGTTAGAATAAACTTTGTAAAGGTGGCTACCTTCAATGTTGTTTGTTACTATAGTAAATGTTTGACAAGATATAAATATTTGTATTTTGAATTAATATCTGTTAATATTAATATTTAATTACTTATTGTTTATTAACGTGTAATTTAATTCTCTTGTAAAGAATAAAATCACGTAAGTTGAAGAAACTAATTTACAAATTAAATTACAATAAACAAGTAAGTAAGATGGCCCAGTTTTTCGTGCAAGTGGTGAAGAAAACTGAGAAGGAATGTGTGATTCAATGTATTTCTACAGATAAAACAACATGGTACTTTATTCCCGAAGAGTCCAATAATATATCATTTCACAAACATTTAGTAAGTAGAAAACCAATTTACAATGCTACATTAGCAATTAAGAACATAAATGGTTATCGAACTGTAGCAATTAAATTAGATGATGATATTCGGAAGGAATATTTTGATGAGGATGGAAATGTTTGTTTTCAAGAATACCCGTTAGAAGAGTGTGTTCCTACATCGAATTTTAAAACTATTGAACCTATAAAAATAGAGCTAGAAGAGAGAATTAAACAGCTAGAGCAACAATTAAAGTTAAATTCAAATCAAGATGTCAATAAACTACACCATATTGAAAAAAATTTTGTTTTAAACAAATTTGAAAAAAAACATGACCCTACAGATTGGTTAAAAATTTTTGAAAGTGAATGTGCACGGTTTCAGATTCAATCCGATAATTTGAAAATTCAGGGGTTACGTTTCTTTGTTTCGGGTTCAACAGAAGACTGGTATGAAGCTAATCTTAAAAAAATTGGACTAACAGGTTCATGGGATAGTTGGAAATACTCTTTTCTGAATGTTTTTGTTGATAAAGGTTGGTCTAATGTTAGAAAAGCTTTTAGTTACAAATACTTGAGTGGATCTTTAATTGATTACGCACTTGCTAAAGAAAAATTATGTTTAGAGGTGGAATCAGAAAGTACCGAGGTTTCTCGGATTAATCAAATAGTTTTTGGATTGCCAAGTGAGGCTCAACAAGAACTTGACAGAGAAGAACTAACTACTCTTGACAAATTGTATACAGCAATACGTAAATTGGAAGATACATTTTTAAAAAAGAAAAAGGAGAGGCCTTCAATTCCAAACTTCAATAATCAGAGTAGTTTTAATTTAAATAAAAAATTTGAAACTCAAAATAATGAAATAAAACGAAAGCCATGTCCAAACTGTGTCGCCCTTGGTTATCCAAATCGATTTCATAAAGAAATAGATTGTCGCAATCATAATAAGACTGTGCAAGAAAAAGTGAAACCAAATATAAAAAAACAAGAATCAAACTTTAATGAATTAGAAATAATGAATATTAACCTTGACACTGAAGATTTAAACTAAAAACCCGGGCGAAAGATGATCCACTGATAAAATTAAATGTATTAATAAATGACAAGATAAATGTAAATGCTCTTTATGATTGTGGTTCAAATGTAACCCTTATTAATAAACGAATTGCTGAATTGCTGAAGTTGAAATTAATAAAAGATAAGAGTATTTTAAAAACAATCAGCGGATCAAATTTCACGTCAGCCCGGGCCTTGATTAAACTTAGAATTGGACAGATTACTGACTTTATAACGACCTATGTGGTTAAAAATGATAATTTCTCCTATGATCTTTTAATTGGTGTTGATGCTATTAAGACTTTTAAGTTGATACAAGATGAAAACTTGAAAATTTATCAACGTATTAATAATCACAGCATATTAGATCTAAAG
Source organism: Hemicrepidius hirtus (assembly GCA_963082805.1). NCBI lineage: Eukaryota > Metazoa > Arthropoda > Insecta > Coleoptera > Elateridae > Hemicrepidius > Hemicrepidius hirtus. Next base: position 26,242,488 of record OY720159.1, read on the forward strand.
GAAGATCGATCTATTTGTGATCAGATGATTTTAACTTCAGATGATGATACTGAAGTAAATTTAAATGAAAATTTAAATATAAATGAATTCAAAGCTAAATTAGATCACATTGAGAATGATGATAAAAAAAGAATTATTTTACAATTAATTGACAAGTACAAACACATGTTTGCTAAAGACAAATTTGATATAGGTAAAGTTCGATCAAAAGAAGCAGAGATTAAATTAATAAGAAATGAATATGTTACTTCTCGCCCGTATAAATGTACAATTCCAGATGATACTGAAATAAGAAATCAAATAAAGAATTTATTACAAGTGGGTATAATTGAAGAATCTGATTCACCTTTTGCTTCCCCTGTGACACTAGCCTACAAGAAAGATGATGGAAAGAAGTCTAGACTTTGTATAGATTTCAGAAAATTAAACAAATTAGTTGTCCCAGAATGTTTTCCTTTTCCTACAATTCAAGATGTGATTGAGAAAGTTTCTAACTGTGAGTATTTCACAGTTTTAGATATTAACTCGGCTTTCTGGTGCATTTCATTAAAGTTAGAGGATAGAGAAAAAACATCTTTTGTTACAAAATATGGGAAATTCATGTTCAGGGTGCTACCATTTGGACTAAAGAATGCTCCAGCAACTTTTCAAAGAATACTATCAAATATAATTAGAAGAAATAATATAGATGACTTTTGTATAAATTATATAGATGATATTTTAATTTTTTCTAAATCCTGGGACGAACATGTTGAACATATTAAGAAATTTTTGGAAGTGACAAATTCCGAAGGTTTAAAATTGAAACTATCTAAATGTATGTTTGCTGCAAAATCTGTAAAGTATCTGGGACATACAATTTCTAAAAATAAAGTTTCACCAGCTCAAGAGAATTTAGTCTCTATTCAGCATCTTCAGAGTCCTTCCGATAAGTCTGGTGTACGCAGTATTTTGGGTTCCATTAACTTTTACTTAAAATATATAGAAAATAGTTCCCAGAAACTCGAACCACTTCACCAATTATTAAGGAAGGATGTTAAATTTCAATGGACTGATGAATGTGAACAAGCTTTCACAATGGTCAAAGATTATTTATGTTCTAAACCTATTCTAGCTATATATGATTTTAATAAGCCAGTTTTTATAGAAACCGATGCTAGTTATAAAGGTCTTGGTGCAACACTCAAACAACCACAAGAAGACGGAATACTACACCCTGTTGCATATTTTTCAAGAAAACTTTCAAATCCGGAGAAACGTTATGATATAATACATTTAGAATGTAAAGCAATTAAGGAGGCAATAAAGTTTTGGCAATATTACCTTATTGGACGTCAGTTTACAGTTTGTAGTGATCACAAACCGTTAGAGAATCTAAAAACAAAGGCTAGAACAGATGAAATACTCGGAGATTTAATTCTTTACTTATCTCAGTTTAATTTTAATATAATATACAAAAAGGGAAAGGACAACATACTTGCAGATCTATTATCTAGAAATCCGGTCCTTGAATATTTTGAAAATGAAGATGTAATCACAGTAATTAATTTAATAGAGTTACCAGCGATATTGGATGATCAATCCAAACATATGTCTGAAATGAAAGCAGAAAAAAATATTGAATTTAAACAGGGACTAATATTGAAGAGATTAAAAGAAAAATCAAGAATGTTTGTTTCTCCGACATTTGGGAAAGATATTATCGAGCTTGTTCATCAACATTATGGACATATAGGTCCAGCACAAATGCTCGCAACAATAAGACCACACTATTATTTTAAAGGACTTGATAAAGCTGTAGAAACCTTCTGTAAAAATTGTAAGGTATGTATAGAAAACAAAACTCGACGTATTCGTGCTATAGGGCTGCTCTCACAATTTGGTCCGGCCGAACGCCCGTTTCAGATCATGTCACTTGATAGTGTTGGTGGTTTCGGAGGAAATCGATCCTCCAAACGATACATGCATATTCTAGTTGATCATTTTACTAGATATGTTTGGATATCAACAACAAAGGGTCAGAATGCCCAAGATTTTATAAACCTAATAAATCCAATTTCAAAGAAACATAATATTTCGATTTTATTAGCAGACCAATATACAGGAATTAATTCTACTTGTTTTAAAAATTATTTAGATAAAAATGGAATTCAGATTGTTTTTACATGCATCGATCATCCAGAATCAAATGGTCTTAACGAACGACTGAATCAAACACTTGTAAATCGCCTTAGATGCAAAATAAACAGTGATAACAATACTAGAGCCTGGTCAATGTTAGCACAAGAATGTGTAAATGAGTATAACGATACCATTCATAGTTCAACACAATTTGAACCATCATATTTATTATTTGGGAAAAAACCTACAATTTCACCTCTTCAGGAAAATTATCAGCAAATTCTTGAAGTAGACAGAAAAAAAGCATTTCAAAATTCGATAAAATCTTTTAAAATAAATAAAAAACGATTGGATAAGAATCGACAACAGTACAACTTCAATGTTGATGATATGGTCTATATTGAAAATGGCAGTAAACTAAATAGAAATAAGTTAGATCCAGTTCGAGTGGGACCATTTCCTATCGTTCGACAAATTTCTCCATCATTTTATGAAGTTGCAAGCGGAAAGAAAAAGAAAATTTCAAATTTTTTCCACTCAAGCAAACTTGTTCCTTTTCCCCACGCATAAAGCGTCCTCAAAGGGGGAGGTGTAAAGGTGGCTACCTTCAATGTTGTTTGTTACTATAGTAAATGTTTGACAAGATATAAATATTTGTATTTTGAATTAATATCTGTTAATATTAATATTTAATTACTTATTGTTTATTAACGTGTAATTTAATTCTCTTGTAAAGAATAAAATCACGTAAGTTGAAGAAACTAATTTACAACTTTAAAAAGTAGTAAAGTGTTGTTTAATTAATAACTATTATATTTATTTACATAAATACGCCGTTGAACTCTTTCATACTTTTTGTGCAACAATAAATAATAATGGGGCCCGTATTGGAGTTGCGACTGTCGGACCTTTTACACCACCCCTAAAGTTCCGACTATCGGATCTTTAACGACGCCACTAAAGAACCGACTTTCGGATCTCTATCCACGGCCTAGTTTAAATGGGTTGAAAAAGTAGGAGGGTTGCGGATTTTTAAAATTTTTAAACGTTTGTTAATGTATTTAGTGATAAAAAATTGGGGGAAGTCATTGTCTTTAAGTATTTGATTAATAAATTTTAAGTTTGAATTATGAAATTTTTTATGAGAGAGGGTTATGGCTCTGTCTACTAGCGATGTAATGATACTGATTTTATATTTTACTGATGTGAAGGAAAAATAGTTAATATATCTGGAAGTTTTAATATTTTTTCTGTACCAATTTGTTTGAATAATGCCTGAGGGGTCTCTAGTTAGTGTAAGATCTAAGAAATTTATGGATTTATTTATTTCTGTTTCTAAAGTATATTTTAAGCGTGGGTGGTAATTATTAAATGAATCAAAGATATTATTTATGTAAGTAGGGTTTGTACAAATTAAAATATCATCTACATATCTTTTGTAAATTTTTACAGATGGATTGTTGTTGAGAAGTTGAATTTCCATATCTTTAAGGACTAATTCTGCAATAGTTGATGAAATAGGTGAACCCATAGGGACACCAAAAATTTGACTGTAGATTTGGTTATTAAAAGAAAAATAAGTTGAGTTAAGAACAAATTTGACAGCATCTATAAAATCTTCTTTAGGAATGTTTGTATGTAACTGTATATTATTCCAGTTGTTGTTAATTGCTTGAAGAGCTAAATCGGTTGGTATATTAGTATAAAGTGAAACTATATCAAAAGAGTAAAGTGAATCTGTTTGTTGAATTGTGATATCATCTAGATATTTTTTTAAAGTCCATGAGTCTTTGATACTGGTCATTTTGTTTGGTAACATTAACTAAAATATTTGAAAGATATTTTGAAAGTTTGTAAGTGGGACCAGTGTAAGAGGCAACTATAGGGCGTAAAGGGTTATTAATTTTATGAAGTTTAGGCAAACCATATATTCTTGGAGTTGTGCTATTGTGAGTGATAAGTTTCTTATAAGTGATTTCATCAATGTAATTATTGTTGGGCCAATTTTTTAAAATTTTATTGTTTGAAGTTTGAAATTTATTAGTAGGATCTTTTGTTTCTGTTTTGTAGGTATTATTATCATTAAGTAAGTTATGCATTTTTGAAATATAGTCTGTGGTTGTCATGATAACTGTTTTTTGTGTTTTATCTGCATTAGTAATGAGGAGTTCTTTGTGGTTTTTTAAAAAAGCTTTAGTTTTATTAATTTTGGTTTGTAAATTTGAATTAAATTTTTGTAGTGAAAGTGGTAGTTTATGTTTACTATTTTTTTTAGTATGGTTAGTTAAAATATTGCAAATTTTTGGTCTTATTTTATTTTGAATGTTGTTGTCTAGATGGTTGATGCTATTTTCAATGTTAATTATGAACTGTTCTATTGGGATGTTTTTGTTGGGATTATAATTATTAAAATTTGGGCCAAGTTTGAGAATGTCTAAGATATCTTCTGGAATTTGGTTATTACTTAAATTAATTATCCAATTTTCTTTGCAATTTTTATGAAAAGATGAATCAATGTTAGGCAAATTAAAAGTTTTGTTTTTGAGGTGTTCTATTTTTTTTGTTTTAGGTAATTTACATTTGAATAGGAATCATTAATTAATAGTGAGATAGTTTGCATTACAAATTTTAAATGAGTGTTTTCAAATTTGAATTTATTTTCTAGATTTTGAAATATGATGTAGTTGAAATTTTTAAATAATAATGTAGGGATTAAATTGTTTGATTTGCAAGTGGTAAGAAATACTATACGTTCACTGACCTTTACAAGTTTTGTACTGATATGAAAAAGATTTTTAAGACTAGAAACATACGTGGCTCCATATGTAGTAGCAATAAAATTGTAGAATTCTTGATTGATTGTTAAAGTTGGTGGTATTGGGTTGGTTGAAGTTTGTTGATCCATTTTAATTGTGGTTATAGACTGATGAAGGAAATATAGATGAAAATCTTCGGAATGCTGATTTCAAGAGTGTAGATATATACTTCGTGGGAAAGGTTGTTGTTTTTTTTTCCTCTTCTTATCTTTGAAGTTGAGTTGTTGAATGATGATGTATTTTTAATTATTTTGAAGTTTTAATATTTAGAAAATTAAAAATGTAGTGAGAATATTTGAAATGTATGGGAATTAAAAGGAAAAAGGAGTTTTAAATTTTAAGGAAAAAAAGGTATAAGTAAAAAGTAAGTAATCAAAACCACAAATTTGATTAGCAATTAAGTAAATGAAGTATGAACTTCATGAAAAACGGCTGTTGATTTTAATAATAATAACATGTGGTAATAAAGCAGCCAAATATAAAGATGCATATAATGTTGGATATTATTTAAAAGGAAAAGGTTAATTAAAATACAAAGAAAAAATATAATATAAAAATTTGAAGAATCGTTATATTATTGTGTACAGTAAAATATAATAAAGACTTTACGTTTCCCCCCCTCCAATAATACAACAAAACAATAACATTCAAACAAACACCAATCCCCCACTAACCTATTCAACAATCCCTTACATTCCTTTCCTTTCAGAAAAAATTGAAAAAACTTTAAAACCTTACAATATTAAAACTTCATTCACCAACAATAACACTTTTAAACAATATTTCTTCACAAACTTAAAAGATAAAATTAACCCAGAACTTTCTTCAAATATAGTATATTCAATTCCATGTAATAATTGCGACGCCATATACATAGGACAAACAAAACAATACCTTAAAACCAGAATATACCAACATAAACAATCAATTAAAAAAAAAATGATAACCCCTCAAAAACCTAACACCGCCTTATCCGACCATGCCATAGACAATTTCCATAATTTTAACTTTCCCTCAACTTCTATTTTACACACTGAAAAAAACCTTAAAAAAAGACTTCTTCTGGAAAGTATTTCAATAAAAAAATCACCCAAATCAATTAATTACAGGACAGATACAGAAAATTTAAACTCCACATATGATTTTTTACTTCAATAATATTTTAAAAAAATAAAAAGCCTTTTACTTATTTCATTTCAAATTGTATATTTTCATGGCCCTCAGCCATCTTAAATATTTTAACTTGACATATTAAATATTTCCGCTTCATTCCTCGTGCGAATCTTAATGGGTTAACACCTTTATTTTGTACAACTATTTTAACATTTTTAAATGTAAAAAATGTAACACAAGGTTCCATTCATTGCTTTTAATCCGTTTCTAAATATTAATTCAATAATGTTTTTCTCCAATATCAGTAATCGGTAAGTTTTTAATAATTTTTCTTATATTTTGAAGTTAATTTCTCTTTAAAATTGACAAAACTTTCACTGAACCTATCAATTAAAACTTTTATGTTTTCTTTTCAGACTTTAATAAAAACATTTTTTTAATATTAATTAATAATATAATTTATCATCAATCAATTTATCTCAATTTTACATTTAACATTATAATGTTATACTTAAAACCAATCACTTTTAAACCATAGTCATAACCTATTATATAATTCCTACTATTATTCTGATGAAGCTAATTAAAATTAGCGAAACGTAGTCTTTATTATATTTTACTGTACACAATAATATAACGATTCTTCAAATTTTTATATTATATTTTTTCTTTGTATTTTAATTAACCTTTTCCTTTTAAATAATATCCAACATTATATGCATCTTTATATTTGGCTGCTTTATTACCACATGTTATTATTATTAAAATCAACAGCCGTTTTTCATGAAGTTCATACTTCATTTACTTAACTGCTAATCGAATTTGTGGTTTTGATTACTTACTTTTTACTTATACCTTTTTTTCCATAAAATTTAAAACTCCTTTTTCCTTTTAATTCCCATACATTTCAAATATTCTCACTACATTTTTAATTTTCTAAATATTAAAACTTCAAAATAATTAAAAATACATCATCATTCAACAACTCAACTTCAAAGATAAGAAGAGGAAAAAAAAACAACAACCTTTCCCACGAAGTATATAGGTTTGTTCCAACAAACACTCGAATCGGTTCGGAACTGGCCGAAGTGTGCGCAAATTGAAATTAGCGTTCCAACAAATACGGAACTTATCCTGGTACTAGTTCACAGAGCGTTCCAACGTCGACAGAACTAATTCCGAACCGATTCGAGAACGGTGAAATCAGTTCCTGGTCCTGACTTAGAACTCATAGGGACGATTTCTTAAAGCATGCGCGCAATGATCGTGGTCATTTGTGATACGTTCCAACACGCAGCAGAACCAGTTCAGAGACAGTACTTTTTTAAGGCATGCGCATAAAATCGTTCCTGAACTGATTCATGAACTGTACCAGAACCGCTTGTTGGAACAAACCTTATATCTACACTCTTGAAATCAGCATTCCGAAGATTTTCATCTATATTTCCTTCATCAGTCTATAACCACAATTAAAATGGATCAACAAACTTCAACCAACCCAATACCACCAACTTTAACAATCAATCAAGAATTCTACAATTTTATTGCTACTACATATGGAGCCACGTATGTTTCTAGTCTTAAAAATCTTTTTCATATCAGTACAAAACTTGTAAAGGTCAGTGAACGTATAGTATTTCTTACCACTTGCAAATCAAACAATTTAATCCCTACATTCTTATTTAAAAATTTCAACTACATCATATTTCAAAATCTAGAAAATAAATTCAAATTTGAAAACACTCATTTAAAATTTGTAATGCAAACTATCTCACTATTAATTAATGATTCCTATTCAAATGTAAATTACCTAAAACAAAAAATCAAAAATTTCAAAAATATCTTGGAAAAAAAAATACCTTTTAACATCCTCTCAACTTACATCCTTGCCATAACTAAAAAAATTAATAAACTCAAGGAAAAAACCAACAAAAAACTTACAAAAAAAAATAGAACACCTCAAAAACAAAACTTTTAATTTGCCTAACATTTATTCATCTTTTCAGAAAAATTGCAAAGAAAATTGGATAATTAATTTAAGTAATACCCAAATTCCAGAAGATATCTTAGACATCCTCAAACTTGGCCCAAATTTTAATAATTATAATCCCAACAAAAACATCCCAATAGAACAGTTCATAATTAACATTGAAAATAGCATCAACCATCTAGACAACAACATTCAAAATAAAATAAGACCAAAAATTTGCAATATTTTAACTAACCATACTAAAAAAAATAGTAAACATAAACTACCACTTTCACTACAAAAATTTAATTCAAATTTACAAACCAAAATTAATAAAACTAAAGCTTTTTTAAAAAACCACAAAGAACTCCTCATTACTAATGCAGATAAAACACAAAAAACAGTTATCATGACAACCACAGACTATATTTCAAAAATGCATAACTTACTTAATGATAATAATACCTACAAAACAGAAACAAAAGATCCTACTAATAAATTTCAAACTTCAAACAATAAAATTTAAAAAAATTGGCTCAACAATAATTACATTGATGAAATCACTTATAAGAAACTTATCACTCACAATAGCACAACTCCAAGAATATATGGTTTGCCTAAACTTCATAAAATTAATAACCCTTTACGCCCTATAGTTGCCTCTTACACTGGTCCCACTTACAAACTTTCAAAATATCTTTCAAATATTTTAGTTAATGTTACCAAACAAAATGACTTCAGTATCAAAGACTCATGGACTTTAAAAAAATATCTAGATGATATCACAATTCAACAAACAGATTCACTTTACTCTTTTGATATAGTTTCACTTTATACTAATATACCAACCGATTTAGCTCTTCAAGCAATTAACAACAACTGGAATAATATACAGTTACATACAAACATTCCTAAAGAAGATTTTATAGATGCTGTCAAATTTGTTCTTAACTCAACTTATTTTTCTTTTAATAACCAAATCTACAGTCAAATTTTTGGTGTCCCTATGGGTTCACCTATTTCATCAACTATTGCAGAATTAGTCCTTAAAGATATGGAAATTCAACTTCTCAACAACAATCCATCTGTAAAAATTTACAAAAGCTATGTAGATGATATTTTAATTTGTACAAACCCTACTTACATAAATAATATCTTTTATTCATTTAATAATTACCACCCACGCTTAAAATATACTTTAGAAACAGAAATAAATAAATCCATAAATTTCTTAGATCTTACACTAACTAGAGACCCCTCAGGCATTATTCAAACAAATTGGTACTGAAAAAATATTAAAACTTCCAGATATATTAACTATTTTTCCTTCACATCAGTAAAATATAAAATCAGTATCATTACATCGCTAGTAGACAGAGCCATAACCCTCTCTCCTAAAAAATTTCATAATTCAAACTTAAAATTTATTAATCAAATACTTAAAGACAATGACTTCCCCCAATTTTTTATCACAAAATACATTAACAAACGTTTAAAAATTTTAAAAATCCGAAACCCTCCTACTTTTTCAACCCATTTAAACTATCCCCCTCCTACAACACAACAAAACAATAACATTCAAATAAACACTAACCTCCCATTAACCTCACCCACCCTTTTAAACTCCCCCCATCCAATAATACAACAAAACAATAACATTCAAACAAACACCAATCCCCCACTAACCTATTCAACAATCCCTTACATTCCTTTCCTTTCAGAAAAAATTGAAAAAACTTTAAAACCTTACAATATTAAAACTTCACTCACCAACAATAACACTTTTAAACAATATTTCTTCACAAACTTAAAAGATAAAATTAACCCAGAACTTTCTTCAAATATAGTATATTCAATTCCATGTAATAATTGCGACGCCATATACATAGGTCAAACAAAACAATACCTTAAAACCAGAATATACCAACATAAACAATCAATTAAAAAAAAAATGTTAACCCCTCAAAAACCTAACACCGCCTTATCCGACCATGCCATAGACAATTTCCATAATTTTAACTTTCCTTCAACTTCTATTTTACACACTGAAAAAAACCTTAAAAAAAGACTTCTTCTGGAAAGTATTTCAATAAAAAAATCACCCAAATCAATTAATTACAGAACAGATACAGAAAATTTAAACTCCACATATGATTTTTTACTTCAATAATATTTAAAAAAAATAAAAAAGCCTTTTACTTATTTCATTTCAAATTGTATATTTTCATGGCCTTCAGCCATTTTAAATATTTTAACTTGACATATTAAATATTTCCGCTTCATTCCTCGTGCGAATCTTAATGGGTTAACACCTTTATTTTGTACAACTATTTTAACATTTTTAAATGTAAAAAATGTAACACAAGGTTACATTCATTGCTTTTAATCCGTGTCTAAATATTAATTCAATAATGTTTTTCTCCAATATCAGTAATCGGTAAGTTTTTAATAATTTTTCTTATCTTTTGAAGTTAATTTCTCTTTAAAATTGACAAAACTTTCACTGAACCTATCAATTAAAACTTTTATGTTTTCTTTTCAGACTTTAATAAAAACATTTTTTTAATATTAATTAATAATATAATTTATCATCAATCAATTTATCTCAATTTTACATTTAACATTATAATGTTATACTTAAAACCAATCACTTTTAAACCATAGTCATAACCTATTATATAATTCCTACTATTATTCTGATGAAGCTAATTAAAATTAGCGAAACGTAAAGTCTTTATTATATTTTACTGTACACAATAATATAACGATTCTTCAAATTTTTATATTATATTTTTTCTTTGTATTCTAATTAACCTTTTCCTTTTAAATAATATCCAACATTATATGCATCTTTATATTTGGCTGCTTTATTACCACATGTTATTATTACTAATTAGAAAATATTTGCGTAAATATCAAGTTAAAGCTGGTAACTTCTAAATTAGAAAATCAATTGTTAATCATCGATTTATTAAAGTATATTGACATTCTCAAGCGTTACTTTGTTAAAATCCATAATTATAGAAATAATAAATATTAAATAAAATATCGATTTTAACGGGAATTAATACTATTTATTTGCTTAGTACGTATTTCGGCATCAATGTACCATTGTCAAAAGCATCAGAAAATCAATTGTTAATCATCGATTTATTAAAGTAGGTATATTGACATTCTCAAGCGTTACTTTGTTAAAATCCATAATTATAGAAATAATAAATATTAAATAAAATATCGATTTTAACGGGAATTAATACTAAGCATTAGTACGTATTTCGGCATCAATGTACCATTGTCAAAAGTATAATTAATATTAGATCATTGAATATTGTAGTAGGTCAGAATGTTTATTCCAATGGTAGAGATTGTGCCTAGTTTTGTCATCTGTAAAAGGGCCGGTAGATGGGACAGTAATATAATATTCACTAAGGTCACTAATGAATTTCTTTTATTAATGTAGCGCCATTCCATTCCAAGCTTTTTGCCCCAAAATTAAAAAGGATAGAATATCGTTAGAAAGAGATAGTGTAGTTTTGTCTGGGACTTTTAAGTTTTTAAGTATTTGTAGTGGCACTTGCAGTGCCGAATTATAAAGTGACAGTAAAGCCCAATTCACATTATAGGTCAGGTCACGGTTCGGTCTCGGACTGATCACGGTCAAGGAATTTTGTCTAGTGTTCACACTGTACGGTCATACCGCGGTCATACAACAGTCTTCTATTAGCTGCAGTGCACACATTCCCATTCCTACCTAATGTTTAATAACTTTTCCAAAACGGATCTAGCCATGATAGCCCTTATTTTAGATGAGGAAGAAGAAAATAAAATAGCAAGTAAGCGTAGGCGTATATGGGTGCATCAAATGTTAAGTAAACGGAAAACAGAGGGAGTTTTTTACCTTGTATAGAGAGCTAATGGATGACGAAACCAATTTTTTTCAATATTTTTGGATGCCCAAGTACCAATTTCAATAACAAACAAAACAGACCGCTTGTTTGACACAGCGGACAGGTCTCGATTCGGTCAAAAGATCGTTGCGAAGAATTGCCGCGGTCAGGTGAGCGTACCGTGCCTTGCCCGTGACCGCTAGTGTGCACAGGTGCATTGAAAATACATGCTACAATATTTGACCGGACCGGGACCGGAGCGAGACGGAACCGTGACCTGACCTATAATGTGAATTGGGCTTAAGTTGTTAAAAGCAATCTGCAGAGATAACTTAACCTCTTTATTTAAATATATAAGCTGACAGTCAGGTGTTTTGTGGCAATCTGTCATCTGGTGTATATTAATTATTATCACATAAAATAAGTGGAAATTATGAAAAAAGAAAAGGATGTGCATTAAAATATTCATATTCAATATGGTTAATTTCCTATTGAAAACATAGCCCCTGATGATAGTATTTTGAGGCATCTTAATGAAAAGAATTGAGATTATTGAGAAGTAAAGTTTAAGCATTCAAACCAGCAGAAGTAGTGCACAACAGAAGTTAAACAATACATAGCTGTATATGGTATGTCAAATCAATATTTATTTAAAATTTAGTGGATATTTTTTATAGCTCGGCGCATACCGATGCTTTTACTTTCGCACCTTCAGGACCGATTCAATTGCTCATATTCTATATTTACTTTCCTTAAAAGAAAATAAATCTTCGACTTAGTATAAGTATAAGTTAACGAGTGCTTCTTTTACATTATGGCAGAAAGGCAAACTGACCGCATTCAATTTTAAAAATGTGTTGCTGATAAGACTTAGTTTTGTTTCTCCCTTAATTAAGCAACTCTCGAACTTCCTGAAGTATTTTTCTGCATTTGTAAGCAACTCAAACACATCTCTGCAAAGAACAAACATAATAGTGTAAGTAATAACTTATAATAATTTATTATTATGGTAAAGTGCACTACTACCTTGTAGGATATGTTATTATTTCTGATAGCGCCTTTAATTCTGTTAACCTCTTGTAAACAGCTATTGATGGATCGTTGCAAGATGTTGTAATTGCTTGTAAACATATTTTACACTTCAGGTTTGTATTTTTTAGGAGCTGGTGGACTGTCCTTCCTGTTAAATAATACAAACTTTGCATCTCGTCCAGTTTTATATCACCGACGAAGTCCTCAATCAAATGAATTGACTCATTTTCAATTTGTTGCACAGCTTTTGTGCTTAAGAAATCGATTAAGTAAGTCGAGTCATCAATTTCGTAATTACCACGCTTGTTTGGTTTAAAAAACTGAGCCACAGAAATAATTCTTAATGCCATTTTAAAGAATTTTGGACTCGGAATGGAATTTATGAAACGAATCATAGAAAATAAGTTTTCTAAGGCGTCTTGTGTGAAGCGCCCTAAACACACATAATTAAACTTTTTTTCGGTTATATAATAATCCGCCAGTTCTATTGCATTTGTTGTTGCCAAAAGTACTCCAGTTTGAACAGGTTTCCATGCATTCGGGGGTCCAATTTTCAAAGTTTGAAATAGTTCTAAGATTTCTTTCAGAAAACGAACGGCATCGGTGTATTTTTGAAGATTGTCTGTGCCTAGAGCCAAAGTTCTGGTACGGCTAGTCACAAATTTGAACCATTTGTCCATTGTTGAACAGAACCATGCCGTTGCAAGAACATGATCCCCCAAAAGTTTTTTTTCGGCACAGTATTTCAAAGCTGCGGCTGTATCACTATTCAAAAGTCTCAATGCCAAACCAATCTTCATTTTATCATAATGAGATGGTTTAGTGCAGCTTTCAGTTAGATATGGGGCAAGTTTTAGATCTTTCGAATCAATTCCGATTAGTGCACGTTCGATATGTTCTATATCAACTACATTTGTTGGCAATGAGTACTTTTTAGTGAATGATAGGTAGTGGAATGATTATTTTTTGACCATTTGTTAAATGGTCTCTCAAATTTTTAAATATATGGGGAGGATCTGGAGTAAAATACAATTTTCGGGATGCATCACATGGATGTGTTGACCAATTCTTTATAACTGGATGTCTAGTGGCCCGGATATTGTACAATCTCCAAAGGGCTTGATTTTGGCCTCCCATGTCACTGACTACAGAATCTACCTTAAGACCCATATGCTCTGCTTCTATAATAACCGTTTCTATATCTTCTTTTACAGAATTGGCATTAAATGATTTTCCTGTGAACTGGTAACCTACAACTTGCTTCCACCGTGTTGTAACACCAGCTAACATATAAACTAAACCGTGTGTAGCAATTTCCTCAAATTGACCATCCGAGGGCGGTAGTGATGACCTCCCCAGAACCAAACCAGTGCTGGGATCAAAATCTAATCATGGGGTAATAGCAATTTCATCAATTAAAATTGCGCAATGCTTTTCCTCGTCTACCATCAAATCAACTTTAGTTTTCATAGCAGCTATAACTTCATGAAGTAGTCCGGGAGAAAATTTTAAATGTTCAATTCTTCTTTGAAGGGTGCGTTGGCTGGCAAAGGTTGGCCAATTTCTCTAACTGCATCGTAACCTGCAGCCCCGCATGTTAAACGCAATTTATAAGCTTTCATCATGGTCTCATCAGACCATTTAAAACCCCTTGTGGAGCACCTTCCCAATGAATTTAATTGATCATTGTTTAGAAACGAATTTAAATTTTCTTTAAAAAGATTGTTTTCGGTTTTCAATTTTTTGTTCTCTTTCCGAAACACATCAACTTTGCGAATATAATCTGCTAATTTTTTTCTTATTTTATCAATTTCAGATATTGAAATTGGAGCAACAGAGGAACATGATTCAGGAGGGGATACTGAGTTGTAACCTGATAAAACAATAATTATGTAAATATATATATTTAATAAACATGAAATGAACATTTACTTCCACATTCTGCGCCTTCCATATCATCCAAAACAGGTATAGGAGTAGAAGATGGGATATTTAGTATTTCAGGATGAGTGGGATGTGTTAAGTTGAAGCTCCAATGCATCTTAGTAGGTGTGACTGAAGAGCTGGTACCAGGAATAGCTAATAATTAAAACAATGTTTTCATATTACGTACATTTATTTTTAAAAGCAAATAGATATACCAGTCCTTACAAAATTAACTTCTGTATATTTTACTAAGCGTTCAATTGAAACATCATTTGTAGCTGCCTGAGAAAATAAGTACCTACTATGACATATTTTTATAACTTAATTCAATCAGCTTCTATTCCAAAATTTCCAGTAAGAGTTCAATTTGCTCATTCATTAAATGTGTATTATGTTTTGTGTGTTTGCAAATTTCAAAAGCTTCCAAAATATTTATTTTCCGTTTGTCATCACAAAAGTGTAAAACTTTAATTGTATTATTAGATGTTAATAAGTGAGTGTGTTCTAAGAAGTGTTTAAGTTTAGCGTAATTTGATTTTTGTGTTTTTTTGTATTTTGTATTTAACAGTAACACCGAACCTGTACTTGTCTAATATTGAAATTTGTATTTGTGTGACCTACCTATATATACTGAATTACAATGTACGATTTTTCAATTGAACACTTGTTACAGTTTCATACTAAGTAATTACGGGTGTTTGGATGTTTTAACGTGCATATATTATTTTAGTGATTCATTTTATTGAACTTGGTAAACAGAAATGGTAAACTGTGTAGTTTAATCAGCAAATAAATAATGTGTTATTAATAATTAGTGAAACAAATGAAAATGGTAGATGCAAGTGTAAAGAAGACAAAAAGATATCCTGGTGGTATCGGAAAGGTTTTCTAGGGGTAGGTAACCGGTTGCATGAATTTTTTGTATTTTATCATTGACTTACTGGCGGAAAAAAATATTTGTTAAATTCCCTGCACTTATGAACTTTAAAACAATATCTGGTCAAAAGCAATTCCATCCCAGCCATGAAACAGTTTGGTTTGTATTGATAATTTTAATATCAAAATAGTAGTAAATTTAATTATATCTTACTTATGGCTCCAACCCTAGGCTTAGTATATTGTAACTATTATCCTTTATTTCTCGAATAATTTATTTTATTTAAAAATGTTGTTCAGTCTGTGATCCTCTATAAGAAAAAAATATTGCAAACCAAAAACTTGAATTTGACTTCTATGTCCACGATTTGACGTGGTAGGCAGCGATCTTCCGATTTCGCCAGCTGTAATTTCAATACGAGATAGATGCGTGTCTTTTTTTGTACAGTCAGCGACAAATGTTTTCACCAGTCTTGTACCACTGTAACCCGCTTTACTGAGAAGGGGAGGTTTGCACCTCCACTTTTTCTCGACATTTTTCCAATTTCTGACGCATGCGTGATCTCACGTGCGTGAAAAACGCAAAATTCACGCGTACGAAGCTGGGCCAAAACGTGTTTCACCCTAGACTTTCCCCATACTCCTCGTTTGTCATATTTATTATAAAAACTCACTTTACACGGGGTTGGTCCTGTGAAATCAGCACGTTAGCAACGCTACTACTTTGATGAGTAGACAACTACACGCTTATGGGTTGTCAAGGACCGGTCGTGTATAATTAGGATACGCGCGCGTGGGTACCCCGTTGGATAAACAACTACGTGCTCATGGGTTGTCATGCACATAGAGTACATTTTATGGTTACCGCTTCCAACAATCTAAAACCGGAGATCACGTGGTGACCGGTCCTGCGGTTACCATGGATAATGCGCTTACTCACCGAGGTAGACCACGTGATGATCGAAACCTATTAACCGTTGAGTGATGTTGAACAGAACCTTAGCCTTTTCTAGACCCGTTCTGTCACATAAAACTTAAGATAAAATCGTTGCTCAATCTTTAATATTGTTGGACAGTTTGTTCCAATTTAGCTGCCCTACCCTGTATATCGCTTAATATGTAAGAAATTAAAAAGGCGCTATCTTTCTGTTTAGAAGCGCTTGCTGGCGCTA
The DNA here is from genome assembly GCA_963082805.1 of Hemicrepidius hirtus. NCBI lineage: Eukaryota > Metazoa > Arthropoda > Insecta > Coleoptera > Elateridae > Hemicrepidius > Hemicrepidius hirtus. The sequence continues at coordinate 26,259,400 of OY720159.1, forward strand.
GCTATTACCCACAAGGCGCAATATGTACCAAACTTAAATTAAGAACTTCGGGGGCTAGGGTTAAGTTAGCCCCCTAAAATTATAAACATTTATAACTCTGAAAGTAAAAAGGCGCTAGCTTTCTGGTTAGTGGCGCTTGCTGGCGCTAGCTATTACCTATAAGGCGCAATATGTACCAAACTTAAGTTAAGAACTTCGGGGGCTAGCGTTAAGTTAGCCCCCTAAAATTATAAACATTTGTATCTCCGAAAGTAAAAAAGCGCTAGCTTTCTGGTTAGTGGCGCTTGGTGGCGCTAGCTCTTGTGAACCCAACGCCATTTAGAATAATTAATTTTGAGGTAATTAGGGGGCCAGCTTAACGGACCCACCTACATACGGGAGCGAACTGCACCCTGCCCGACCCTAGATACCGTACCTAAGTTTGTTGTAATGATGTTTAAGAGATTTCCTAATCTTCCTTAAGTTTTACTCAAATGTTACTCAAAGAGCAGTTAATTTTAAGGTAGAAATGAGTGACTCATGTTTATGAATACCGAATTTAGGGATGATTTTCATTTAAGGGTAGGTGTAGGTTTAGTATGAGTAATCCTTAAGTGATGTCTCTGAATTTGGTCCATAGATGAGCAAAATTTAAAACTATATACTGAACTGTTAAATTAACGGCAAAATTTCTTGGTCCTTTACATGTTGAATTTGATCGTTCAAGATATTAATTATAGTATTAAGGAAGTATTAAGTACATTTTAAGTTGAAGGCTTCGGCGAAGACCCACGTTTTGGTTTCAGCTGGTTGCAGAGAAAATTCTCAAAACTACCATCCCTTTGAATTCTGGACTATAATTCAATATGGTTTTACAAGAACTGAGTGATGCTAATCGATTTTCATAGCATACAGATGGGAACTCTCTAAGAATGGCTACCAACTGAAACTGGGAAAGTATGTATTCCACATTAACACAAATAGAAACAGTAGGTAGAAATACTTTCAGTATGGGTGAAATAATTTTGTTTTTAACACGTGATGTCTCATGAAGCGTTCAATATTCTTCATTAAAAATTTCTTTTGATTGAAATTTTCAACGATTTAACTCAAATTAAAGTGTAAAGTTGCAAACAATCATGCTTGGGGTAAAAGAACAAAGCCAATTCAAAAAAAAGCTGATGCGTAACTTTCATTTGTCGACGTCTGTCACGTGACAGGTGCATGCGTAGTCACTACTATTCGACCAATCGGACGCTCGGATAACTACCCACGTGACCAACCAACATCGAATTGATAAGTGACAATTCTCAGTAATTGATTGAACTTGGGTTTAACGTTTCCATCGTTACTAGTAAATAACGCATAAAAAAATATTCCTCAGTTTCGTCGTTTCGTTATTGGAATTGAATGTAGGTACTTACTAATATTTGTAATATTTTTCTGTTTAGTATGTTGAATAATGGCCGAGAAGCGATTTGATGCGTATTCTTTAGAAGAAATAAAGTAGAGCGTTAAGAAGAGTGTGCCCATAAACACACAAAAAACCCACGCAAGTATTTGGCAACAATTTATGGCGTTTTGTGAAATTAGACTGTACGAACTTGCTGCTGAAACAACCGCAGAAGAAATTGCAAATATCTTAGAAGATTGGTCGTTTAATATGAAAAAAGGGATGGAGACAATTATAAGGAAGCATGTGTCAAAATTATCTTGAACACGACCACAAAAATTATACAAGAACGATATTTGAAACATTTCAATATAGTTTTGGATCCCTTCTCGCACATTACTTTTAAAGCAGCACGAGACGTTCGTTATACAAAACGGAGAAAACTACAGGAGAATCTAAGTAAAAGAAAACAAGCTGCTCAATCCTTACCTTTTAACAAAATCAAAGAAATGGCTGATGCTTGGACGAAAACACGCCAGAAGTATTGCAAAGAAAATTTTTCGATATTGTTTGTTCCTTCATGTTAGCCTGGAGAGGTAACGAGACTGCAAATTGTAAAGTGCAATATTTTCATGAAGAAACTAACTGTGAAGGAAATTCAACGAAACGACTTGAATATAACCCAATACTTTCTAAGACAGCACAAGGCGGTTCAAAAAACCTAACAAATGGTTAATTGAAGCAAAATTTCTGTACTTTACGACTTTTCAAGAAAATCATGGAAAAACGTGTACAGATCGTTTGTTTTTGACAGTAAATCCCAATTGGAGAAATTGTAATTGGTTTAAGAATATGCCATTAGGGATAAACACCATTTCGAAATGGACCAAAACATCAGCAGAAAAAATCTGGTTGGATACTAAAAAGTTCAAAATAAGCAATCATGCCATCGATCTTCTGCTGTCTCTGGATTAACAAAAAAAGGCATTGGAGTACAACAGCTAATTAAACTTCATTTGTCAATAATAACACTAACAATAACCATTAATTATATTGACAGTTTGAGAGATTTGAGAGATTGATAGTTGCGCTCTGTAAACATGTTCAATAAATTTTGCCTTTACTTTATTTACTTATTCGTGAAATAGTCTTACCGAATACCATTCGAGATATAATTTTTCCTAATAAAAATTGCAGATTGTTATACTCGCGTTGGTTGCTTGGCAATTCTGTTCAATGCATTGAAATAAAACCACTCGACTGGCGGCTTGTGGTTTTGTTACAATTAATTTCACAGAATTGCCAAGCAACCGCTCGTAGCAATCTTCAAATTTTATCGACAAAATTTAGTCTTTACTAAACGCGCAACTAGTTTAGCCAGGATCAAACCTAGGATAATGGATAAGGCGGGCCATAGGGTTTGATCCTGGCTAAACTAGTTAGTAACGACTAAATTTGTTTATGAATACGGCTGTATATCTGTTATGGTGTTATAAACCACAATAATTTATATCAAATTTAAAAGTGTCTAATTGTTCCTCTGGGGAACAACGGGAGCAACACAACGCTTTTAAAACTAAAACAGATTATTTTTGCAAGTAAATTATAAAGGATTAATTAAATAACAACAAATTAAACCGCCAATAATAAAATTAAATGTGCTATATTTATTTTAACATAACGATTTAAAATTTTACGATTTTTAAATATGATGTGCCATGATTTTCAAATTTTACAGCGTTCGTCAAAAAATTTGATAATTAGTTCGCATAAATTAGATTTCTGCAAATCACAACTAATATAACAAATTTTTGACAAATGCTGTAAAATTTGAAAATCATGGCACGTCATATTTAATAATCGCAAAATTTTAAATCGTTATTTTAAAATAAATATATCACATTTAATTTTATTATTTGCGCCATTTGAAACGCAATCATTTTACCTTTCAATTAGTACCATTACCATTCCTGTAAGTTGAATTGGGGAGCAGGAATCACCAGAAACGTTCAATACAATGTTAAATCTCTATGTACCCCTTTAAGACCAGCCACTCGGTATATGTTCTTCGACGATTGCCGAAGAAAGTCTCAAGGGTCTGTGAAGGTGTTTTTGAAGGGCAAAGCGGGTGGTCTGATAAGGATTATCGAAGCGACCGATCCATCTTTTAAATAAGTTTGTAATTATTGTATCACATTTTAATAAATATTGTACTGAGTAAAAAGAATCGAGAACTGTTACACCTTTAATACACCTTTAATACATTTATTACTTTTCCTATTAATTTGGGATTCCAGTTACAGCCTGTAGCCGCTCTTAGTGAATCACCTTCTATAAAATTTGTAAATTTGTGATAATTATGTTGTACGTTAGTTTTATTAACTATTGTTAATTATTTATTTATTACAGAACTCAAAAGCTATTGTGTTATAAAATTATGTTATAAATTGCTAGTTAACCAAAACGATTAACTAAAGCAGGTCAGAGATAAAGTGGAGGTAAGCTAGTATTCTATTAACAATTAAAACCTGTAAAGCCAGCCTTGAATAAAGCAGAAGGCAAAGTTTGGGATGAGAGATTTGGTGGGCTTTTGAATATTAAGCGCACAATTACAGAGGCGGTATTGCAGAACGGCACGTTTAATGACGTACCCAGTCATATCATGTATTTAATACACACCTATATACTCTTACTCTTTCTAACACATCTAGCCATCCGATATTTGACTACGTGCCTATAGAATAATAATATTCCGATGTAACTATTTTCGGACACCGTTGACTTGCAGGTTAAGCTTCGAACTTTACCCCATTATAAATTAAACACAAACCGGAGCTAATCTGACACATATTTCCGTCAAAGCCAATCCAAACCAATTGTATCTTAAATTTTAAAGTTTACCAAATCCACTTTATCACGATGATCACAAAATGATTAATATTAAACCAGGTTCTTAGTTTAACTTGCGATTTCTCGACTGAAATTCAATTTCAAGTCCTATGCGTCCTTATCAAATACCTACTATTAAAAAATTTCGAATGTGGTAAATACGTTTACACCTTTTATACGTCTTTTATGAATATTTTCCATAAGTGAAACAACCAGCTTTTATTCTTCGGTTATTTTAAGGTGGAAAATTTTATAGACGGGGTGATTGAAAGGGTGTGAACTTATTTTATCTTTTCTACTTAGGATGCAAGATGTACCTAATTATACCTACCTGTATCATGTTTTCAAAAGTTAAGTAATTAGAAAGAGAAGAAATCTATTATAAAAGTACTTCAACAAGGATTTGCAATGTATAACAGTTACTTAGTAGGTAATCAAGGGGACGTTAAACGATTTTTCTGAAACAATGCTTCTAGGATAATTTGCCCCCCACAATTCGCCCACGGATGATTCGCCCCCGGACGATTCTCCCCCGGAAAAGAATTTAAAAAAAATGACAATTTTGTATTTTGGGCATAAGTTGGTTGTTATTAAAATTTTTTCAAATCTGTTAAAACTTTCTTTAAGCAACTTTTTAGCTGAAATACCGTAGTGGTATCAAAAATTTTCCATTGCACAATGCTGATAAATACTTATCTTAATCTTAAAGAAGAAATGCAACCTATCTACCGTTTTTTATTATAACATTGTAGTATAAATAATAGGAACTAGTTGTGTGATTAACTGATTACAGAAGATGTTCAAACTGGAGGCCGTTCTCACGTACACAAAGATTTGCTCTTTTTATAATATTGTTTACAGCTCTTTGAATATCTCTGCCTCGAATTGTAGCAAATGCATGTAAAATGTTCCTTTTTAATTCCTCCCTATTGTTAATCCTGTTCTTATAGATTTATTTTTGTGGTTTCCACATAAAAAGAAATCTAAAGGGGACAAACCTGGTGATCGAACAGGCCATTTCACATCCTTTCCGGGGGCGAATCGTCCGGGGGCGAATTATCCGCGGGGGCGAATCATCCGGGAGCGAATCATCCGGGGGCGAATCGTCCGGGGGCGAATTGTGGGGGCCGAATTGTCCGCAACTCTTGCAAAGTTCCTTGCCCGTATCTGTTAGAAAAAAACCATATTCTATAGGTATGTACTTATTATAATTTTAATTGCCTGCAATTAATAGTGTGATTAGGCATCCGAAGACATATGATAAGCCTGATTGAAAAATTTTCTTGATCGTACCTAAAACACCAATAAAAAAACAGAGGTTGGGATGTGGCTACTTCCCAACCCGAAAATAGATAAGAAAGTTGCCATTTCCCAACATATGTATTGTCAAATGATGTTGAAATTGTTTACTTTCCAACTTTTGACTTATAAGGTAACAGACAAAAGAAACTGCGGCCACTTATCCCCGGAAGTCAATATTCTACAAAAGAAACATGTTTGGGACGCCGATGTTCTGGTAAGACAAAATAAATATTATTTACCCGAAATCTTAGACCAATCAGTCAACACCGACATCCATGTGAGTGGTTTGCAGTTCTAAAGCGAAGAAAAGCAGACAAACGAGCAGAAAAAGGAGGAGATAACCAAAATTCCACGGATATTTTTGCACGAAACCGTTGACTGATTGTATTATAGACTGTTAATCTTTGAGTATGAAATGCAGCACATGAAAGGACGCAAAATAAATTAGTTTGAACGCAAAACACTCTTTGAGAGTATTTCGCTACAATCGCCAAAAGATGCCATATTAAATTGTTAAACCAATACCTTAAAAGCACTGGAGATACAATTTAATTTCAACTTATCCTCCTGTCCATAGCTGGCGCTTATTTAAGTAGTATTTTGAGTGGCTACGAATTTACTAGTTTTCTTACTAGTTTTACTGTGTTTTACGATTTTATGTTTCACGTTTCATATTGTTAATTTTTTACTGAAAACCTTTAAAGGTTACGGCTGATATAAAAATATGGCTACAAGCACACGTGACGTGGTAACAAGTGTATGTACATAAATTGTGGGCAAAGTGCGCGAACTTTTCCGGAAATGCAATTATATTCATTTCCCAAAGAAAAAAATAGATCTCAGCAATAAATTTTAAATGCAGGTGAGCAATTTATTAATTTATTAATAGGATTGAAATAGCTCAATATTTGTCATAAATACGCTTCCGCTTACCGCCTTTCAGATACGCTTACATAGCGCATAACCACGTGCATTGTCTACGTTCGTACACCTGTTTGTTTTTACAACGCTTCTGCTCAAGTCTAGTCATAACAACTAGAGATAAACTACAGCCGTTATCAATCAGTTTTGCGAATATAAACGTTCAAAACTCCAGTATCATTGTTCTATTCCTTCATTGCAGGAAATACCGACCTTCTCGAATTAAGTCAGGAGGCTTTACAAAAAAAGTTGATTTGTGGGGACCATTTTCAAGAGCGGGATTTTAAAAATTTTATCTTAAAAACACGATTAAAACAGAAGGCAGTTCCTATACGTTATGAAGAACTAACTCTTAAAATACCAACCGAAACGTATACAAATACAACGGATAGTACTATCGGTGCTATGCCCACTCTAACACCAGAAAAGTCAATGACAAAACTTACAAGGCACCGTTCAAAAAGCCCAAACCATGTTAGTCCGCAAACTAGTCAGTGGTTTATGAGTGTGTGCGAAATGCCTGCTGCCACTGCGGAAGGAGTCAAAAGAATAAGAAAATTTGATGACAATCTAAGAAAAAAGAAATTGAGGAAAACTATTGGCAATCACGAAACTTAATGGCACAGAAACGGTCCACCATTAGCAAATTAAAAAAATCTGTAAAAAAATATAAACATTTTGATAATACTGAATTAACAATTAATTCCATAAAATATTCCTCAGGCGCATCCAGTGCTATAACACGAATGCAAGCATTACACCGTGGGAAAAGACCATGGCTACAATTAGAAAATGGATAGAGGCGTCCAAGTTTAAACCTGGATTTAGCCCCAGATTACTTTGCCAAATTAAAAAGAAAGTGGAAACAATGTGTGCAAAAGAAAAGGAAAGCGCGATCGCATTTGATGAAATGAAGGTTAAGAGCTTCTTGGAGTACGATAAGCGGCTAGATTTTATAGAAGGGTTCGTAGACTTAGGCCCATTTAGAAGAACAAAGAAAAACGGTTAACAGATTATGGTGTTTGTTGCCCGAGGCATTTATTCGCCTTGAAAAATGCCCCTGACTTATTTTATCAGCTGTAACATTTATGAAAAAACACATATTGAGCGATTTAATAAAAAAAAACATTATTAGAAGCTATAAAAATCAGTCTAAAAGTGAATGCAGTAATATGTGACCAAAGTACTAACAACCAATCTGCATTAAAACGTCTTGGGGCTACATCAGAGAAACCATATTTCTTTGTTGGTAAACATAGGATTTATTCAATTTTCGATGTCCCACACATTTTTAAACACTTTAGATGTAATTGGTTGGGAAATGATTTTATGTTTATGTTTAAGTGTCATTTAGTGACATTAGAAAATATAATGACATAGACAAAAAAAGTAAAACAGTTTTTAAAAATTACCGAAGAACATTAAAATCCAGGACCATTTAAAAAAAATGTCGTGTAAGTTAGCGCTTTAATTCAAGTGTTTCTGCAGGAATTAAGACTGCTGTGGAAACCGGCGAATTAACGACTTCTTCCGGTTTAAATACCAGCAAATTCATTAAAACAATGAACAACTTATTTGACACCTTAAACATGAATCGGTTAGAAACGGTATATAAGATTACAGTTACAGGAATGAAACGATTACCATGTTACAATGAATTAACGGGGACTATAAATTCAATTCTTTACCTATTCGAAGATCAAAAGAATTTAGGTTATGACTATTTACTAACGCGTCGACTGAATCAAGATTTTGTCGAAAATTTATTTTCCGTTTTCGGGCAACGGGGGGCTATAACAAGAATCCTACTGTTCGAGTTTTTGGAGGCATTTTTAAAATAAATTGTTTAACGAAATTAATGAAAACCAGTGATAGTTCCAACTGCGAGGAAGATGAAGATGAAAATCTTTGGACCATATCAGAGGAAAATAAAGAGATAGATTTAGAAGTGGAAAGAGAAACAGAAAACAGTAATTCTATCGTGCTTCCTGATGATTGGGATTATGATTCCTGGAATGATTCTAAGTCAGTTTTTCCGCCAACCTCTGCTTCACCTTCCCCATTGACGCCTTCCCTTCATAAATCAGTGTCTTCACATTTAACCTTGTACTCGCTAGGGCACATATAATTTCCGCACCGATAATCCTTTAATGACCCCCAACTTAAGCTAATGTGTATTTTCCATACCAAGGGTTAATGAGTATCTTGAGAGGGTTAACTCATAAGGCGTAACTAGAGGAAAAGAATTTCAGAAAATATTTTGTTTTTGTAAAAATATAATTATATTATCAGTTTATCAGCCCAAGTTGAAGGGTAAAGCAGCAGAAGCATAGCAGCAGAAGCCGTGTAATTTTCAACATGGAAGTACAAATTATATTAAGTAATCGCGGAAATAGCTTACTACTTGTTGATAAGCAGAAGTTTTCTAAGTGCAGAACTTTAAAATCGGCTGAAGTGTTGTGGCGATGTGTACAAAAGACTTGTTCCTCTACTGTTCACACTGTTGGAGACGAACATCTGGTTGTGCGGAGCTAAATAAATCACAACCATGCTGAAAATGCTGAAAAATTAGCAAGACAGTTAGTAAGCAACGTCTGCAAAAGGAAAGCTGTAGAAGATCTAGTGAAAAAGTCGTCGAAATACGTCGTGAGTTTAAAGATAATTTGCCTGCAACAATTACCACAAGTGATGTAGGGTGCATAAGAAGAAATATCTATAACGCCAAACGTTTACACTTACCATCAACATTGCCGAAGTGTGCCCAGGATGTACTATCAGAGACAAATGTTTTCACCAGTCTAATACCATTTATACCGCTAATAACGCGCTTTACTGAGAAGTATAAGAGGTTGCATAACGACGCTTTTATTGTTTTACATAGGTATGTTGGTAACGCTGTTAAAATTGTGAAATCAAATAGGAAGGGTGGGAGCTGGTTGTCAGGGTATTTTAAAACTGATGCAGTGAAAACGTCCAAGTAAACAAAAATTTTACATAATTCAAAAAAAAGACTCCCCGACTACATGCGATGTCTACCGAATCACTTGGCGCCAAATTCAAATTTAAAAACTAAAAGTTACAAAGGAGTTTTTATAATAAACTTGTTAAGATGATGGAAATAATTCTAGTCCATTGTCCATTTTTGTTCTTGTATGAAGAACGTAATGTTACCTCGTTCAAGTTAAAAATTTTTGAGAGTTTATTTCTTGTATTTATGGCTCCTATAATGAAATTCATTATGGGCTTTTTGATGTTTTTTATACATAGAGTAATTTATCCTCATGCAAAAATTTTACATAATTCATAAAAATAAACTTCCAACAATCGGAACGCCTGCCGTCAACAGACTCCCCGACTACATGCGATGTCTACCGAATCACTTGGCGCCAAATTCAAATTTAAAAACTAAAAGTTACAAAGGAGTTTTTATAATAAACTTGTTTCTATTTCAAGGACAATAAATTTGTTATAAATACAATACAATAAATACAATAATTTCGAATAAAAAGTTTCGTATTTTGTTATCATTAAGAGGATTTTTTTTCAAATATGCAGTGCCTTAAACCATTACCAAGCACTAGGAGTTTCAATAATTATTAATCAATTTAAAACTATATCCTGAAAACAGGAGCAGCTATATAGGCAGTCAAGGATGTCATTACCGCTTTCAGCTAAACAATTTCGGATTAAGATAAGAAATCCGCTTTCACTTTTGGAGTCTCATCTACTCATTTATACAATTTTGATGTATATGTTACGGCTAAAGTGTAAACTTGGATAGTTTGTAAACTAACTGGCTAGTATAGAAACTAACCAAACGCTTGGTTCTTTTAGTGAAAAACAATATTTCCACTAAATTAGCAGTAAATTTGGTTAGTTTGTAAACTATCCAGTTAGTTTATAAACTATCCAAAAACGTTGGTTAAATTACTGATCTCGATTAAAGTAAATAAAATAACCAATGTCCTTGGTTAGTTTATAAACTAGCTATTTTACACTGGCTAAAATAAACATTTTTCTTCTGCTAATTCAAAATAGCCAGTTTCTTTGCTAGTCTGCAAACTAACCAAACTATGTTCAGTTAATTTTCTTTGGCTAGTATATGGTCCAACGATTATTATTTTGAACTATTTTGATATATAACTTAATTCACACGTAGTCTCATGTTACATTATTTATTGCGCACAAAAAATACAAAATACAAAAATTTGAACATTTGAACGGAAAAAATGAAATATACGACTGACTACTATCAATAAGTAATTAACAGCACAACGGAAATACCGTGCTTTGAAGAAACTCATTGGGGGTTGGTTGTGACCAAGGCTGTGATAGATTCTAACTTGACAATATCAACTTTAATAAGGTGACTTTAAGAATAACAATTCGCAAAATTTGTTATTACACACTGTTTTTCTATCATAAATGTTGTGATAGCTTGGTTAGTTTATTAGTTTAGTCAAGTAAGCAACATTTATACCGAGTGGTTGGTCATATCCCTGCACTAAAGTCTTTTACATTGCTTATCATATTTATGCGACTTCCTGCTCAGTTTTAACCATTTCCCAATTTCTGATACAGAGGTATATTCGTTTACCAATCCAAGGGACTGAATTTTTCGTAACCAAGATTGAGTTAAATGGAATCTGCATCCAACAATTTGCACTTCATTACAGCACGTTTCGTAAACACCTTCGTGTATGGCACTCTCAAAGTCACAAATAACAGTTTGGGATGTAAGTTACAGCCGTATACGTTGTAACACTTTTCCCTCAATTCTTGAAAAAGGTTGACATATGTGGAGTTCCGTTTGTTTGGCAATAGACAAAAAGCTAGGGGTACATAATGTCCATTTCGAAAACCATGTAGCGTAAACAATTGCACAAAGAACTTCGCACAATAATTAAATGTTCCATCTAAATATAAATTTTCCATTTCACAAAGGAAACGTATGTTAGTAGCAGACGAAAAAAACTAGAATGTTATTTTCTCGATTGTTAATGAATGTAAATTCTTCATCACGACAAGTTTTCATACATATATTATCTAATATGTTATGTACATCCTGGGCACACTTCGGCAATGTTGATGGTAAGTGTAAACGTCTGGCGTTATAGATATTTCTTCTTATGCACCCTACATCACTTGTGGTAATTGTTGCAGGCAAATTTTCTTTAAACTCACGACGTATTTCGACGGCTTTTTCACTAGATCTTCTACAGCTTTCCTTTTGCAGACGTTGCTTACTAACTGTCTTGCCAATTTTTCAGCATTTTCAGCATGGTTGTGTGTTCTTCATAAAAGAACAAAAATGGACAATGGACTGGAATTATTTCCATCATCTTAACAAGTTTATTATAAAAACTCCTTTGTAACTTTTAGTTTTTAAATTTGAATTTGGCGCCAAGTGATTCGGTAGACATCGCATGTAGTCGGGGAGTCTTTTTTTTGAATTATGTAAAATTTTTGTTTACTTGGACGTTTTCACTGCATCAGTTTTAAAATACCCTGACAACCAGCTCCCACCCTTCCTATTTGATTTCACAATTTTAACAGCGTTACCAACATACCTATGTAAAACAATAAAAGCGTCGTTATGCAACCTCTTATACTTCTCAGTAAAGCGCGTTATTAGCGGTATAAATGGTATTAGACTGGTGAAAACATTTGTCTCTGATAGTACATCCTGGGCACACTTCGGCAATGTTGATGGTAAGTGTAAACGTCTGGCGTTATAGATATTTCTTCTTATGCACCCTACATCACTTGTGGTAATTGTTGCAGGCAAATTATCTTTAAACTCACGACGTGTTTTGACGACTTTTTCACTAGATCTTCTACAGCTTTCCTTTTGCAGACGTTGCTTACTAACTGTCTTGCTAATTTTTCAGCATTTTCAGCATGGTTGTGATTTATTTAGCTCCGCACAACCAGATGTTCGTCTCCAACAGTGTGAACAGTAGAGGAACAAGTCTTTTGTACACATCGCCACAACACTTCAGCCGATTTTAAAGTGTTGCACTTAGAAAACTTCTGCTTATCAACAAGTAGTAAGCTATTTCCGCGATTACTTAATATAATTTGTACTTCCATGTTGAAAATTACACGGCTTCTGCTGCTATGCTTCTGCTGCTTTACCCTTCAACTTGGGCTGATAAACTGATAATATAATTATATTTTTACAAAAACAAAATATTTTCTGAAATTATTTTCCTCTAATTACGCCTTATGAGTTAACCCTCTCAAGATACTCATTAACCCTTGGTATGGAAAATACACATTAGCTTAAGTTGGGGGTCATTAAAGGATTATCGGTGCGGAAATTATATGTGCCCTAGCGAGTACAAGGTTAAATGTGAAGACACTGATTTATGAAGGGAAGGCGTCAATGGGGAAGGTGAAGCAGAGGTTGGCGGAAAAACTGACTTAGAATCATTCCAGGAATCATCATTCCAATCATCAGGAAGCACGATAGAATTACTGTTTTCTGTTTCTCTTTCCACTTCTAAATCTATCTCTTTATTTTCCTCTGATATGGTCCAAAGATTTTCATCTTCATCTTCCTCGCAGTTGGAACTATCACTGGTTTCCATTAATTTCGTTAAACAATTTATTTTAAAAATGCCTCCAAAAACTCGAACAGTAGGATTCTTGTTATAGCCCCCCCGTTGCCCGAAAACGGAAAATAAATTTTCGACAAAATCTTGATTCAGTCGACGCGTTAGTAAATAGTCATAACCTAAATTCTTTTGATCTTCGAATAGGTAAAGAATTGAATTTATGTCCCCGTTAATTCATTGTAACATGGTAATCGTTTCATTCCTGTAACTGTAATTTTATATACCGTTTCTAACCGATTCATGTTTAAGGTGTCAAATAAGTTGTTCATTGTTTTAATGAATTTGCTGGTATTTAAACCGGAAGAAGTCGTTAATTCGCCGGTTTCCACAGCAGTCTTAATTCCTGCAGAAACACTTGAATTAAAGCGCTAACTTACACGACATTTTTTTTAAATGGTCCTGGATTTAAATGTTCTTCGGTAATTTTAAAAACTTCAACTGTTTTACTTTTTTTGTCTATGTCATTATATTTTCTAATGTCACTAAATGACACTTAAACATAAACATAATAGTTATTTATGCAACATGTGCAGAAAGTTAGTGTTTATCGCATTAGGCGTAAAGTTGTCCACCGACGCGTAAGCGGAGGTGGACAAAACGCCGTATGCGATAAACACACTTTCTGCTCGAGTTTGCATACCCTATTTTTTCTACGATCGTGGTTTATTCAACCAAAATTTTAAAATAAATTCAAGCATTTTGTATTCGGCAGATATTAATGAAAGAGGTTGCTCTGGTAGATGTAAACTTTACATAGCAACCATGCTGTCATTTTAATAAACAACAAAAACTAAATATAGACGTCATTACGTCTAATTTTGTAGAAATTATACATATTTCTATGAAAAATAAAAACATTTAAAATCGTCGACCCTTTGGTCTCATATTCTATGTTGAGGACAACACTTGCAGTAAAAGATAACGTTGATCTTTGAAAATATACGAAATTAATGGCATTTCTAAAGAGGAAATCTGTTGGATATCGTTTCTTAACGGAAACACCGAATGAGAAATATTTAATGATGAAGGTACATAAAAAACATTCAAAATTGTAATACTTGTCAAATTAATGTTGAAATACGTACTTAGTTAGGATTAGGTAATTATGAATTTGTATATCAATAAACGTGGTTCTCGCAATGTTTTTGTATTTTCAGCGCACGCACGCATGCGAGTGCAATAAACTTTTTTTATTGCACTCCAGTGCAATAAACTTTTTTTATTGCACTCCAGTGCAATAAACACCTGCTTTTGTCACTAAAAATAGAGATCAAAAGTGTCACTTTGTGCACGATCGTAGAAAAAATCATTTCCCAACCAATTACATCTAAAGTTTTTAAAAATGTGTGGGACATCGAAAATTGAATAAATCCTATGTTTACCAACAAAGAAATATGGTTTTTCTGATGTAGCCCCAAGACGTTTTAATGCAGATTGGTTGTTAGTACTTTGGTCACATATTACTGCATTCACTTTTAGACTGATTTTTATAGCTTCTAATAATGTTTTTTTTATTAAATCGCTCAATATGTGTTTTTTCATAAATGTTACAGCTGATAAAATAAGTCAGGGGCATTTTTCAAGGCGAATAAATGCCTCGGGCAACAAACACCATAATCTGTTAACCGTTTTTCTTTGTTCTTCTAAATGGGCCTAAGTCTTCGAACCCTTCTATAAAATCTAGCCGCTTATCGTACTCCAAGAAGCTCTTAACCTTCATTTCATCAAAAGCGATCGCGCTTTCCTTTTCTTTTGTACACATTGTTTCCACTTTCTTTTTAATTTGGCAAAGTAATCTGGGGCTAAATCCAGGTTTAAACTTGGACGCCTCTATCCAAAACATCTAAAGTTTTTAAAAATGTGTGGGACATCGAAAATTGAATAAATCTTATGTTTATCAACAAAGAAATATGGTTTTTCTGATGTAGCCCCAAGACGTTTTAATGCAGATTGGTTGTTAGTACTTTGGTCACATATTACTGCATTCACTTTTAGACTGATTTTTATAGCTTCTAATAATGTTTTTTTTTTATTAAATCGCTCAATATTGTGTTTTTTCATAAATGTACAGCTGATAAAATAAGTCAGGGGCATTTTTCAAGGCGAATAAATGACTCGGGCAACAAACACCATAATCTGTTAACCGTTTTTCTTTGTTCTTCTAAATGGGCCTAAGTCTTCGAACCCTTCTATAAAATCTAGCCGCTTATCGTACTCCAAGAAGCTCTTAACCTTCATTTCATCAAAAGCGATCGCGCTTTCCTTTTCTTTTGCACACATTGTTTCCACTTTCTTTTTAATTTGGCAAAGTAATCTGGGGCTAAATCCAGGTTTAAGCTTGGACGCCTCTATCCATTTTCTAATTGCAGAAATACGTGGGAGCACCAGCTTTTGAGTTCTTCTCAAAAATTTATATGTTGACGGAGATTTATAAAATAATGACATTGCAAATTGCTTTTCGTCATTTTTCCATGGTCTTTTCCCACGGTGTAATGCTTGCATTCGTTTTATAGCACTTGATGCGCCTGAGGAATATTTTATGGAATTAATTGTTAATTCAGTATTATCAAAATGTTTATATTTTTTACAGATTTTTTTTAATTTGCTAATGGTGGACCGTTTCTGTGCCATTAAGTTTCGTTGATTGCCAATAGTTTTCCTCAATTTCTTTTTTCTTAGATTGTCATCAAATTTTGCTGCATGTTTTCTGAGCGTTAGCAAATAAGCTTTATGTAAGTGCAATAAGTTTAAAACTACCAGTCTTCTCTTTAGGTTTGATTTTGGAATTTAATTAATTTTTAGAAAATGCTCAAAAGGCAATTTATTGTCCCTTGTAGGATTTTTTACTAAACGGAATGAAAATAAAAACACAAACAACCGCTGAGTTACCAACTGAAAACCAAGCATCGTCATCGGGGCAATCAACATCAAAAATAAATGAAATTCATCTTTTGTATACGCGGATATGCTCGAACCTAAATCCGCTTCAAATTTAACTATATTTACTTAACAAACTATGGTCCGTGCATAGTATAGTTATTGTTTTTCAATAACTTTATTCTTAATTGTGAAATTGCCTTGGATTGGGTTTCCCAACTTTTTGTACTGCTTTAATTTGTTATCCACGATGCTTTATATTACCTAACTTTTGTGTTTAATTAATTAATTTTTCCTTTTTGATATGGGTTCTTAAAACTTATATTTTTTTAAATAGAAAAAAACGCAGTCTCCACTTCCCACCACTTTTTGAGATGGATCTTTCATTTATTATATTTTTTTAATTTTGACTAGTAATGGTTCTTGTCATGGGTCGGCAAGTTTTTTACTAACTTTTTATGTTCTTTTCTTATGTATGTATGTATGTATGTATGTATGTATGTATGTATGTATGTATGTATGTATGTATGTATGTATGTATGTATGTATGTATGTATGTATGTATGTATGTATGTATGTATGTATGTATGTATGTATGTATGTATGTATGTATGTATGTATGTATGTATGTATGTATGTATGTATGTATGTATGTATGTATGTATGTATGTATGTATGTATGTATGTATGTATGTATGTATGTATGTATGTATGTATGTATGTATGTATGTATGTATGTATGTATGTATGTATGTATGTATGTATGTATGTATGTATGTATGTATGTATGTATGTATGTATGTATGTATGTATGTATGTATGTATGTATGTATG
This sequence comes from Hemicrepidius hirtus, assembly GCA_963082805.1. Taxonomy (NCBI): domain Eukaryota; kingdom Metazoa; phylum Arthropoda; class Insecta; order Coleoptera; family Elateridae; genus Hemicrepidius; species Hemicrepidius hirtus. The sequence continues at coordinate 26,276,215 of OY720159.1, forward strand.
TATGTATGTATGTATGTATGTATGTATGTATGTATGTATGTATGTATGTATGTATGTATGTATGTATGTATGTATGTATGTATGTATGTATGTATGTATGTATGTATGTATGTATGTATGTATGTATGTATGTATGTATGTATGTATGTATGTATGTATGTATGTATGTATGTATGTATGTATGTATGTATGTATGTATGTATGTATGTATGTATGTATGTATGTATGTATGTATGTATGTATGTATGTATGTATGTATGTATGTATGTATGTATGTATGTATGTATGTATGTATGTATGTATGTATGTATGTATGTATGTATGTATGTATGTATGTATGTATGTATGTATGTATGTATGTATGTATGTATGTATGTATGTATGTATGTATGTATGTATGTATGTATGTATGTATGTATGTATGTATGTATGTATGTATGTATGTATGTATGTATGTATGTATGTATGTATGTATGTATGTATGTATGTATGTATGTATGTATGTATGTATGTATGTATGTATGTATGTATGTATGTATGTATGTATGTATGTATGTATGTATGTATGTATGTATGTATGTATGTATGTATGTATGTATGTATGTATGTATGTATGTATGTATGTATGTATGTATGTATGTATGTATGTATGTATGTATGTATGTATGTATGTATGTATGTATGTATGTATGTATGTATGTATGTATGTATGTATGTATGTATGTATGTATGTATGTATGTATGTATGTATGTATGTATGTATGTATGTATGTATGTATGTATGTATGTATGTATGTATGTATGTATGTATGTATGTATGTATGTATGTATGTATGTATGTATGTATGTATGTATGTATGTATGTATGTATGTATGTATGTATGTATGTATGTATGTATGTATGTATGTATGTATGTATGTATGTATGTATGTATGTATGTATGTATGTATGTATGTATGTATGTATGTATGTATGTATGTATGTATGTATGTATGTATGTATGTATGTATGTATGTATGTATGTATGTATGTATGTATGTATGTATGTATGTATGTATGTATGTATGTATGTATGTATGTATGTATGTATGTATGTATGTATGTATGTATGTATGTATGTATGTATGTATGTATGTATGTATGTATGTATGTATGTATGTATGTATGTATGTATGTATGTATGTATGTATGTATGTATGTATGTATGTATGTATGTATGTATGTATGTATGTATGTATGTATGTATGTATGTATGTATGTATGTATGTATGTATGTATGTATGTATGTATGTATGTATGTATGTATGTATGTATGTATGTATGTATGTATGTATGTATGTATGTATGTATGTATGTATGTATGTATGTATGTATGTATGTATGTATGTATGTATGTATGTATGTATGTATGTATGTATGTATGTATGTATGTATGTATGTATGTATGTATGTATGTATGTATGTATGTATGTATGTATGTATGTATGTATGTATGTATGTATGTATGTATGTATGTATGTATGTATGTATGTATGTATGTATGTATGTATGTATGTATGTATGTATGTATGTATGTATGTATGTATGTATGTATGTATGTATGTATGTATGTATGTATGTATGTATGTATGTATGTATGTATGTATGTATGTATGTATGTATGTATGTATGTATGTATGTATGTATGTATGTATGTATGTATGTATGTATGTATGTATGTATGTATGTATGTATGTATGTATGTATGTATGTATGTATGTATGTATGTATGTATGTATGTATGTATGTATGTATGTATGTATGTATGTATGTATGTATGTATGTATGTATGTATGTATGTATGTATGTATGTATGTATGTATGTATGTATGTATGTATGTATGTATGTATGTATGTATGTATGTATGTATGTATGTATGTATGTATGTATGTATGTATGTATGTATGTATGTATGTATGTATGTATGTATGTATGTATGTATGTATGTATGTATGTATGTATGTATGTATGTATGTATGTATGTATGTATGTATGTATGTATGTATGTATGTATGTATGTATGTATGTATGTATGTATGTATGTATGTATGTATGTATGTATGTATGTATGTATGTATGTATGTATGTATGTATGTATGTATGTATGTATGTATGTATGTATGTATGTATGTATGTATGTATGTATGTATGTATGTATGTATGTATGTATGTATGTATGTATGTATGTATGTATGTATGTATGTATGTATGTATGTATGTATGTATGTATGTATGTATGTATGTATGTATGTATGTATGTATGTATGTATGTATGTATGTATGTATGTATGTATGTATGTATGTATGTATGTATGTATGTATGTATGTATGTATGTATGTATGTATGTATGTATGTATGTATGTATGTATGTATGTATGTATGTATGTATGTATGTATGTATGTATGTATGTATGTATGTATGTATGTATGTATGTATGTATGTATGTATGTATGTATGTATGTATGTATGTATGTATGTATGTATGTATGTATGTATGTATGTATGTATGTATGTATGTATGTATGTATGTATGTATGTATGTATGTATGTATGTATGTATGTATGTATGTATGTATGTATGTATGTATGTATGTATGTATGTATGTATGTATGTATGTATGTATGTATGTATGTATGTATGTATGTATGTATGTATGTATGTATGTATGTATGTATGTATGTATGTATGTATGGTTAACACCAGTGAAAACGTTAACATTTGTCAACATTTTTTTACAGTAAATTCGTGGGTTTAGACAAGGTTTTTACTGTTGTTTTAATCTAATCACCTTTTACCCACTTTGAGCTATAGAGGATTGTTATCAATTTATTAAAATGTAACTCTTTAACCTGCTTCATTGAAACCTTAACGGTATTGCACTTTTTAACCGTACTAGGTAAACTATTATAATTTTATTGCACCCTTGACAAAAATCGAATTTTTGTTTTAATCGTTTTGGTATGCCACAGAATAAAATTATTCCTATTTCTAGTTCCATGTTCGTGTGTTTCTGAGGATAGTGCCATAGTTTCATTAAAATATTGTGGAATTATTGACAGATTGACTCTGTGGATGAATATGAAACACCTATAGCTCTATAAAATCCCTTACATATATATTCAACTTAACATATTTACCATAACCTTAATTCTGGTATATCTGTTAACTCCCATTATTACGGTCATGCATCTGTTTTCAAGTTTCTGAATCCTATTGAGGGTTGCTTCATTGCACAGATATGATACCGTCGCGTCGGTCAACTCAAAGAGAAAGTGTGGTAATATAATTGTGCCTATTGAATATTATCTTTCTACTTCATTCGCTCATAAACCCACTAGATCTTGCCAAACTTGCATTGTTTCGTAATTTTATTACGGGCCTTCTTTATGTGTTGATCAAATTTTCAGTTTCTATAGATTGTTATTGTAACGACGGAATTGGTGGAATTTGGTGCGTCGTATATAAGACGCCATTTTTCACATCCGTAGATAGCGTCGTTTTGCCGAGAAGTTGGCGCATCTTCCGCGGAGCGAGCCGAAGATCCCGAGCTTGGTGGTTAAAAGGCGCCGCGGAGCGTTTCAACGGAGAGTTCCGTCAAGAGTTCCGCCGAGAGTTCAGCCAAGAGGTCCGCGGAGAATTCATAATTCATTATTACCGTTCAGATTATTCCAACTCTTTAAATTATTGTTCCGATTTTGAATTATTGTCCGTATTTCCAAGATTCCGTGTACCAGTGTTCTAAATTTTGATTTTATTTCAAAGTCCATTCAATTTACCGTTAACCAGTTAATTCAAATTACTATTCGTTTATTTTAGTGAAGTGTAGCCGTCATTAAACGTAAGTTGTATTTAGTTTTTGACCTAGAGTACCCTGAATTTATCCCGACCTACCCCGTTCCCGTAGCATAGTGAACTATTGTGAGGACTATATGTGACCTAGTGCAACAAGTACCTTACAAGTGAGAGCTTTCTGGCAGATTATATGTGACTGAAACAAGCAACTGCCATGATTAACCCCATACCGATCCACTACTACCCACCCTGAAATACCCCGGGGCTGTTGGATATCCGTATGTGAAACGAGGAGAACAAGCAGAATCCAACAGTCGTAGTGTCCCGAGACTCCCGACCGAACCCTCTAGGTCACACAGTGGATGTTGGGTCCTGTTCCCTTTAGTTTGAGCACGATGATGCATAAATAACCACCCCAAGTAAATCTTATTGTTTTGACCGACATTTTGGTTATTTTACATTAAACTTTAAAGTATTACCGTCCGAATCAACTTAAGTTACCTTCTTAGTGTGACGCCTATCGGCACACTTCTGAATCACTCTCCGTTATATTGCAGAACCCTGTAAAAAAATCAGTTCCCGGTGTTTCGGGAGTTTGAAACCGTAATAAATTAGAAAATTTTAATATTTTTTCTTTTTATTTTCCAGTTATTTTATTTTACTTGATAATTATTGATTTATAGTTAATGATTATTTTTTTATTTGTAAATAGTAAATTATACAGACCAGCCAAATAATAATAAGCCAAAAAATTGTTACACAGGTTTAAGAGTTTTGAAGTTGTTCTTTCAACGAACCCTGGTAAACTCCAGAGGTACCCTGGCACAAACAAATTTTGGACGCCTTCTCCATGAGCTAGGGGAGCTAGGTCGTTACATTATTCCTAAATTCTTAAACGAATTAATGGATTTAATTTTAATTTTGTTTTAATAACGCTGCAAAAAGTCATTATTCAGTATTTCTCTCGCTAAACTCATGCATTTTGTTTTGTTCACATTAAGATTAAGTTTATTAATTGCAAACCATTTAGCAAGCGTCTTTAATTCACGGTTTAAGGTAGTAACCACCTTGGTCTTTCTTTACCAAATGTCCTAAGGTATCATCATCAAACAAATGGTTCTAACATTCCGTAAATGCATAGGTAGGTACCTCTCTAACTTCAAAATGGTGGCCGCTCTGATTTTTTCAAAATTTTGACTTACGCACAACTCAAAAATCAGTTATCTGACCAGGTTCAGCAACAACTTGTTTGAAAGCCCTTTGGCCATGAAGAAAAATTTATTAGTTAGTAAATCCAAAAACTGTCTCAACGGCGGTCTTCCAAAAATTTTAAAATTTATGAAAAATTATTACAAAAAAACTGGTCACATGATTTTGCTTTCTATACTTATTCAGCTTGGTGTTAGGTACATTTTCGTTTTTTGGTTAACGCTAGAATTTCGCTGTGTCTCTAAGAGGTTTTGAAAATCGGAAATTGATGCTCCTATAACTCCTTAATTAATCAAAATATGAAAGAAGTTTAAATATAAAACTTATTCAGTATATAGCTCTGCATTCCCCTAAACTTATATCACGTATACAGGCTGCTTTTCACAGTACAATAAGCAACTTTGTTATTTTAAATGAAACACCCCGTATATTATTATATAATTGTATGCAAAATTTAATTGTCTATCACAGAATATAAGGTACAGTAAAATGTACAGTTGATGAGAAAATTGCGAACTTCCGCAGCGTTAGTAAATTAGATGCCTGTCTTTCTTCTGTACGTAGCGAACCCGTAGAGTCTGGTGTTTCTAGCTCCGCATTCACGTGATTTCCAATATTGCCTCGCGAACTACTATTGAATACCAAAAACGAAATGTTTATTTTTAGTATGGGAAAGTCGAAGGGATGTGCGCAACTCCATTTTTTGTCTATTGAATATCCTATATTCCTTTTATAAACAGGACAGCTTATATCATAAGCGGAACAGCATTATCTAAATCAATTTGTAGTCATTCATTTATATGCTAACAATTGCGCGTGCTTTCGTTTCGTGTCCGGACACTTAATCACGCGGACAGTTAATCACGCGGACACTTAATAACATTTTTGAAATTTCGCAAAGTTCAGAGTAAGTATACGGGTTTTTAACGAACGAAAAGTAGCCCCCCTCAGTATCTTCCAAAACTCTTTTTTGCTTGGAAAACGCCAAGACATGTCAGCAAAGACAGCAAGGGAGACATCTTTTTACGTAAAATCCGGACGTCTGTCATCAAACCCCAGCCGCCTCAGGTACGAAAATCTGTGCACATGGGACCTAGGTTAGTTGCTCTTAGCAGTTAATACATATAAGAACTTGCACGACATGGTGATGGTCACTGCAGTCTGTGTACATGGTACGAAAAACGCAGATGGTGTCTAGGTTAGTTGCTCTTAGCAGTTAATACATATAAGAACTTGCACAACATGGTGATGGTCACTGCAGTCTGTGTAAATGGTACGAAAAACGCACATGGTGTCTAGGTTAGTTGCTCTTAGCAGTATAAGAAATTGGACGAAATGGTGCGTCCTCCTTGCTGCCTTTGTTGACATGTCTTGGGGTTTTCCAAGCAAAAAATAGTTTTGGTACTGAGGGGGGACTACTTTTCGTTGAAAAACCCGTATACCTACTCTGAACTTTGCGAAATTTCAAAAATGTTATTAAGTGTCCGCGTGATTAAGGCCCAGTTGCACCAGTTACACTTAAGTAATAAGTGTCCCTTAAAAGTTTAATTGCTATAGATACAACTCTTGCTAACAATTATATCCATGGGAATTAATTTTTTAAGTGACACTTATTATTTAAGTGGAACTGGTGCAATTGGGCCTAAGTGTTCGCGGGGTTGTTTACTTCATCATCTGCCTGTTGCTCTGAGGCGAAATCTTCTGCTGTGACAACCGTATGTACAGACATAACGTCAATTCACGAAAACCCGTCTGCCACCAAGTTGCTGTTACCTGCAATATGGTAAATTATTGTGGTAAATTGTCCTATAGAATCAAGGTGACGAAGTTGCCTCAGAGATGCCTTCTCTAGTTTTCGCTTAAAAACAAAAGTTAGAGGTTTGTGGTCGGTGTGCACCACTAGTTGGCGACCTTCAACTATAAATCGCTAGTATTTCAGACATTTGTAAATAGCAAGCAGCTATCTGTCGTAGGTACTGGGTGTGTACAGCATAGTATTATTCGCGCTGGTCGATGCCGATTATAAGTTTTTGTACATTGATGTCGGAGCGAATGGAAAACCTGACAACAATTCAATATTTCGAGACTCTGCATTGAATATTGCCATGAAGAACAAACAGTTGAATCTACCAGAGAATGCTATTATAGTAGACGACGATACCTCGGTCTAGGACATTTCGGCGCGACCGATTCGACGCCGCCGCGTCGGCGCGACCGTTTCGGCGTCAAGCCGTTTCGGCGCCGGGCGCCCTAACCGATGCGATAAGTCCATAACACAAACTTTTGATTTAAATGACGAAAATCAAAGAAATGAACATCCCTCAGCTTACCTGCTAACCATTTTTTGTTTCCTTTTCTGAGGAATGAACATCCCTCAGCTTACCCGCTAACCATTTTTTGTTTTCTTTTCTGAGGAATGAATATCCCTCAGATTACCTGCTAACCATTTTTTGTTTTCTTTTGTGAGGAGTGAACATCCCTCAATTATGACGCTGACACTGAAATTTGAAAACTGTTGTACATGAAAATACATTCTCGCGCCGAAACGGCTTCGTGCCGAAACGGCCGGCGCCGAAACTGCTTGGCGCCGAAACGGTCGCGCCGAACCGTCCCATCCCGACGATACCTTTCCCTTAAGGCACGACTTATTAAAATCTTTCAGCAAAGCACATCTGTCAATAGAATAAAAGGTTTTTAACTATCGCCTATCATTTTGGCATCAACATTCAAAATTTTTGAAAGACCAATACCTATCTGTTCTCCTTGATACGGTGGACATGGTGAAAACAACGTGTACTCTACACAATTGGCTTAGGAGTACTTCTGTCCAGCATTATTTACCACCAGGATCAGTCGATTCGGAGGTTAACGGAAGGGCAAATTACTTCTGGAGCATGGCGTCAATCTATCGCAAATGGCACCCTTTCGGATGTTCATAGACTAGGTTCTAATAATTATACCCGTTCAACAAAACAGGTACACGATACTTACAGAAATTACCTACATTAATTCCGAAAACGGTTCTCTGTCCTGGCAACGGAAAATAATTGACATCGACGATTGAATAATACAGAACTAGGCATACGCATACGATTAAAAAGTAGGTAATAGCCAGCCCTGCGTCAAAGCTATGTATGTAATGTAATGTAATATTCAGTTATACAGTGAAGTCCATTTATTATGCAATATAGGCATGTTGCAAGTTAAATGGTGCAGGCACTTTACCATTGGAATATAGGCAACCCATTATACACTGCTAAGCACTCTTGCCCCTGCCTACTGATGAATTTAAATTTTCAATTGTCAGGATAATGTATTATTATTATTGTTTTGTTACCTCTTAAATTTATTAAAGTTGTTTTTTTAAACTTAAATTAATTAAATTAATGTGTTTCTTTTAGTGGTACAATCATGAAGAAATGCAGCTGCATTAAACCAGGATAATTTGGGTTCGTAAACATCATCTGCACCAGTCCCTGTCTTTCTTGACCTTAAAATTTTACCCAATTCCTGGCCTACAATAGTTTTTGTACTTTTAATTTTTGTCTTTATTATGTCAAAAGTAACCAATTTAAAATGCTCTTTGTTCTTTAAGTTCATTTAGTAATTCCGTAAATGCAGCATCTCTTAAATTTCTGTCGACATATTGCTTGGAACGAGTACCTATTCCATAATATATCATATTTTTCATACGTTTCCAAGAAATAAATAATGTCGTCGCTATTCCACTTTACTTTTGCCGACATGACTGCTAATACCACTCACAGAACAGACCACTATTTAATAAAAAAAATTAGAATACTTTTTATGTTTAATTAGGTTATGTGCGCCGCGATATACTAAACGCTGGAGGTGTTTATACAATCCAAGTCCTATTCAGGTATGTTTCTAGTCTGCTTACCATTGGTTAACTTTACGTGAACTTGAAATGCAACTTGAATTTGAAAGTTTAAACCACTTGAAACAATTGAAATGATTGGAGACGATGGTTTAAGTATAAATACTAGGAACACAAACCCCTACCACCAAAATATTTAAGTAAAACCTAAATACGTATTAAGACAGCTAAGTTATCATCCTCGGTAGGAAAACTATTGAACTTAAACTATCTAAAGTAACTACGGTATGAGGAAAGAGCTCAGAACCAAGTCACCAGTGGAAGTTTAATGAGAAATTAGATTAGACTTCCATTGTTGACTTGGTTTTGAGTTCTTTCCTCACACCGTAGCTACTTTAGATAGTTTAAGTTTAGTAGTTTTCCTTCTGAGGATGATAACTTAGCTGCCGAAATACGTATTTAGGTTTTACTTAAATATTTTGGTAGTAGGGGTTTGTTCCTAGTATTTATACCTACTTAAAAGAACTTGAATTTGTGTTTATATTTTCCAAGTATATTCAAGTTGCTTGACTCAAGGAGACTTGAATCAAGTAACCTGTTAAATATATTTATTATCTGTACAGTCAAGTAAATGAATGATTCTTTTGCGTTTTCTAATTAACGAAACAATAAATATTTAAATGAAAAATAGATTTAGTGAAGACAGCTATAATAGTCGACGTATACGCAGTCGCGTTGCGGAACGTGACTTTCCTTTGATGTTTGGTTCGTAAACAGCAAAGCGATCGGTAAACAGGTGTTTTGACACAATAGTATATTGTATAACTAGTCCTGAAAATTCGTAAAATCGTATGTTTAAGCCACTCGCCAAGGCTCAAACTTTCATACTCGTGTGAAATATCCATTCAACACGAGTTGTACACTGTACTTTTCCGACGACCACAACTTTTCCGACGACTCTGTTTTAAATAGCAAAATAAAAAAAATTATTAATCATAACATTTTTGTTTATTAACTTTAACAAAACGTATTTACAATAGTTACTTTGCATTATTTTCGTTTTTCCAATTAATGAAGTTTTTATAAGCGGTGTCGTATCTTTCTTTTGATATTGACGGTAGCAAATTTGCTGTAGTAATTACTGCTGGGTGTTGCCTGCTTTACGTCGGATGGCGTCGAACTACTTTTTATCATTCACATCGTCCATATAAACAGCAAAACTAAATAAAATATAAAATTATGTAAATTAAATGTATTTACCTCTTTTATTTATAACAATTTACCAATTTTTTTTATAAAAATGCTGTACTGCACTTCGTTGCATTCGCTACAATTTGACGTTTCAATATTTAATGTTTAATAAAACAAATGACAATTTTCAAAGTGGCCAACTATTTTGTACCGTCTAGCGTAGGTAATGTTTTGCACACGCCCATTTCACACGGTTTCGTAGCCATGTGAAATATACAATTTTCAGTAACAGTAGTAAACCGTGCGAATTTGTTCACATTTCATAGTGGTCGTCCGAAAAATAGTTTTAGGGAGACCGGAATAATTTCTTTGTAATGAAAAGGTCTTAATGAGTGTAGTACCTACTAACAAAAAGTGGTCGACTTAGGCCTAATTGCACCAGTTATACACTTAAAGAATTAAGTGACACTTAAAAAATTAATTCCATGGATATAATTGTTAGCAATAGTTGTATATATAGCAATTAAACTTTTAAGGGACACTTATTATTAAGGTGTAACTGGTGCAATTGGGCCTTAGTGTTTTAAGTTTAAGGAATACTACTAAAGGATCACACGGTCAGTAGCTTTTATAAATTTGAGGTTAAATGTTTTCAAAATAAATAATAGATTTGTGGTAGTGTAACGTTTCACCCCCGTATAATAAGGGTGGACGTTCCAAAATTTATAATTCCAGGTAGCTCTAGGAGTTGTCCAGGGGTCGAGTTGTGCTTCAAAATAAGAACAAATCAAGTAAACCTATTTACACAATTTATTCACAGTATGTACACGGTATTTCTATATTAATGGCTGAACAATTGTAAATAACAATAATAAATTAATATAAAATAATAAATTTTCCTGGTTGAATTATTTGTATGGCCCCGCCAAAAGTTGGGAATTTTGTTGACTCGGAGTTGGCAGCGCGGACACCATTCTGAAGTTGCCTCTGCGCGTTGTTGTCAGTGGACTTGACAGCTGAGCTATTTAACCTGTTGACAGACTTAAAGCAAATTTGCTTTGATGCTAACTAAAATGAACGGATTGATGAAAAAATATATAAATTGCTGAAGTCGTATACTGCGGCCTGCTAGGAAAATTAATTTCGGTGAGTTAATCTGATTTATAATCATGGAATTAACAAGGATGGGGTAAAATAAAGGTTTTTGATTCTTTGTAACTGTTAATTAATTCCTTTTAGCAATGAATTCAGATCAATCGGATAAATCCTGCCCAAACGAATAAGTTGGGAACTGTGAAATTACTGCTTTTACATTTACACGGCCCAAGGGAAAGTTTACAGCCAGGTACGCAGCAAAGGTGTTATTTTGTTACGGACTTGTTTAATAATGGGATGTTTAAAATGGGGAAGGGAAAACCAGGGTAGTACTAATGGTCACCAGCACTGTACCCTGGGGGGAAAAGACAGCGGGGTTTAATCGGTTTAGGGAGAACCAGGATAGCCCTAATAGCCACCAGCGCTGTATCCTGGGGGAAGACACCTAGACCTCGCCAATTTGCACAGTCGTGCTCGGTCTAGGTCAAGGATGAGACCTTTCGCTCAAATTCTGTACAAGCGTGAGGTCTCGGAAAGGAACGGTAACTTTGGTTAGGATATAGGGCAGGGATTGTACCTGGTTGTGAAATCTTTTTAATATGCCCTGACGGCCAATCGGTTAATTAAAATTAAAAAATATATATTAAAACAAAATAACTAAAACGGCACTAATTGAATTGAAAATGAAAATAGAAGGTAATTCGGATAATATAACGAAACTAAATCAAATCGGATAATATAACGGAATTAAATCGGATAATATTAAGGAATAAACTAATTTTGATAAATGAACGGTTAAATTGGAATCAGAGTTCGAAGTTTGAACCCGAAAGTCGAAGTCGAAGTTGTTCATTTTTGGCCTGGGGAGACGGTTTTATGGTGTTTTCCCCACCAGGCCAGAGCTGTGATTGGGGGAACCCACTATTCCGGGCAGGATCGGTGGTGAGACGCTGCCCCGCTCGTGTTACTTGAAGCGCCACCCGCGCTCAAAACGTGAACTACCCGTGGAATACAAAATGGCGATGTTGGCCAACGCCCAAAAACTTTTGTGACACTGCTAGCACGTTACAGTAGGTTTTGCTGTAAGTGGTGCTGGACCGGAAAATTAATTATAAAACAAACCAGAGTTGGATTACAATGACTATCAACCACCACTATCAACCCCGACCAATGAAAGTTACGCATTTGTCCCATAACAGCCAATCAAATCACAATTACTTGAAAATTTTGACAGAACGAATATTGCACAAGTGCTGATATTCGGTAATCACCCTCGAAGCCGACTAGTTCAAACACAATTCAATTAATGTTTATTATACAATAAACAAATAATAAATTATAATGAAACGTACAATTAGTGTATAATTAAATTTATTTGGTTCATGCGATAGTCTGAACAAATACACCTCGAGCAAGGCATATTACTTAAAAATTTTCCTTTGCTGTTGCACGCGTGTTTGTTGCCCCTTGAAAACTCCCTCTCGCTTCGCGGTCGGGCAGTTTTCGTTGCAACAAACACTTGTGTACCAGCGCGAAAAAGTTTTCGGTAATATGCCTTGCACTTGGTATTATGAATATCGAGCCGGACCTAGGGTGCTTTAATGGGACGTGGTTGAACGGTAGCCGGAATGCTAGCGAAATTAGTTTTTGAACGGCAGGTATGGGTAGACTACTTATCGCTTCAAGTTATGTTTTTTTTCTGTTAATATAGAATAAGACGTCCTGTATTTTCATGAACTGCCTCAGGGTGTATAAATAAAGCTTCCCCAATAGCCACTGGGTTCCAGTTTTATGTGGGAAAGTGGGTAGGAAAAGAAGCGATCTATAATCTATTTTCACCAATAAACAGATCTTTCTCTATCAGTACTGCAATCAATTCGTAGCAATAAACAGTACCTCGGAAAAGATATGGTAAGCACGTATGAAGCAAATGGAATGATGACTTTTATTAATAATTCGGCCTTTAAATATTAATTCGGAATTAACAGAGTAATAACGGAGGTCGATTGAATCAGAGAAAAATAATAATGATGAAAGCAAAAGGTCGGTCTTATTTAACCAAATCGGTCAGTAACTTAAGGGGCAAAGCGATCGTTTTAAATAAATTTCGAATATCAGCGGTAAGGCGGTCGGTATAAATTAAAATGGAATGGTCGCGAAAAATCTGTTAATTCAATTAGAAGTGAGGCTTCTAACGGAATTAACCCTATTTTGAGCTGCTTCGCTGTTTATAAAGGTGGCCAAAAAGCTACCATCTGTGGGCCGAATGCTGCGCGGCCATTTTCCAGCTGATTCCCGTAGAGGTGGAACTACGAGTATAGTAGGACGAAGCTGACGTCAGTTTCGTTCTTGAACGTCGGGAAGATAGCTACCGTTCCGATATCCAATATGGCGACTGGGCAACGCCCCCACTTGGAAGAACTTCTTATCGCCGGGGGCTGCTTACTTAGCGCAGAGTGTAGTGGCCTAGGCGGTCGGGTTGGTGGTGGCTGTTAGCGGATGGGGCGACAAGCTCACACTCTGGAGGTGATCTTCCCGGACTTTAACAAAAAAAACAGGGGCTAGGAAAATACGTACCCTTTTCGGTCGGTGGCGGTTCTGTCGCTTCTTAGGGACTCGTCTCTTCTGGGGCGTGGATGCTGGCCTCCTACGGAATTGACGGCACGGGAACAGGCGCCAACATAACCTCGACCATCTAGGAATCCAAAATCTCAATCCCCAATGCCTCGACTCCTGTGGAAGTAGTACTATCCGAGAGGAATCTCCTCAGGAAACGAAGACGGGCGACGGCCTGTTCCCGAAGGGATCCTGGTGGCAACATTTCTCGTCCATAGTTCAAAAGTGCAGGGAAAAATCAAGTATATTCTTGTCGGGTCGTATTAATCGCGAACATAATCTCGGGACGACAGTTATTCCATGTCTTCTGTTGGCCTTGAACAACTGCGCGATCATGGTACCCAGAACCTTGTTGATCCTGTCCACCGGATTCGCTGGAGGAGTGTACGATGGGGTAAGTTGGTGTTTGATCCCGTACGCGGTGGTCATTTCCTGAAATAACAGGTTCACAAATTGGGAGCCATTATCCGACACTACCGTTTGGGGCATCGCAAAACGATAGGTAATTTTCCCTTGGAAGTCTTTGATGTCCGTGGCAGCGGTGACCTTCCGGATAGGGTGTCATTCTACCCACTTGATGAATTTGTCTTGGAAAACTAATATACCGAGTGGGTACTTACAAAGCCGAACATAGGGGAATTGCATTGTAACTGATCTTTATATAGATTCCTGCTCGCCATTTAAACCCACACGGATGGTAATGTCTTTATTATAAAAACCCTCTGCTCTACTGAATACTCGTTATTATTCATATTATTTGATATTAATAACAGAAACATCGACTGATTTCAAATAATTTAATTGACAGATAAAAAAAAGTTGACAATCATAGCAACCTATATTATTTAAAAATAGCATTATTTTATAATTTTTTTTATAGAAAAAGATAACTAAGTACTAACATTTATTGGTACCATCAGATGCGCTGTATTTTTGTCGTTCTATTCATACCATTACCATCCTTGTGGGTTTAAATGGCGAGCAGGAATCTATATAAAGGTTAGTTACAATGCAATTCCCCTATGTTCGGTTTTGAAAGTACCCAGACGGTATACACGTTTCCGTTGGAGGAACGTGTCATGGGCCAATTAAATCTGTACTTACAACTTCCCAGGGACCGCCACCCTGGACCTGTACATTTTACCAGCTGGCTGCCCTTTTTTCTTGTATTCCTGGCAGATGGGGCAGCTGCGGACATAGTGGACGGCGCCGGCGTCTCTATATAAACCAGGCTAACGATAATGTTGGTTTAATCGCTGGATGGTTTTCTGGATTCCTAAATGCCCTACTCGGCCACGGCATTCCTGCAATACCGTTGGGGTGAGGGTACGCACCACCTGCACATGGAAATTCAATATTTTATGCTGTATTACTAAATAGGCAATGAAATACCTACACTAGAATGTTTGAAATGATACAATTAATTCAAGCAGCCCTTAGTCCGTTTTCCATAATTGCGATTTCGAAGCGGCAGCTTTCAATGCGATGAAGGATTGTTTCGAAGGGGTTGAAATGTACGGCTATTTTCTTCATCTTGTCCGTAATATGCAAAAACATCTTTACCAGTTTGGATTGATGGCAAGATATAGAAATGAAGCAGATTTTGATCTTGAGCAAAAATGATCGCTGCATTACCGTTTGTACCCATAGAGAATCTAGATGAATCAATCGATGCTTTGGCGCAAGAAATACCAGAACTTCCACCGCTTCTAGAATTCTTTGAAGACTAGTACGTCGGTCGAATGAATAGACGTGAAAATGGCAGACGCCCATCAATGTTTCCTCCGGAAATGTGGACTTTATACAGGGTGTCGCTAAAATATGGTGCCATAGCTTAACCACAGATTCCGGGGATCAAAATAAGACGATTTAACGCTCTTACCTCTATCCGAAATTGCTTCGTTAAAGCGCTATTCAACGCCAAAGATCTTCAAAAAATTTCTATTTTTTTAAATAACAAAAGATTGTTTTTAGCGATTAGGATGAAATTTGGGATGTGATTCTTTCCTGGAAAAAGGTGTTTTTTGACATCACTTTTTTGTTCAGGACTGTTGCGTAAGTGGTCAAAGGTTGATCATCCATACGTAAAAAAGCTCATATTTTTTTTAAAGTTCGGCCAATAGATTTCAAAATTTTTTTACGAAGAGACATTCTCATTTCAAATATTTTTTGTTTCTTGTTCGATTCGGTATCTCCCATAGTTTAGGCTGAAAAAAATTATTTTGGTTGGCTGCAGTGCATTTTTTAAAGCGATGTAGTAATCTAGTTGACCCGTATGCTGAGAATTAAATGACGAAGAGACAATTTTTTGCGTAGAATCAACTTTTGCATCCGGGAAAATGGTGGTCACATTGAGCATTTGCTGTAAATCTATTAATTTACTGGTGGTACAAAATAAGCTGAACCATATTGGTTGAGAAATGGTTCAGATTATTTTGCGCCACCCTTTACATACTTGCTAGTAATAAACTTTATATCAAATTGTCTCTTCGTGATTTATTTCTCAACATACGGGACAACTAGGTTACTACATCTGTTTTAAGAAATGCACTGCAGCCAATAAAAATAATTTTTTCAGCCTAAACGATGGCAGATACCGAAATCGAACAAGAAACAAAAAATATTTTAAATGAGAATGTCTCTTCGTAAAAAAATTTTGAAATCTATTGGCCGAACTTTAAAAAAAATATGAGCTTTTTTACGTATGGATGATCAACCTTTGACCACTTACGCAACAGTCCTGAACAAAAAAGTGATGTCAAAAAACACCTTTTTCCAGGAAAGAATCACATCCCAAATTTCATCCTAATCGCTAAAAACAATCTTTTGTTATTTAAAAAAATAGAAATTTTTTGAAGATGTTTGGCGTTGGATAGCGTTTTAACGAAGCAATTTCGGATAGAGGTAAATTCGGTTAAATCGTCGTATTTTGATCCCCGGAATCTGTGGTTAAGCTATGGCACCATATTTTAGAGACACCCTGTTTAATGGGGTTAAAAATCGCACAAATAATCATGCAGAAACTGTCCATATAGCTTTATGTTATTTTTATGATTTACTTTGGTAGGTCTATTGCATAAAATTTTATAGTTACTACTTATACCGAGTGGGTATTTTCAAAGCGGAACATAGGGGAATTGCATTGTAATTGATCTTTATATAGATTCCTGCTCGCCATTTAAACCCACAAGGATGGTAATGTCTTTGTTATAAAAACCCTCTGCTCTACTGAATACTCGTTATTATTCATATTATTTGATATTAATAACAGAAACATCGACTGATTTCAAATAATTTAATTGAGAGATAAAAAATGTTTACTATCATAGCAACCTATATTATTTCAAAATAGCATTATTTCATAATTTTTTTTACAGAAAAAGATAACTAAGTACTAACATTTATTGGTACCATCAGATGCGCTGTATTTTTGTCGTTCTAGTCATACCATTACCATCCTTGTCGGTTTAAATGGCGAGCAGGAATCTATATAAATGTTAGTTACAATGCAATTCCCCTATGTTCGGTTTTGAAAGTACCCAGACGGTATATTTATTCTTTATATTAACATTTATCAATTAATTGTTATTTTAGGGCGCGATATGTACTACGAGCAGCTGGTTGCAGATCACATGCCACCAAAGAAATATCAAGATGCGCATGACAGGATTTACGCGTAGTGAGGGACTATGGAAATAGAAATATTATACCGGGTGCCCGGTCTCAAAGGTGTACATAGGGATTTAACATTGTATTGAACGTTTCTGCTGATTCCTACTCGCCAATTCAACTTACAGGAATGGTAATGGTATTAATTGAAAGGTAAAATGATTGCGCCTCAAATGGCGCTAATAATAAAATTAAATGTGCTATAATTATTTTAAAATAACGATCTAAAATTTTACGTTTTTTCAATATGACGTGCCATGATTTTCAAATTTTACAGTATTTGTCAAAAATTTGATAATAATTAGTTGGCATAAATTAGTGGATTTCCGTAAATGACAACTAATTTATCAAATTTTTGACAAATGTTATACAATTTGAAAATCATGGCACGTCATATTTACAAATCGCAAAATTTTAAATCACTATTTTAAAATACATATAGCATATTTAATTTTATTATTAGCGCCATTTGAAGTGCAATCATTTTACCTTTTAATTAATACCATTACCATTCCTGTAAGATAGATAGATAGATAGATAGATATATTTCCAAATAAAACCATTACAGTTGTAGGAATAATAATAATATAAATAATAATATAGATAAAAGAGTTAATAATATACAATTACAATATACATACAAACAAAAAATACTTAAACAGAGAACGACATATTAAAATACTCATCAACATTATAAAATGCGCAGTCTGACAAAAGTGACCGAATACTTTGTTTAAATAGTTTAAGTGTGGGCGCACTCCTCACACTATCGGGCAGTTTATTGTAAACTGCTAGACCTGAGTAAAAGAATGATTTCCTAAAAAGTTCTGAATTAGGTTTAGGCAATTGTAATTTAGTTGAAGTGCGAGTGTTGTAACTATGGATGTCTTTACGAGTGCTAATAAATGGCAGTTGTTTATAAACAAGTAACGAAGTTTCATAAATATATAAATTAAAAAGAGTCATAATTTTACTTTTAATGAAAAGTGGTTTACAAGAATCTCTGCTTCCCTTATTATTCAGTAGTCGGATGGCTCTTTTTTGAATTTTAAACAATTGATTTAAGGGAGTGAAATTAGAATTTCCCCAAAAAGGTATTCCATATCTTAGTATTGGTTCAAAAAGAGCAAAGTAGGCCTGACGACCAACAGAGGTACTTAATTCACTAGATAATACTTTTAGAGCATAACAAGCTGACGCAAGTTTAGAACAGATGTCAGTAATATGTTGATCCCATTTGAGGTTATTATCTATTGTGATACCTAAGTATTTGAAATGATCGGTGACTTCTATGATCGCCGAATCGACATTAATAGAAAGGTTTTGGTTATTTAACGTGTCTTTTGTACTGAATATCAAGGTTTTTGTTTTTTTTAAATTTAACGACAATTTATTTTGCACAAACCAGCTATTTATATTATTTATATCCGAAGTAATTATATTTTGTAATATACTGAAATTTGTATGTTCCCAAGAAACTGTCGTATCATCAGCAAATAAAGTAAAATTTCCCGCTGCACAGGTTGCTGTAATGTCATTAATATATAATAAAAATAGGGGTGGTCCAAGAATACTCCCTTGCGGGACACCACAAAGCATATCTATTAAGTTAGAACGTGATGAACTAGCCTTATTTTTCGTGGGGATAATTTCAACAAGTTGTTTTCTGTTACAGATATATGAGCGAAACCAATCATGTGGAACTCCTCTAAACCCATAATAGTAAAGCTTATCCAATAATATTTCGAAATTAACACAGTCAAATGCTTTTTTCAAATCACAAAATAGAGTGAGGTTTAATTTGTTGTCATTTATACAGTCATAAATAAAAGATAGAAAATGTAGGATAGCATCATTGGTATTTTTATGTTGTCTGAAGCCAAATTGGGAGTTATTAAGAATTTTGTGAGTATTTATAAATTGCATGATACGATTGAAAACAAGTTTCTCTATGACTTTAGAAAAAGATGATTGAAGAGCAATAGGTCGATAGTTTGAGATTTCGGTTACCTCACCGCTTTTAAATAAAGGTTTGATCAGCGAAATTTTAAGACATTCTGGAAAGACTCCTTTTTGAAACGATGTGTTAATGATTTTAACAAAAACATCCATTGCTTCGTTGGGTAGGTTTTGCAGAATAGTAGTAGGGATATTATCATAACCTGCGGATGATTTATTTTTAATATCGTTAATAATATCAATGAGTTCGAATCTATCAGTTGGTCTCAGGAAAAAAGAGGGATAGTTAGCTGATGTATCATAAACAACCTTGTTTTTATCTGTTTTTATATTGCTTGATATATTATTTGCGAGATCTAAGGCAACTGATTGAAAATAAGAATTAAAGCTATTAGCAATAGTATGTGAATCATCGATTATACTGTTGTTAACCTGTAATGTAATATTATTAGTACGGTTTTTTGATCTCCCAGTAACCGTATTAATTATATTCCAAACCTGCTTAGTTTTATTAGTTGCATTATTTATTTGTCTGGAAAAATGAAGGGTTTTCGCAGCTTTTATTACTTTGCGTAGTGTGGAATTATATTTCGTTATAAAATTTAAAATCGATTCGTTTGTTGTAAATTTCTTAATATGATTGAGAAATCTTTTATTGGCACAGGAAACGCGAATTGCCTTTGTTATCCATGATTTTTTGCATTTATATTTTACATTTCTTAGAGGGAACGCTTCATTAAAGATGGAGATTATTTTATTAATAAAGTTGTTAAAGTCAATGTTTGTGTCATTAAACGAAACCAACGCAGACCAATTATAAGACGAGCAGAGATTTCTGAATTGAGTGTAGTTTTTCTTACTGAAAATTCGTTTCTTAGTAGTTATCTTTGCAGAATCCGTAGAAATTTGAATTTGGAATTTTCCTAAAATAATTTCATGATCAGAGAGACCTGCAATAGGCTGCATCTGCACATTGTGAAAATTGGAGCATACGTAATCGATTGTGGAAGAGTTAGAGGAATGCCGAGTAATGAAGTCGACATGCATTGTCAGATTGTGCATTTTCAAAATGTTATTAAGAGATGATGAATAATGACTCATAGATTGATAATTAATATTAAGGTCACCTGTTAAAATTATACATGATTTCACAGAAAAATTATTTAAAAGAATATCAAGATTTTGCAAGAAAACGCTAATGTCGCCTTGAGATCTATATATGCATAAAACGTACGTATTTATTTCATGGCAATATGCACAAGAAAATTCGAAAGAAAATTCATTGAGTAAGTAATCGTATAATGTAACTGGTTTAAAAATCACTTTATTGGTACCGTATATAGCTGTGCCACCATGTATATGCTGTTTTCTACAAAAGTTTGATACAAGAATGTAATTATCTAGTGAGGGCATGATTTGCTTGTCTGTGATCCAATGTTCAGTTAAACAAATTAGTGATGGATAATTGAGTTCGTCCATTAACACATTTAATTCATTGACTTTAGGTTGTATACTTTGGATATTAATTAACACTATACGTAAAAGGTTTGAATTAATTTTATCGTCGTAAATTAAAAAGAATTGTTTGAATCACTACAATAAGACGTGCTATCACAATTTGATAAAATCGGGTACAGATTAGGTTCATGAGGTTTTCTGAATCTGTTGTGTTCAGATAAAGTAATAATTTCTCTGTCTCGAGATATTGAGCCGTCTTGGATTAAATACTCTTGAAGGCCATCGTCAGTTCGTGGCAGTGATGGATATAGGTTACATTTATTATCAATACTATTGCATTCGGATGTATTGACAATACCGTGGTTGTCTTCAGTTGGGGTAATCACGATTAAGTTTGATTCACAGATAAAATTCTTATAAGTGAATTTTTGTTGAATACACCCCTTGAATACGTTGATTAAAAAGCGACATAAAATTGTCTTGCCCTTATGGTTCATATGAATGCCATAATTCTGAAAATGATTGCGATTTAGGATCTTATTTACATCAATAAACGAAATAGTTTTATTATAATTCTTCGCGGCCTTGTAAAGTACCAGGTTTGCTTCATACGTCAAATGATTTAGTACAGGTTTATTATCAGTGTATGGGATGGAACATAAGCAAACATTGGTGTGCTTTAAACTACCAAGTGACTTATCTAAAAATTCCTTTTTGATTGCCGTTCCCTTGAGTACATCGTTGTTTCCTCCCATTATGATAACGAGGTCTTCTTTTGTCATACCAGAAGTTAATCTGTCAACGTTGGAGAGTACATCTTCTAATTTAGCATTAGGTTTACAGAAAGTTTGAACTGAATAATTAGGTGAAATCAAATCGTTGATAACGGATGAAAGATTACGCACATGACTATCACCCAATACTAGTATTTTGGGTTTGACATTGTTAATATTAGTAGTTATTTTACCAACATTTGCGAAGTTTTTTGTTCCTGAATGACTAAGCGTCTTGCAATTTTGTGATAGAGATGATTTGATGGAATTGGAGATATCTGATGTATCGATACTAGTTGTATTTTCCACGTTGTTGACATCAGCATGGTTTTGTAATTTTTCGGAGCGTAGATTTGTAATTTTTCGGGATAACCTTTTGTAGCATTTGAATACGCTACGAATGGTACCTTCAAGATATTTAATTTTATTTTCTAATGATTGAATTTTACTGCTTGCCGAGTTAATCCATTTAAGTTTTTTCTTTCGATTTATAGGAATTTTATTCGGGCTTTTTTCGATTAAAAAACTAGAATCTAATGCATCTCGCAGGGATTTTACTAATTTGTCCTTCTTTCCCTTTACGGGAAGATTACGTTTTTGTAATTCGTTTTTTAATTCTATGACCTTTAAGTCCATGATGCGTTTACTATTGTCCATTTTGACCTTCCATGCGCACACAGCACAAAGTTTTATATCCTTTCACCCACCAAAATAACAATTATAGTAAGAAGAGGTGTGCACTATCTACCTATCTACCACTATACATAAGAAACACCTATTATAAAACACTTAAAACGGTAGATAATCACAAATTTCAGAGCGCCACAACATAGAGCTGTCGACCGACCGACCGACTCCTATGTAAGTTAAATCGGCGAGCAAGAATTAACTGAAGCGTTCAATACAATGTTAAATCCCTATGTACACCTTTCAGACCGGCCACCCGGTATATTATTTAAGAGTTAGGTATAGCTCATAATTACGAAATGGTTCAGTAGATATTTTTTTTTTTTGTATTTATTTCTGTTTACTATCTGTATTAATTAACAATAAGTAAAAACTATGGTACAATAATCAATGGCTTGGTAAACGGTATGGGAGTGGCATTCCTGTGAATGCAACTCATTGCTTTCTTGCTGAAGCATAAGGTTTAGTTATTTTAACAAATCTATCAGGTAAATGTAATGGTTTGAATCTTTTTAGTCTATGAGTTTGTGTACTGTTGTCGAGTAGGTTTACTGCGAGGGCGTTTGGGTGGTGTGATAGTTTATTTAGGTATTTTTCACTGCATTTGCTGATTTCGTCTCTCACTGTATTCACTTTTAAATCACTGATAATATCTGCATTTCTTACAAAGTACGGGGCGTCACACATTGCACGAAGCACTTTGCTCTGAAACCTTTCTATAATTTGTATGGTTGAATCTGCCGCAGCTCCCCATAACTGTAGACCATAAGTCCATATTGGTTTAAAAGCTACCTTATAGACTAACATCTTATTTGGGAGAGATAGCTTAGATCTGCGACCAAGTAACCAGTAGTGCTTGTTGAATTTAAGGCCCAGTTGTTGGCGTTTCTTCCGAACATGGCTTCTCCATGTCAATCTCTTGTCCAAGTGGACACCCAGGTATTTAACTTCTTCCACCTGAGACAGCGGAGCATTATTTAGAAAAACGGGTGGTGGTATTCCCTTGCATTTGGTGAACGTGATATTGACTGATTTCGCTTCGTTGATTTTAATCCTCCATTTTTGGGCCCATTTTTCGACTTCATACAGATTTTGTTGGAGGAGTGTAGCAGCTACTGTAGGGTCTAGTACGACCTTGTCATCCGCGAAGGTTGCCGTAAATGAATGTATGTTTGTGGGAAAATCTGCTGTGAAGAGTAGATATAGCATTGGGCTCAAAATACTCCCTTGGGGGACTCCTGATTTGATTGGATGCAGTTCGGATATCTCTTGTCCATATTTCACCTGAAAATACCTTTCTTGTAGAAAAGATTTGAGTATGGTGAAGTAACCGTGAGGTATTGACATCTTTAGTTTATATAAGAGCCCTTCATGCCATACTTCGTCGAAGGCTTGGCTATCATCCAGAAATGCTGCTGAGCAGTACTGCTTATCTTCGAAGGTTTGATTGATGACATCCACAATCCTGTGTACCTGTTCTATCGTGGAGTGACTCTTTCTGAACCCGAATTGGTGGTCCGGTATCAAGTTCATATCTTCTATGATTGGTTCTAATCTTTTAGCAAGCATTTTTTCTAGAAGTTTGCCCATGATTGGTAAGAGACTAATTGGTCTATAAGAGGAGGCCTCGTTTTGTGGTTTGCCGGGTTTTGGTATGAGGATCATCTGGGCGACCTTCCATTGAGCCGGAAAGTATCCTAGTCTCAGCACTGCATTATAAATTATCGTTAGCATGACTATGCCTTTACGGGGGAGTTCTTTGAGAAGTTGGCCTGTGATGAGGTCGTAACCTGGGGACTTTTTGGGATTTAGGTTATGATTTATCTCCTCCTTAATTTCACGAGGCGTAAATAGGTTCGGAAGCGGCTCCATTTGGTATGGTACTTCTAATGCTTCTTGTATTTCGCGCTCCTCTTCTGGGGTTATTGCTGAGGGTAACGGTTGAAATACTGTTTGCAGGTGTTTAGCGAATATTTCGGCCTTTTCTTTATCGGAGCGTGCCCAGGATCCATCCTCTCTTTGTATAGGAGGAATAGGTTGACGTTGGCATTTTATACTTTTGGTGGCTTTCCAGAGAGCAAAGTCCGATTCCGCCGTAGCGTCCATGTTTTGTAGATATTCTAGGAAGGAGTCATCGCGTAAACGCAATTGGCTGTCAATTCCCTACTACACTTTATAATATATAATAATATATTTGATCAGACTGTATACAGTACTCGTATTTATCCTCGTCATTTTTAAAAAATTGGAAATCATTTGAATGCCTAGCGAGAAAAACGAGACTATACGGGTTCGATATGAACAGAAGAAAGACATCAATAACGCACTATCTGTAGGTACCGGCTAGAAATTACAGCTGGCGAAGCCGGACGATCGCTACCGACCGACGATCCGTTTCCGTCAGAGTCCAACCTAAATATTCAAAATTCACGAATTTCTCATCAACCGTACATTTTAGCCATATGAATGACTTATACTATGTGATAGACAATTAAATTTTGCATTCAATTATATAATAATATACAGGATGTTTCATTTAAAATAACAAAGTTGCTTATTGTATTGTTTTTTCATATTTTGACTAATAAAGGCGCTATAGGAACATCAATTTCCGATTTTCAAAACCTCGTAGAGGGCGCCACAGTGAAATTCTAGCATTCATCGAAAAAGGGCTTTCAAACAAGTTGTTGCGGAACTTGATCAGATAACTAGTTTTTGAGTTATAGGACGTTAAAGTCGAAATTTCATGGCGGTCGCCATTTTGAAGCTAGAGCGTCCGGCAAAAAACTGTTTCCCTTGAATTATGATCTTCTTTCATATCTGCTACTCAGATTTTCAAAATTCTGCTTCTGAAAACACTGCTACCAAAACAACATGTCTTCCGCTTCCGTTTTGCGATTTTTGGAAAAGCTTATTTTGTCGATGAATTTTCGATATACCCCCTCATTTCAAATTTCATCAAAATCGATTCACTAGTTTTTGCGTTAGAGGTGTTACATACATACATACATACATACATACATACTATTGTCTGTAGCAGACTTCAAATTCAGTGTTAGTCTTACGGAGGCCGGCATTGCCAAACCAACTTCTCAGTTGGGTACCTGCTCAGTTGCTTTAACAAGAGCCCCAGGGTAACCACAAGTGGCAACGCCGTGCAAGATTTTCCCATAAGAATTACGTTGCCCTACGCTGGCAACACTGAATTGGAAGTCTGGTACAGACCATACATACATACATACCCACCCATCCACCCACCGACATATTTTCTAGACTACTTTTTTGGGTTCCTTGAGGTCCAAAAGACGTATTTCCGCGAAAATCTCGATTTCGAAAATTTTCATGATATCAATACTTCCCATATACCAATGGTGGTATGGGAAAGTAAAAAGTAAAACACAATACTAAAATATGTAACATCAAATCATCACATTAATAAAATCATATACTGTAACATGTAACATTAACTAATCACATTAACATTAACATGAATCATACGTAATTTCAAAGAAATCTTGGTGGCTGTACAAAGGTTGGTTTATGAGTATACTTTTTATTTTGTTCAGAAACTGCTTCTGTGGCAATTCTCTTATATGTACCGGAATGGCATTATAATATTTGTAGGATAATACCTGAAAATTATTTACTGATTTTGACAGCCTACATGACGTCTTTTTTGTGTCTTGTTTCATTAACTGGTATATTGTATACATATACTAAGTTTAAAGCGCTAATATTACTTTTAACATATTCGGGTTAGGACACAACGGCCACTGGACACAACGGCCACCTTGGACACAACGGCCACCCTTGGACACAACGGCCACCTTGGTCTAGTGGACACAACGGCCACCTTGGACATAACAGCCACATCTTCAGTCGGTCACAACGGCCACCTTGGACACAACTGCCACTTTTCTTACGTGGACACAACGGCCAACTTGGACACAACGGCCACACGTTAAACTGGACGCAACGGCCACCTTGGACACAACGGCCACTTTTCTTGCGTGGACGCAACGGCCACCTTGGACACAACTGCCACTTTTCTTACGTGGACACAACGGCCAACTTGGACACAACGGCCACACGTTAAACTGGACGCAACGGCCACCTTGGACACAACGGCCAACGACGCCCAGTGGACACAACGGCCAGCGACGTCGGTCTTCACTGCTACCGTGGACACAACAGCCACTGGACACAACGGCCACCTTGGACACAACGGCCACCTTGGACACAATGGCCACCTTGGTCACAACGACTACTATTCAAACAGGGGCTTAGCGGGGATACGTACTAAAGAAAACGTTACTAAAGTTCGAACACATAAGAGGTCTAATCTCGTGGATCGCCTATATGAATGTGTGCATGATCTGTCCATAGTAATGGAGAAATAACTTTTTAATTTTTATTTGAAAAAGAGTGAAATCGTATTTAATTATTATCCTATATTAATTTCTTATACAGGGTGCTCCTGAAAGGTTTGTACAACACGCTATCACATATTCCTGAGCTCAAATATGGGACCGATTAAACCAAACATACCTTAGTGTAAAAGTGCTTCCTTAAGAAGTTATGGGGTTTTAAAATATTTGTATAGTTGAGGCACGCTAAGGGTACATCTACGTCATCAATTTTTAATGGCGTCCATGACGTCATGAATTACTCTGTTTATATTTACTTACTGTTTCTCAAAACGTCGTTTGCTTTAATGTGTTTCTCAAACCACAGTATATCGCTTACGAATCAGTAGTGTCACTCTCAGGCTGCGCCTTTGAAGTTGCTGGCAAAAATTTTTCATATGCGCAGACCCCTTAGGCAGACCGCAATTTGAAGCCACGCGCATCGGATATTTTCTATACAAGGGAACATTGTTATAAATATACTAATGGTCCTGTATGATATTAGTATTTTACCATGCCAGTTCTGACAGTTTGCCAAATCAAGACTATCGTGATTTGAATTTAAAAACAACGACGTGTGATCACGTGACTACGTAACCTGCGCAGACACCAATCTGTCGCCACGCGTCGATCATGCGCCGAACCACAAAATAAGCGATATACTGTGCTCAAACTGTCAAAGTGACGTTTGGGCAATATAAGCACAATAAAAAAAAAGCAATGATCATGTGCTTGAATAGAAACTTCTAGGACCAAAAAAACACTAATTAGTAAACGTTTTCATTTTTTGCAGGAATAATATGAATACAACTAATTAATAAAAATAATAACTGTAAAATAACATTCTATGGACTTATAAAGAGCATAGGTACTTTTAATACGTAATTCACAAAAAAAAATTACAGTTTTATACTGTTTCAAGATTGGTACTACAAAACTACTTTACTATAACATTGGATATATTTCAGAAACAAGATGGCGGATAAAGTTGAAAATTGGTATAAATCCACAGGGGAAGCCGAACATTCTCAAAATATCAAACTTATTGCATGTAGAGGGCGCTGTCGGCAGATTTCTTTCGTATGTCTTTGATCATAGCCTTTTTGTTCTTAACATTTATGTTTTTGCGGGTAATATTCATGACAAAGGAGTTTTTTTAGATAAAAAGGTGTACTTGTTTCATGTCCATAATATGTGCCGTTTTCAAGAAAAACGTATCTAAGCCTTTCCAGCAGTGTGATTGAGCTAGAAAGCTAACAAAAAAGTTATGATCAAAGAAAAGACATTCGAAAAAAAAACCGCCGATAGCGCCCTCTATAATAGGTATGCAACAGTTTTAATACTTTGAGATTGTTCGGCTTCCCCTGAAGTGGATGTATACTAATTTTCATCTTAATCTGCCATCTTGTTTCTGAACTTATAACTATTTCTTGACCTTTCAGATTTAAGTTACTTAAGCGGCCGAGTTTACCTCTGCCCGCAAATTGTGTGTAGAAATTGGGTAACTTACTATATACCTGTGGTGCACAGTAGTTTGTAATGTTTGAAATCCCTGTGCATTTCTTATTGGCACGTCCATCGTCCATATTATGTCCTAAAAGATTAAAATGTTTTTCACTAGCATATCCAAAGATTCTATCTGAACAAGTTTGTATAATTTACCTGATAATTTCAAAGTTGTTAGTTTGTACTCTTAATGCATTTCATATATCTGGTTTTTCTCGGCTTTCTTAAGAAATCCAGGCACCCACTTTGAATTAGAAAATATTAAGTACCTTTCTTGGAATAACCCTTCGGCTATATTTATCCAAAAATTTCCAGTTGTTCCTAATAGAAGCATAACTAGAAGTTTGACTAAGAGAAATTTAAATAATTTTTACACAGAGCCGATACCTAGCTTAATTTTAGTTGATTTCGGTGAATCTAGGAAAAAAAGTTCCGGAAATAAAGTCCCCAGAAAAAAAGTCCCCGGAAAAGAAGTCCCCCGGAAAAAAAGTCCCCGGAAAAAAAGTTTCCCCGGTAAAAAGGTCCCCGGAAAAAAAGTTCCCCGGTAAAAAAGTCCCCGGAAAAAAAGTACCCGGTACAAAAAGTCCCCAGAAAAAAGTACCTATAGTTTGAAAAATCAAAATCAAAATACTCGAAATAAATATAATTATTATTCCTATAAAATATAACACTTTATAAATTTAAATTAATGTTCCGAACATATTCGTTGTCGGATGTTGTGGTCGACAAATGAGACATCCATCGATCTGATAGCTGCGGATAGCACCAAAATTTTAAAAAATCAAGTTGGGGTTGTTACACAAAAGAGAAAACGTCCATAATATGAAGTTCTCCAGAGTCGACTGAAACAAGTATGTGAAGATTATCGAGATGAACTAAGAGATATTCCGGATTTTCTTCCGAGCAATCAGCCACATCAGACAAAGCACGTACTTGGAACATTAATCTAAATTTAGAAACTTTGTATTTTATAAGAATAATAATTATATTTATTTCCAGTATTTTGACTTTTATTCTTCAAATTGTACATTTTTTCCATGTTCCCTTTGCCGACCACAACAACAGACAACGTATGTTCAGAGCATTAATTTAAATTTATAAAGTATTGTATTTTATAGGAATAATAATTATTATATTTATTTCAAGTATTTTGACTTTCATTTTTCAAACTATACGAACTTTTTCTGGGGATTTTTTGCATCGGGTACTTTCTTTCCGGGGACTTTTTTACCCGGAGACTTTTTTCCGGAGACTTTTTTACCCGGGGACTTTTTTTCCGGAGACTTTGTTACCCGAAGATTTTTTTTCCGGGGACTTTTTTACCCGGAGACTTTTTTTCCGGGGACTTTATTTCCGGGACTTTTTTCCAGAGACTTTTTTTCCGCCACCCGATTTCGGTTTATATATTGATTCCACTATAATATACAGGGAGTTATATAGTTTCACGGAGTGCGGGCCATAGGGATTTGACCATTTTGACCAATTTTTTGTTAAGGTTCAACGTAGGTTGTGTACAGGATTTCATCACTTTTTATAATTATGCTAATAACCCTGAGATAATTAGCAATTTATACATCTGTCACGTTGACACCGTGGCAAAGGGTCCGGAATCTTGGGTTAAAAGACAATTGTTTAATAAAGTTAATTTTGTAGAAAATTGATTATTTTAAGGACTGTCTTTGTCTTAATGATTCCTGTAAAGTAATGGAAAGTAGCTAGGTCACCAAATAAGACAGATTAGCATTTTTCAAAAACAAGAATTCTGAAATCTTGACTTCATATAGGGTGTCTCTAAAATATGGTGCCATAGCTTAACCACAGATTCCTGGGATCAAAATAAGACGATTTAACGCAACTTACCTCTATCCGAAATTGCTTCGTTAAAGCGCTATCCAACGCCAAAGATCTTCAAAAAATTTCTATTTTTTTTTATAATAATAATAATAATATATGTTTATTTAGCACAATTGCTATATACAAGTTAAATTTAAAGAACGTAACTTAAACGTACTAACTTATTTCTACAAGTAATTTTCGTTTATGTAAATATTTAAACGTTTCTTAAATATTTGTAGTCGGTCCATATGTCTAATTTCTATTGGCAGTTCATTAAATAACTTAAAGCCCTTATAGTACAATGAGTTTTGTGTACATGTTTTTGTGCTTAATGGTAGCCTAAAATTACTTCCAATTCGGGTGTTATGGTCGTGAACATCTTGATTTAATACAATATTTCTGGTAAGATAAGTTGGTAACATACAGTCTATTTTTTTTTAAAGATCCACCAACCTCGCAATTTCTCTCGAAAGTATGTTTGGCAACGTTGCTGGTGAAATTTTTTAGTAATTTTTAAAGTAGGGTTAAGACTAATAAATTTAATGGTCAATTTTGACAGGTGCTTTTCACAAGAAATATTTTCAGATATTTTGTTAAATATTCTTGATTTATGTGGATATATGCTGAGTTTATGTAAATTTGCTCGATTTAATAAGAAGTATTATAGTTTTATAATAATTAATATATAAATAATTCGAGGTAAGAATAGAAAAAATGTATTCAGGATTAAAATAATTGGGATTATTTTCAGAATCAGATTGGGGTGTTTCAAATTTTGAATCATCATATGAGAGATATGGTTCAAAATTGAATCTGTATCCGAATCTTCACCTTGATATGTTACGATTGGCGGTATATTTTGAGCATAAAGTTGTCCATTTGTCCTAAATTATTTATCAGCTGCCATAATTATTATGTCTATGGCCATAATTGAACTTTTGTACATGTAAGTTAAAATGGAACGTTACACTTTATTAAATAATGTCCCATTGCAGTTTTGTTGGAATAATGTAGGTATTGGAGGTCTCTCCAAACGGACAGAATGACATGGGGCATTTAAAAAATAATAACAGTTTTAAAACCATCAGATGGTAGAGCTGGAATTAATTGATTAATCCACTCTTTAAATAGCTGACTATTCATCGTTTTGTGATAATCCCGATCATTGTTTGTGGGTCTTAAAAGCAAACTACATTCATCTAAGAAACCTCAACACACCCAGGATGGAGCACTGTAAACCTGCTATCCCTAATTTCTAATCTTTCTTGGGAAGGTTATTGTTAATAGTCCAAGATTTAGTAGCAGAATCGTTTTTGTAAATCGGGGTTTCGTCAATAAAAATAAATTTATATTAGAGTACCTAGTCTTCTTTATGTGTTAATTAACATTTTAAATAATTTAAATTTGAAATGTAATGATGCGCACGCATAAATTGACAGAACATTTTGATTGATCTTTGAATCAATGTTACCACATAGTGACAAAAATTACTAAAAATTTCAATTTTTTTATTATACCAACTGAAATCAACAGGTGGTGGATCTTTAAAAAAAAACGGACTTTATGGTTTACTATTTTAAATATTAAAATTAAAGTATTATACAGAATTCTTTGGTTTACTGATTGCCACTGCAAGCAATCTAACATCAATTTAATAGGTGTATTTTTTTTATATTGTAATATAGTTCTCATAGCCTTGTTTTGTAATTTCTGTAATCTCCAATTTCATTTTTATTGGCTAAAAACATAATAGAAGTGCAGTAGTCAAAATGTGGTGCAATTATAGTTTTATATACTAAAATTCTACTCCAAATATCCAATTTCTTACTTATCCTGTATAACAAACCCACCTTTTTGCTCACTTTTTTACCTATATAGTTTATATTTTCACTAAATCGTAGTTTATCGTCCACAATAACACCCAAATATTTTATTGATTTTATTTCATCTATCACTTGCCCTCCAATTTCTACCTTAAAATTATACTTAACTAAGTTATCCTTTCTATTACTAATCCACATATACTTACTTTTACTTATATTTAATTTTAACTTATTACTATTTAACCAGACATAAAGATTTTCAAGGTCATAATTAATGTTATTGACACACTGATCTACACTTTCTGCTGATGTGAATATTAAGGTATCGTCGGCAAACAAATTTATGTTGCACTTTAGCACTGCATTTGTAATATCGTTTATGTATAGTAAGAACAGAAATGGTCCTAGTACTGATCCTTGAGGTATTCCCAGATTATTTCTTAATTCTTCAGATTTTACTCC
Organism: Hemicrepidius hirtus; assembly: GCA_963082805.1. Lineage (NCBI taxonomy): Eukaryota > Metazoa > Arthropoda > Insecta > Coleoptera > Elateridae > Hemicrepidius > Hemicrepidius hirtus. Next base: position 26,308,579 of record OY720159.1, read on the forward strand.
ATTGAATAGAGTTTGTTGAGTTCTAGCTGTTAAATACATGTTTTTGTGCTTAATGGTAGCCTAAAATTACTTCCACTTCGGGTGTTATGGTCGTGAACATCTTGATTTAATACAATATTTCTGGTAAGATAAGTTGGTAACATATGGTTTACTATTTTAAATATTAAAATTAAAGTATTATACAGAATTCTTTGGTTTACTGATTGTCACTGCAAGCAATCTAACATCAATTTAATAGGTGTATGTTTTTTACATTGTAATATAGTTCTCATAGCCTTGTTTTGTAATTTCTGTAATCTCCCAATTTCATTTTTATTGGCTAAAAACATAATAGAAGTGCAGTAGTCAAAATGTGGTGCAATTATAGTTTTATATACTAAAATTCTACTCCAAATATCCAATTTCTTACTTATCCTGTATAACAAACCCACCTTTTTGCTCACTTTTTTACCTATATAGTTTATATTTTCACTAAATCGTAGTTTATCGTCCACAATAACACCCAAATATTTTATTGATTTTACTTCATCTATCACTTGCCCTCCAATTTCTACCTTAAAATTATACTTAACTAAGTTATCCTTTCTATTACTAATCCACATATACTTACTTTTACTTATATTTAATTTTAACTTATTACTATTTAACCAGACATAAAGATTTTCAAGGTCATAATTAATGTTATTGACACACTGATCTACACTTTCTGTTGATGTGAATATTAAGGTATCGTCGGCAAACAAATTTATGTTGCACTTTAGCACTGCATTTGTAATATCGTTTATGTATAGTAAGAACAGAAATGGTCCTAGTACTGACCCTTGAGGTATTCCCAGATTATTTCTTAATTCTTCAGATTTTACTCCATTGAATAGAGTTTGTTGAGTTCTAGCTGTTAAATACGATCGAAAGCAGTCAAGTTCCCTTCCACTTATTCCGTATGTTTCTAGTTTCATTAGAAGAGTTTCTCTATCTATGGTTTCAAATGCTCGTTGAAGGTCCAAACACACTACTAAAATGTGTTGATTTTTCTCAATGTTTTCTTTCCAACCACTAAATTTAGTGCTGTTTCACAACTATGTGCTTTTCGAAAACCGGATTGTACATCCGTTAGTAAATTGTTTCTTTCAATGTATTCTTCCAGTTGTGATCGTACAATGCGTTCTAATATTTTTTCGTAAGCTGGTAGGACATTGATTGGACGGTATTCCTCGCATTTTATAGTATTTTTTACCTTCGGTATTGGTAGGATTAATGACTTTTTCCATGATGACGGAAATACACCTGTTATTAAAGATTCGTTTATTATTCCGAGCAATGTTTCACATATATAATCAAATGAGTCACACAGCAGAGATATGGTAATCCCATCATTGCTTCCCTTTCTTTTAATTGTCCACATTGTTTTCTTTAGGAAGTCCTTGTCTATTTCGTGGAAACTAAACTTTACTTGAAAAGTGGGATTATCTAGTAATGTTGGTTGTATTACATCTGGTATGGAAATGTTTATAGCTTTAATGCTTTCCACAAAATATGTGTTAAACTTGTTCGCCATTTCTATATTATTTTCTACTAGCACGCCTCCAAAGTTTATAACAGATTGAGTCGCAGTTTTCCTTTTATCACCCACAATTTCTTTTAATATTCTCCACATTTGTTTAGAATCAAATTTTGATGACTCGATTTTGTTACTTACATAATTATTTTTCTGCTGCCTCAGTGTTTGTGTATGTATATTTCTGTACCGCCTGTATACTTCCCAATCTTGTGGTAGGTTTGTAAATTTAGCCTTTTTATACGCTGTGTCTCTATCCACCTGTGTTTTATGAATCGTGTGGTTAAACCATGAATTAGTTACTACTTTAGTTTCTTGTAATGGAGCTACTTCATCAATGATTGCCTGAATTTTATCCACAAATGTTTTAGATTTAATTGCTAGTGGTTGCTGTTGCATATTGTTCCAGTTTACATTGCCTAATTTATTTTGTATTTCGATATTATTGTAACGTTTTCTGACCTGGATTGTTTCGCTAAATTTATGAATGTCAGCTTGAACATGTATTTTAACAATGTGATGATCAGTCACTTTAGGGCTATCTATTACTATTGCTGACATAGGATTACCTACATTTGTAATTACTAGGTCAATTAAAGTATTTGAGTTTGCAGTTTCTCTAGTGTATTCTTGAACTATTTGTTTCATCCCAAATGATCGAATAATTTCTTGTAGTTTATTGCTGCTTGCTTGCTTTTTCGAAACATCGATATTAAAATCACCAATAATTGTGTGCTTGCCACTAACGTTATTTTCGCACCACTCCTCAAAATATTCCAGAAAATCCTGCTCATTGCCACTAGGAGAACGATATAAGCCACTGTATAATCCTTTCTGTTTATTTTAATAGTTAAGATCCAAAGATTTTGCTCCAGTAGATATATTCCCACTTGAGTAACTGACAAGTAATTTCCTACTAGGATAGCCACACCCCCCGTTCTTCTGTTATGCGAGTCGCACCTGAAAGTTCTGTATCCTTTAAAAGATATTTCGAAATCCTCTATTTCTTCAGTTGTTCGGGTTTCGCTCAAAAAAATGATATCAGGTTGAAAATCTTTAATTAACATCTCCGTGTGTTCTGTATGTGCCAGTAGACTTTGAATATTTAAATAAATGATTTCTGCTTTTCTATCAAACAGCTATAAAGTATAATCAACCTTACTTTTCTCCAGCTCCAACATTCTTTTATATACCGAGCAATTGCGATCCCATGCAGTATGGACCGTATCAAGTTTTACATTATACTTCTTATTAGCATTTTCGCAACGTATACATTTTTCCACAGTTTTTTCATAATTTCTTGTGCTATGACTTTCGCTGCATTTTCCACATATCTCTTTGTTATTACATTTATCAGCCTTGTGGTAGAAACCCCAACATTTAAAGCACCGTGTAACGCTACAGTAATCATATAAACAATATATAGTAATCATATACTTTGCATACGTTCCACCCGATAATAATCTCTTCATTCTTTAGAATTTTGCTATGAGTTTCTCCATCTACTTCTAATATAATATTATAATAAGATTTCTTCTTTTTTACTTCTGCTATATATTCCACCTTCATCGAATTTTCCTCTCTCACGAAAGGATTCTGCTTCTTAATGTATTCAATAATCTCATCCTTTGACATTTTATCTACTAATCCAACTATTTTCAATTTAGGCTTCTTTGAAATTGGCACATCAACTTTGTAAGCAGGTCCAAGTTTGTTTACTACTGTTTCTTGGATTTTGGAAATCGACTGCTTATTCGTACATCCAACTATTATTCCACCCTTAGCTGCATTTCTTACACCTCTTATTTCTAAATCTGCTGGATCGATGTTTTCCTTTATGACTGCTTTGGTAGTTGCACATTTTTGTTGCTCATCTCTTGGCTTGATAACAATTACTGATTCATTTTTCTTTAACTTTTCAGCGTATGTTGCCTCATGTTGGTTGACTTCACTTTTCCCTAATAGTTCTGGTACTGTTTCATAAATTTTTTCTAGTCCCTTATCATGAAGTTCTAATATATTTTCTTGTTTTTGGAATTTCTCGTTCAATGCTTTCATTTGATTAGACATAGATATTATCATCTTTTTTAAGTCACCTGATTTATTTTCAATGCAATAATCACAGTTAAATTCAAGGTTTCTGTTTTCTTGTATGCAGTTATACAGTTTTTCATTAATTTTAGCGCATTCTGCATGAAACACACCAGTTGAGAAAACTGTCGCTTCTCGTTCTCTACCTTGGCCTATAATGTAGGTAGGTACTATTGTGTTGACTGAAAAAAATATTAAAAAACATGCTTTGTAGAAAAGATTTATAGAATATTAAACTGAAGAAAAACCCTGAGCAGAGAGATAATTTAAATTTGGATTTTTCTTCTATAGATTTTCTCCTGTGGATTTTTTTCCGTCGACATTTTTTCTTGGATTTTTTTCCGATTACCGAAATTTTCAAATGTTTTCGTCAAAATATGAAACAGCATTCTATTTTGTTACTTTCAGTTGTTTTATAAATTTCGCAACTTATATTGTAACGAGGCGTCTGACCAGTAGCAAATATTTAAGAAGCAGTTTAATGGCTTCTGTATTTGCTGAGGTCAGTCGTCCTCGTTTAACTCCGAATCTCTCCGATACTCCCGTCAGGACCTAGTTTTAATCCGCCCAGTTTCGCCCCGAGTGGGGAGCCTAGAGCTCTACTATAAATTAAGAGCGCAGCTCAATTTTGGACCCTTATTGTCAATTATTTTCCGAAATCAATTTGACTTATTTACCGAGAATTATTTAGAACTTGTCTAAATAATTTGACTCCGTTCAACCCGTTTTAAAGTTTGATTTTATTCCGAGACCCGGATTCAAAATTGACCTGAATATTTTCAGCTCTTAAAGCAAACCGAGTAGTGGCTAATAATTACAGTGATCTGTGGTGTACAAACGATAGCTGGTATATTTAATTTTTATTTAATTTCCTGATCGATTGATTGTTTAATTAACCCGCCTTGTCTTTCCGAGGATTTGTAAACGCTGCATGTGTATGATCCTAGGATCGAAACATAGCACTTTACTTATTCGAACGAATTAACCAGACGTGCATGTGCTAAACGTTGCATTCTGGTACCCCCGTATATCATTGGATTTTTGTATTAATTTGATTGCAGTAGTAAGATCACGTGCAAACGTTGCTCTACTTTTGTGATCCTATTACTACTTGAATCTGGTGAATTAAACAATCAATTGTTTTGCTAGTTGATATCTTGTATAAAGTTAATTACATACCAGTGTTTTGTACATCCCTGAGATCACGGGAATTTATCCACTACCAGAATCAATCGTCGAACGACACTCAATTGTTTTATTTGCATAAGCAATTCAATTTTTACAGTAAACTGATTGCTTACCAGATTATTTTGTACATTCCTGACAGAAATTCTTTGTTCTCACTGGAATTAAATTCCGTATTAAAATCATCTTTGATATCACTTACCCGTTATACCAGAAGACTCCTGAAGGGGTCGAAGCCCCCATATCACTTTATTTTACATTTGATTCCACTATACCCGTTTCGCCATTGAAAATCCTTCGTGGCCATTACGCGTCGTTCAACCTGCGCCAATCTCCTTAAGAGCAAGGTGCGCACTGAACTTTATTAAAGTCCGTTTCACACCCGAAAATATTAACTTATTAATATTTTATTTATATTCTGTCTTGATTTGAATTTTATAATTGCATTATCCATGTTTTATTTTAATGTACTTACATAAATTGTAAATATTTAATATTGTTTCCGAATAAATTGTTCATGAGGTTTATCTCCAGTTATTTATTTAATTCCCCCTTTCTTTGTGTAAGAACCCTGGATATCTCAAGAGCTACCCTAGTGCAAAAATAAATACTGTACGTTCAAGGGGGAACGTTACAACATTATACACGTCACAGATTTACATTGTATTTACAGGTACATATTTTTCCGACTTGTACAAATTTTTCTGTTTATCTTTTAAACGATACATCTTATCGAGTTGTGATAAGAGGGCAGTTTTTTAACAAAATTGAATGCTCGTTTATATTTTAATGAAAATATTCAGTTGGGTAATATGTTGTATATGTACAGGGTGTCCCTAAAAGGTTTGTACAATACGCTACCACATATTCCTGAGGTCAAATGGGACCGATTAAACCAAACATATCTTAGTAAGTACACATCTTCCTTAAGAAGTTGTGGCGCCTTAAAAAGTAGAAAAGGTTATTTTTAACATTGAAAATATTCAGAAACAAGATGGCAGATTAAGCTGAAAATTAGTATACATCCACTTCAGGGGAAGCCGAACAATCTCAAAGTATTAAAACTGTTGCATACCTATTATAGAGGGCGCTATCGGCAGTTTTTTTTTCGAATGTCTCTTCTTTGATCATAATTTTTTTTGTTAGCTTTTTAGCTCAATCACACTGCTGGAAAGGCTTAGATACGTTTTTCTTGAAAACGGAACATATTATGGACATGAAACAAGCACACCTTTTTATCTAAAAAAACTCCTTTGTCATGAATATTACCCGCAAAAACATAAATGTTAAGAACAAAAAGGCTATGATCAGAGACATACGAAAGAAATCTGCCGACAGCGCCCTCTACATGCAATAAGTTTGATATTTTGAGAATGTTCGGCTTCCCCTGTGGATTTATACCAATTTTCAACTTTATCCGCCATCTTGTTTCTGAAATATATCCAATGTTATAGTAAAGTAATTTTGTAGTACCAATCTTGAAACAGTATAAAACTGTAATTTTTTTTGTGAATTACGTATTAAAAGTACCTATGCTCTTTATAAGCCCATAGAATGTTATTTTACAGTTATTATTTTTATTAATTAGTTGTATTAATATTATTCCTGCAAAAAATGATAACGTTTACTAATTAGTATTTTTTTGGTCCTAGAAGTTTCTATTCAAGCACATGATCAGTGCTGTTTTTATTATTGTGTTTATATTGCTCGAACGTCACTTTGACAGTTTGAGAAACACATTAAAGCAATCGACGTTTTGAGAAACAGTAAATAAATATAAACAGAGTAATTCATGACGTCATGGACGCCATTAAAAATTGATGACGTAGATGCATGCACCCTTAGGGTGCCTCAACTATACAAATATTCTTTTCTATTTTAAAACCCCATAACTTCTTAAGGAAGCACTTTTACACTAAGGTATGTTTGGTTTAATCGGTCCCATATTTGAGCTCAGGAATATGTGATAGCGTGTTGTACAAACCTTTCAGCAGCACCCTGTATAAGAAATTAATATAGGATAATAATTAAATACGTTTTCACTCTTTTTCAAATAAAAATTAAAAAGTTATGTCTCCATCTACTATGGACAGACCATGCACACATTCATATAGGCGATCCACGAGATTAGACCTCTTATGTGTTCGAACTTTAGTAACGTTTTCTTCAGTACATATCCCCGCTAAGCCCCTGTTTGAATAGGTAGTCGTTGTGACCAAGGTGGCCGTTGTGTCCAAGGTGGCCGTTGTGTCCAAGGTGGCCGTTGCGTCCAAGGTGGCCGTTGTGACCAAGGTGGCCGTTGTGTCCAAGGTGGCCGTTGTGTCCAAGGTGGCTGTTGTGTCCAGTGGCTGTTGTGTCCACGGTAGCAGTGAAGACCGACGTCGGTGGTCGTTGCGTCCACTGGGCGTCGTTGGCCGTTGTGTCCAAGGTGGCCATTGTGTCCACGCAAGAAAAGTGGCCGTTGTCTCCAAGGTGGCCGTTGCGTCCAGTTTAACGTGTGGCCGTTGTGTCCAAGTTGGCCGTTGTGTCACCGTAAGAAAAGTGGTCGTTGTGTCCAAGGTGGCCGCTGTGTCCGCCTGAAGATGTGGCCGTTATGTCCAAGGTGGCCGTTGTGTCCACTAGACCAAGGTGGCCGTTGTGTCCAAGGGTGGCCGTTGTGTCCAAGGTGGCCGTTGTGTCCAGTGGCCGTTGTGTCCAGGTCCCACATATTCTAGACATTTATAAACATAAATTGAAGGTAGTGTGAGAATTTTTAATTTTTTAAATAGTGGTCTACAGGAATCTATAGCTTGCGCGTTTGCTATCACTCTAATCACCTTTTTTTGCAATCGAAACACCCTTTCGCGCTCCCTTCTATAATCCCATGGTATGACACCATATAACATCACAGAGTGAAAATTACCATAATAAATTATTTTTAGAACTTTTTCTGCTACTTGCTTTTGCAGAATACGGAACATATACAATTTTTTTGAGAGTTTATTTCTTCTTATTCGACTTGAGCCTTTTCTTCTAGTAGCAGACCTAAGAATCTCTCTGTTTTTTTATTTTCTTGGTTTGGATGTTCTTCAGGGTGAAGAGTAAATGTGCAGTTTTTTCTTCATTTAGCCTTAGCCTGTTTACTTCGAACCACTTTTTAGCTTCGTTCTTACTGTGATTTATCTGCTGCAGTAGATGATCTTCAGTTTTTCCGTTTATCACTAACGTCGTGTCATCATTTGCTTGTATGTCGTTTATATACAGGGTGATTCCTAAGTACGTGTAGAAAATGAAGGGGGTGATTCCTGGGCGAAAATTAGGGCTACTTTTTCCTATAAACGTATATCCTAATATGCTTCCCTGAAGAGTTACGTCTCTTCAAAAATGGAGTAAAATATGATTTTTAATTTTTATCTCAAATTTGGACAAAGATAGAAAAATAAAAATACATGGACGTGTTCTACTAACAGGAAGGCCCTTTATGGATATTTTCTTTATTCACCTGTATTGTTAGAAGGGGATGAAACTTACAACCCCTGCTCATTTTTTTATTAGAACTTTTTAATGCACCGGAATTTTTAATTTAAAAAATAGGCATGAGAAAGCCTTATTTATTTAGAACATTATTTGTCTCTTTTATTTTTATCGTGAGACAAATAGATTTCGAGTAAAAAATTAAAATCAATTGTAATGTGCGCCTCAGTTTTGTGAGAAGTTGTACTAAAAATCTAGAAAAGTCTAGGTAGGCGTTTGTGTATCTTTCCATGATCAATAATGTATGCAAACTTACTAACAATTATTATTATCAAAAACAACAAACACAAAAAATGAAATTCGCCTACCTAGACTTTTTTTTCAGAAATTTACTACAACTTCTCACGAAACTGAGGCGCACATTACAATCGATTCTAATTTTTTACTCGAAAACTATTTGCCTCACGATAAAAATAAAAGAGACAAATAATTTTCTAAATGAATAAGGCTTTCTCATGCCTATTTTCTAAATTAAAAATTCTGGTGCATTAAAAAGTTCTAATAAAAAAATGAACAGGGGTTGTAAGTTTCATCCCCTTCTAACAATACAGGTGAATAAAGAAAATATCCATAAAGGGCCTTCCTGTTAGTAGAACACGTCCATTTATTTTTATTTTTCTATCTCTGTCCAAATTTGAGATAAAAAATAAAAACCAAATTTTTACTCCATTTTTGAAGAAGCGTAACTCTTCAGGGAAGCATATTAGGATACACGTTTATAGGAAAAAGTAGCCTTAATTTTCGCCCAGGAATCACCCCCTTCATTTTCTACACGTACTTAGGAATCACCCTGTATATTATGAACAAAAAGGGTCCTAGTATAGATCCCTGGTGGTACGCCTATGGTTGTTCTTGTTGGTGTTGGGACTTTAGAGTTGAAATAGACAGCTTGCTGTATTCCTCTTAAGAAATTCTCAATTACGTGCAGTTGGATTCCTCTAATTCCATAATGATGTAGCTTGGTCAATAGAGTAGTGTGGTCAATGCAGTCAAAGGCCTTTAAGAGATCTAGAAAAATTACCGATGTTATTAGGTTGGTTTCAAACTTTTTTAGGATCTCAGAGGCGACATTCATTAAAGCAGTTATTCTTGATTTATTTTTACGATATCCATATTGTTTGTTCGTAAATATCCTGTGTCCATAAAAAAAAACTTGTAATTCGTGTGCACATTGCCTTTTCCAATATTTTTGATAAGACGGGGGTAATGGTTATCGGTCTATAGTTGCTGCTTCCGCAGCGCTAAATTTATTGAAAACAGGAATAATTTTCCGGATTTTTAATTGATTTGGGAGATATCCTTCAGCAATGCATTCATTCACTGCCAGCTGTAACGGGTAAGATATGTGGTCTGCATTAATTTTCAAAATCTCGCTCGTCATGCCGTACACGTCTTTGCACTTCGAAGATCTAAGTGATGATACTTTTTACCTCCTAGTCTGTCATGGGTGATGCAATTTCATTTACACATATACATATTATATACACACACACATATTTACATATCTAACATTTTCACTGCATCTCTTTGTTGGGCGATGTCGTCTGTAAACCAAGGATTCATTTGTTTTTTAACATTCTGTGGCTTAAAAAATTTTTTCGAAACATGCTTGAACCATTGCTTGAACCGTTAGCTTTTGAACTGGGTATTTAATGCAGGCACAATTAATTAAAAAAAATATTTAAATTGAAAAACAATATATTAAAAGGAAATCAAATAATCAGAAATTATTATGTTGTAACATTAAATATAATATCTATCTAATAAAATAATAAACTTATTGACATTCTCATAATATTTATTATTTATAAAATAATAAATGTTTTTACAATTATCAATGCAGTTATTTTAATTATTAACTACATTAAAAAGTGATTCCTGGTGTCTGCAGTAGGTATAAATAAACTGGTTAATTATTTTTTAAATTTCGAAGTTTATCAGAAGCACCGCTATTTGCTAGTCGCACATCTCTGGATGTCCACACTGTTTCCTTGTATATGCGCACTAATATTAAAAAGTTTATGAAAAATTCATGATGAACACGGCAACCATCTGTATTTAAAAAATTCGGGCATTCTCTTATAATGGCATTTTTGGCAACGGAATAAATTTTATATCTAAGATTTGCTTCGCTTTTATGAATTTTATAAAATTCTATGAAAGTGCGGAGTACTATTTTCGTAAGGTGAACGGCGATGCTGGACGGAACATAAAGGTTTCCGGTTCGCATATTATTTCGGCACGCGTACGCTCGTTGGTAAATGAGATCTCTTTCACGAATCACTTTATTTATATCAGTAGCGATCAAAAGAGACATACATGCTTCGCACTTATAATGTTTAAATAGTTTTTGCAGTACATATCCTGCAGTGTAGTTTATAGCACAAAGTTGTAAATGGCGTACGTCATCATTATTAATTTTAAGTTTAAAAACATATTCTGATTCACTGCATTTCTCTTTATTATTGCTGCACATTAACGTATTTGATAAAAGAGATTTGTCCTTATCTGCTTCACAATTTGCCGTATTTGAAATTACAACGTTTAAATTCATATTAATGATGTGGCGCAAATTCGTACGAAATGTACGCACTGTAGGATTTTTATTATATCCCCCTCGTCTCCTTATTATAGAAAACATATTTTCCAAAATATCCTGGTTTAACCTGTACGTAAGCAAAAACGGGATATTCTCTGTTTTTAAATCTGCGTGTAGACTTAAAATTGCAGTAATTGAGAGTAACAAACCATCAAAACAAGGCGGATTTTTCCGTTTATCGGCTGTTTCCCATTGACGAATCCAAGTAAGAGCGGTGATCAAGTTATTTTCTACATGTTTATTGTTATCACTTAATGCGCACTTATTTTTATTTTTGTGAAACAATGTCTTACTATTCAAATTATCAAATAAATCATTTAATGTTTCACAAAAGGATGCGGTATTTAAAACAGTTTTAGATTTAATTTGCTTTCCCGAATATGCTACTCTTAAAGCAGCGGCGACGCTTTTACTAAATATTTGTAGCGCAAACTTGCACCTCATTTTTTGAAATGCGTTGGGATTTATGTGAATTTGTGTTATTCGAGGTAAAGCTCTTGCTAGTGGCATTTCATTATCGGTTTTATATATGGCTTCAATATCTTTCCATGATATTAGCCGATTTTTAATTGCAAAATCTTTCTTTAAAAGTTGATTACGCACGCTTTTCACTAAATGTGGTACATCAAAAATGCAGTACACTTTTTTGTCGGCAGATAGAAAATATGGCTTTTCTACAGTTACACCCAGTTGTTTATAGGCAAGCCTATTTGGTGAACCTTGATCACATACGACTGCCGTTACTTGTAATCCGCTTTCATGCAGTTTATTCACACACTCAATGATTAATTTTTTTATATTTTCACCTTTTACTGAACCATTTGCAGCAAAAAATCCCACAGGCAACTTCCATTTTTCACAAAGCCCTCGAATAGCAAAAACCATGACATGTGTTGCAAGTTTCCCTTTACGTCCTAATGGACCTAAATCTTCAAAACCCTCAATTAAATCTTTGCTTTTATTATATTCCAAACCTTTTTTTACCGACATTTCGTCAAACAAAAGTACGCATTTTTTCGATAAGCTAGACATATTTACTGTTTTCTGTTTTAAGATATTAAAAACAATATCTGAAAAACCGGGGTATATGTCAATGGTTTTTAGCCACTGTTGAACAGTTCGTACACCTGGTAAAATTACATTTTGACGTTTCACATTTTTGTATGCTGCAGGTGAAGTATAGTATAAAGCTATTGCAGCCTCTTTTGTTGTTTCGTTCCATTTTTGTCTTTTCTTATGATCCGGAGAAAATATGTGACTTTTAATTGTATTTATAGACAGATTTTTACGTAACCTATGAATGATAACATTTTTTGATTTAAGATTTTTTCTTTGTTGTTTTATTATATCCATTAATTTATTCTCCCTAAGTGTTGGAACATGCTTTCGCTTTAAAGCACGTTTTTGAGGGCCATGCTTCATTTTGGTGGGTGAACCTATCGCGAAATGTATTTGTTGCTGATGAACCTGATCTTCATTTTCGGTTTGCGGCTTGAAACGAAACGTATCTACATTAGGAAAATACGTTTTTCCCGATTTTGTAACGTTTATCCAATTTTTTTCTTCCAAAATCGTTGGCTGATTGATAATGGTAGATATATTTTCTATGTATGAGGACGTTGAAGGGATGACCGGCGTGCTTGAAATATCAGTTAATGAACATGGAAGAGGAACAGCGTCATGAACTAATCTGTGTTTAGTTACATTAATGAAACTTTGTTCTGAAAAGTGTTTTTCACAAATTGCTTTGTTTTTTAACTTTTCCGGAGATAATCCCACCAGCAACGAGTTTCCTGTAATTTGTATCATTTTTTTTATATTGTTTTGAGCATGAGTTTATAGTTAAGTTACAAAGAAGTGGTTACTTAAAGAATTAAAGTACATCATGTACCTATTTGTTTAATAGTTAATTGATGGTATAAGTTTGTGAGGTTTTTTTAAAACTATTATTGCGTAACAACCAACAAGTCTCAACAAAATTAAATTTAAGTTTTAATACTTTTTAAACGTTCAACCATACCTGCGTGTAACACCCACTGCTCACATCTTTCTTCATGTTTTACGGGAAATGAAAACATTTTTATGCCCGGATAATTACGCTGACAATTTTGGCATTTATGATAAGAACATTTATTTCCGCGTATACCCATTTTAATTAATAGATAATATATCAATGATAGTATATAATATATTAATATTAATACTCTATTAAAAACACTCAAAATCGCTATTACAATACTATATTACTCGTGAGTGCTAACGCAACAACACAAGAGTATAAGTGCTCTAAACGAACTGAAAAATTTGGAAATTTACCTTAAAATTTTAAAGTTCCCAACCAGTTTGACCATTTCATGTTATCTATTGTCCGTTTAAGCCCTTTGCCGCCGGTGTTAGAGAATTATAAAATGCTAACCGACATACGTTTTTGAACAGTAGTAGATAGGCGACGTCTAACTGTGTATACTTCGGACACATGGCGAAGAGGGCCCCCTAACGCTGTCGTCTTCAACTTCATCAGAAACGGGTTACATTAGTTGCATATCTATAACCCTCTATAATCAATGGTATTACTTATCTTGAAGTAGGTACTTTGTATTAAAATGATTCAACTTTGTTTAAAAAAGAAGTTGAGAAACAACCACTCCCTGTAAATCCGATCACAGCTACCACTTCCTCTAGTGCAATCACATCTTCTGAAGGTATGTACCTACTTATTTATAAGTACCTATCTAATATTTCGATCAGTGTACTAAATAGAACAAGACTTAATTTACCCAGATGGTGCCAATTGTTATTTGATTTTTTTTAGAACAAACAGCATCCACCTCTTCAGCATTTTCTATTACTTCTCCTCGCTATATAGGGGATTTAAAGCCTGAGCATTTTTCTAGTCCCAGAAAATGCAAACGAAATTTAGAAATAGTGCATAAAACAATAGATGTCCAACGAAAGAAACTTAAAGTAGCAACAGTAAAGAACAGACGATTGCAGAAACGTATCGATTCATTTAAAGACCTACTTGAACATTTAAGACGGTCTAATTTATTATCCCAAGAGGCTTCGGAAGAAATGATGGTTGGTTTATTTCTTTTAATTTAATTTAATCTAAAATGTGCATTTTACCATTAGGTGTTTGACTACATACACTATACACCCCCTTTACAAGACACACCGACCCCTTTGTGGGAAGCAATGAAACTACCACAGACAACACATTTTCCTGGTAGCCACAAACTTCTCTATTGCCAAAGGTTAACCAGAATATATAGGTACAGCATCACCAATGCTCGATTCAAGAACGGCAATTCAAGAAGAATTTAGTCTGCAACATCTTATACAGGGTGTCCGTCTTTCGAAGCTAAGCATGGGGATCTCGGTTAGCTTAAGAGCTACGAAGTCGGTTAAATGGAGGCAAAGTTGCGTATTTTAATGCTGATCAATAATCTGAAAAGAAATTTAACGTACGACGTTTAGTTTAGAAAATATCTAAAAAAAATCAAAATTCCCGATTTTCGTTTTTCGCTGATAAAATGAAAACAAGTGAAGCTACGAATTTTTAATTAAGACATTTTTAAGACATTGTTTTACGGGGAATCTAAATATGCGATTGTTTTTCTCATATCGTTTAAAATAGCCAACAATCGACTGTCAACTTTTGTTTTTCTTATGGACGCCATATTGGACTTTTGCATTTTTGAATGTAACTTTTTTTTCTGATTTCAACTATGTATGACACATAATACTTTAGCTTGTGTTTTTACCTACAATTTCAAGTTATCCATTTGTACGCAGAGCGCCAAGGAAACAAAAGCGACAAGTTTGTTTTAAAGAGAATTAATTCTGTTATGAATTTTAATTTTAAGTCATAAGGTTATTGGTTTGACTAGTTTAATGAAAGAAATGCGAGTTTTAAAAGAATAGTAATGGGATATAACAAAATTTATTATCAACTATTATGATTTATGTTGAAACAATAGAATAAAAATTAAAAAACAGAAAATTATAGCAAATACTAAAAACTTGAATCGAAAACACAACGGGATAGTAAGAAATATTTAAGTAGGTATCGTTTTTCTTTGGACAGAGATATGTAATCCCTTAGGTCCGGTTTTTCAGTTTCGTGTTTCGGCCTGGGTTTACAAAAGGAGCCATATTCGCTTAGATTTCGATGAAGACGCAAGAAATACCTAGGACCTGGCTGGTTTCTCTCCGATACCTACGTTCCGGAAGTAATTTCTACATTCCGATGCGAAGAATAATAAATTTCCAACATATCACGTTGTTCTTCATTAAAATCTTTCATTTTCTTTCAGAAAATTACGTACCTATCATAAAATTAGGGGAAGTACAACGTAACGACTTAAGCAATGTACTAGGTACTGTCAAAATTTTCTTTAAAACAAAATTGTCGCTTTTGTTTCCATGGCACTCTGCGTAAAAACGGATAACTCAAAATTGTAGGTAAAAACACAAGCTAAAGTATTATGTGCCATACATAGTTGAAATCAGAAAAAAAAGTTACATTCAAAAATGCAAAAATCCAATATGGCGTCCATAAGAAAAACAAAAGTTGATAGTCGATTGTTGGCTATTTTAAACAATATGAGAAAAACAATCGCATATTTAGATTCCTCGTAAAAAAGTGTCCTAAAAATGTCTTAATGAAAAACTCGTAGTTTCACTTGTTTTCATTTTATCAGCGAAAAACAAAAATCGGGAATTTTGATTTTTTTTAGATATTTTCTAAACTAAACGTCATAGGTCAAATTTCTTTTCAGATTATTGATCAGCATTAAAATACGCAACTTTGCCTCCATTTAACCGACTTCGTAGCTCTTAAGCTAAGCGAGATCCCCATGCTTAGCTTCGAAAGACGGACACCCTGTATATTATATACATTATACATACAATATAGTAGTACATTATACATAATTATTATCTACATAATATTTACATGTCAATCAAACTTCTATTTTTTCTTGTAGAAACTTTTAAATAAGATGCAACTGAAAAAATATTAAACATTTTGATAATTGTACACTTAACAGGGGCTATTGCAATTTTATAGTTAATAAATTATTGTGTAACGAGGCGTCTGACCAGTAGCAAATATTTAAGAAGCAGTTTAATGGCTTCTGTATTTGCTGAGGTCAGTCGTCCTCGTTTAACTCCGAATCTCCCCGATACTCCCGCCAGGACCTAGTTTTAATCCGCCCAGTTTCATCCCGAGTGGGGAGCCTAGAGCTCTCCTATAAATTCAGAGCGCAGCTCATTTTAAAGGAGATTACTGTACTTATTTCCGACACTTTTATAGTCAATTATTTTCCGAAATAAATTTGACTTAGTTGCCGAGAATTATTTAGAACTTGTCTAAATAATTTGACTCCGTTCAACCCGTTTTAAAAGTTCGATTCATTCCGAGACCCAGATTAAAAATTGACCTGAATATTTTCAGCTCTTAAAGCAAACCGAGTAGTGGCTAATAATTACAGTGATCTGTGGTGTACAAACGATAGCTGGTATATTTCAATTTTATTTAATTTCCTGACCAATTGATTGTTTAATTATAACCCGCCTTGTCTCTCCGAGAATTTGTAAACGTTGCATGTGTATGATCCTAGGGTCGTAACATAGCACTTTACTTATTCAAACTAATTATCCAGACGTGCATGTGCTAAACGTTGCATTCTGGTATATCATTAGCTTTTTGTATTAGTTTGATGTCAGTAGTAAGATCACGTGCGAACGTAGCTCTGCTTTTGTCATCCTATTACTACTTAAAACTAGTGAATTAAACAATCAATTGTTTTGCTAGTCAATATCCTGTATAAAGTTAATTACATACCAGAGTAGTTGGTACATCCCTGAGATCACGTGAATTTAAACACTATCCGAATCAATCATCGATTGACACTCAATTGTTTTATTTTCATACGCAATCCAATTTTACAGTAAATTGATTGCTTACCAGATTATTTTGTCCATCCCTGACCGAATTCTTTTGTTTATCACTGGAATTAAATTCCATATTAAAACTTTCTTTGATATCACTTACCCGTTATACCAGAAGACTCCTGAAGGGGTCGAAGCCCCCATAACACTTTATTTCACATTTGATTCCACTATACCCGTTTCGCCATTGAAAATCCTTCGTGGCCATTACCGCTTCGTTCGGCCTGCGCAATCCCGGTTTAGTCCAAGTTGCGCACTGGACTTAGTCCCGTTTACACAGACCCCAATTTCAAAGAACCATTCACACCCGGAAATATTAACTTACTTACATTTAACCTGAATTTTATAATTAAATTATTTATGCTTTATTTTCATGTACATAAATTGTAAATACTTAATATTGTTCCTGAATAAATTGTTCATAAGGTTTATCTCCAGTTATTTATTTAACCCCTTTTATAAAGGACCCTGGATTTTCCCGCTAAGCTACCCTAGTGCAAAAATAAATACTGTACGTTCAAGGGGGAACGTTACATGGCCCCCGAGCAGGGTTTGACATTCCCCAATTAAGTACAGGGCGCCCGATACTAGGCATTTTCTTTTGTAAATAATTTTCCGTGTTCCCACAACTGGAGAGAAATCTTTTAAATTAAACCCGTATCAAGCATAATTTTTATTTTTTTTACAGAGTTAGACATGTTTAGTTTGTACAGTTTACAGTAGCCGACATCATGCCAATGTAGTCCAGGTATCCAGATATAATTTCTTCTGTTGTTTACAAACAGGAAGCCGTCGACATGCAGTACTACGATGCTGTGAGGACAGACCCATGGACCGCACCACCCAGAAACCCGCTTGTACCGCTGGTATGTGACGTCGTCCAACAATGGGGTGTCCGATTCAACGGAGAGGGTGATCCTGCCCCCTTCCTGGTAAGACTACAAGAAATTATCCAGCACTACCAGTTCCCACCAGACTCTCTTCTACCCGTCCTGCCGTTACTGTTGGAAGGGAAAGGTTTAGACTGGTACCGTAATAATAAATTCGATTGGCATACCTGGTCCGATTTTGAGAGCTACTTCCGGCTGTCCTACATGCCCGTCCGAATCCAAAATGGAACAACAGCCTCCCGTCCTCGACCGCTACCTGTCCAGCCGGATAAACCAGACACCGCCGAGAACAATCTGAAGTCCAGGTGTGAAGAAGGACCTCAAGTGATGGTTGCCACCACCGAAATTCCCGAGGCTCCATCGCGTTCGATCATCTCCACACCCACGACACCGTTGACGACTCCAGGTCCCGACCAGGAAACCCGTGCCCCAGATATGACAACTCCATGTCCCGACCAGAAAATCCGTGCCCCAGATATGACAGCTCCAGGTCCCGACGTAGATCCAGCCATTGAATTGACCTCTCCAGGTAAGGTACTTGCGTTACAGCCGCTGGAGGAAGAAATCTGTCCGGATCCAGGTACATGGCAGTCCGAACCGGAACCTGAAAAACCAGAAAATTATGTTCAAAAGTTTTGTCCGCCGAAGAGTACCGAAAATTACCTGTCACCGCCAACCGTAGACCGTGCCCAGGACCTCCGAGAGCCTCCATCGACTTCATATCCTTCAACGTGCATAGCCATGGAACAGGAAGAATTCCACCTGCCGTTTCCCGTTTCCGAGGAACTTCCTGCTGCCAGCTTCTGTACGTCCGGGATGGAGCCTTTGGAGAGCCCAGCCATAGCTCCTGTGGTGCCGATGCCGATCCAGGATTTTCCGTCCACACCGCCGCTGACAATTCAGGTATGTTTTGTCACAAAATCTTTTATAGATTCCCCAGATCGCCGCCGAAGTAGCAAGCCTACCGATCGGGGTAAACTGTCCGACCGCCGAAGCCGCCAGTATAGCCGCCGGAGGAAACAGCCTGTCCGCCGGAGATCACCGCCGCCCCGCCTGAAATACCAGCCAGGACACCAGAAAATCCGGGTTCTCCTGGAACACCAGCCGGTCCGTAGGAGGAATCAGCTTACCAGGTTAAGCCACCAGCCTGTCCGCCCGCCTGATGCAAGTCCAGCCGCCATGGTGATGAGCCCGTCGGTCTAGACATCACCATCGAACCTGAAATGTGTATATATTCGTTTTTGATTTTTCTTTATTTTGTGTATATACCGTTTACTAACCGTCCCGTTTGTTTTTAATTTTGTTTCATTGAACCCCGTTTATTTTTCTTTCCCCCCGGGAAGGGAGGAATGTAACGAGGCGTCTGACCAGTAGCAAATATTTAAGAAGCAGTTTAATGGCTTCTGTATTTGCTGAGGTCAGTCGTCCTCGTTTAACTCCGAATCTCCCCGATACTCCCGCCAGGACCTAGTTTTAATCCGCCCAGTTTCGTCCCGAGTGGGGAGCCTAGAGCTCTCCTATAAATTCAGAGCGCAGCTCATTTTAAAGGAGATTACTGTACTTATTTCCGACACTTTTATAGTCAATTATTTTCCGAAATAAATTTGACTTAGTTGCCGAGAATTATTTAGAACTTGTCTAAATAATTTGACTCCGTTCAACCCGTTTTAAAAGTTCGATTCATTCCGAGACCCAGATTAAAAATTGACCTGAATATTTTCAGCTCTTAAAGCAAACCGAGTAGTGGCTAATAATTACAGTGATCTGTGGTGTACAAACGATAGCGGGTATATTTCAATTTTATTTAATTTCCTGACCAATTGATTGTTTAATTATAACCCGCCTTGTCTCTCCGAGAATTTGTAAACGTTGCATGTGTATGATCCTAGGGTCGTAACATAGCACTTTACTTATTCAAACTAATTATCCAGACGTGCATGTGCTAAACGTTGCATTCTGGTATATCATTAGCTTTTTGTATTAGTTTGATGTCAGTAGTAAGATCACGTGCGAACGTAGCTCTGCTTTTGTCATCCTATTACTACTTAAAACTAGTGAATTAAACAATCAATTGTTTTGCTAGTCAATATCCTGTATAAAGTTAATTACATACCAGAGTAGTTGGTACATCCCTGAGATCACGTGAATTTAAACACTATCCGAATCAATCATCGATTGACACTCAATTGTTTTATTTTCATACGCAATCCAATTTTACAGTAAATTGATTGCTTACCAGATTATTTTGTCCATCCCTGACCGAATTCTTTTGTTTATCACTGGAATTAAATTCCATATTAAAACTTTCTTTGATATCACTTACCCGTTATACCAGAAGACTCCTGAAGGGGTCGAAGCCCCCATAACACTTTATTTCACATTTGATTCCACTATACCCGTTTCGCCATTGAAAATCCTTCGTGGCCATTACCGCTTCGTTCGGCCTGCGCAATCCCGGTTTAGTCCAAGTTGCGCACTGGACTTAGTCCCGTTTACACAGACCCCAATTTCAAAGAACCATTCACACCCGGAAATATTAACTTACTTATATTTAACCTGAATTTTATAATTAAATTATTTATGCTTTATTTTCATGTACATAAATTGTAAATACTTAATATTGTTCCTGAATAAATTGTTCATAAGGTTTATCTCCAGTTATTTATTTAACCCCTTTTATAAAGGACCCTGGATTTTCCCGCTAAGCTACCCTAGTGCAAAAATAAATACTGTACGTTCAAGGGGGAACGTTACAATTGTCTAATTTAATTGTAATTATAGGAAGGTGTTCCTGATTCCATGAAAGACATGATAGGGAGACAAGTGAAGGCCAAGAATGCTAAATATTCCCCAAACATACGGGCTTTCGCATTAACCTTGCACTTTTATTCAGCAAAAGCCTATAGTTATGTCCGCAAACATTTTAATCATCTGTTGCCACATCCCGGAACCATTCAAAAATGGTACTCTGTAGTAAATGGTAATCCTGGATTTACTAAAGAGGCTTTCGATTCTATCAAAATCAAATCACAGGAAAAAACTATTATAGTTAATCTCGTAGTCGATGAAATGAGCATTCGACAATTGATAGAGTGGGATGGCCAAAAATATCATGGTTTTGTCGACATTGGATCGGGATTAGATAGTCAAACTGAAGCAAAAAATGCTCTAGTTTTCATGGCTGTTGCTTTGAATGACCACTGGAAGGTTCCACTTGGGTATTTTTTAATTCAAGGTTGTTCAGCTTCAGAAGGAGCTAATTTGCTAAAAGTAGCTCTACAACTGCTATACGAGACCAACGCTGAATGCAAGAGTGTTACTTTCGATGGAACCTCTGTAAATCTTTCAATGTGCACAACTTTAGGTGCAAAGTATGATGTAGAAGAATTGCAACCCTGGTTTTATCATCCTACCAGCAAACAAAAAGTTTATACGTTTTGGGATGCATGTCACATGCTAAAATTGTGCCGAAATACATTGGGTGACAAAAAAATTATGTACAACAGTGCAGGAAAATCCATTAGGTGGCAGTTACTGGAAGATCTTCAGGAACTTCAAAAAAGTGAAGGCCTTCATGCTGGAACAAAAATAACAAAAAGACATATTATGTTTCAGAATGAACGTATGAATGTTCGCTTGGCAGCTCAAACATTGAGTGTTAGTGTCAGCGATGCATTATCTTTTTGTAATAAAATTGAGAACCCGAAATTCAGTGATGTAGAAGGAACAGCAGAATTTTGTAAACATGTAAATAACGCTTTTGACATTCTAAATTCCCGTAATATTTTTTCAAAATACAAATTCAAGGAGCCTTTATCAGTAAAAAATTATGAATTTTTTAAAAGTAATATTGAATTTTTAATAGACTATTTTAAGTCTTTAAACGATAACTGTGGTAGGGTGATTATTAAAACCAATAGAAAAACTGGATTTTTAGGTCTCATTGTCTGCTTAACAAACTTGTTAAATTTGTATGAGGACTTGGTAGTTACCGGAAAAATGTTTTACATATTAACGTATAAGCAAAGTCAGGATCACTTGGAAATGTTCTTCAGTGCGGTAAGAAGTCGTGGTGGATTCAACAACAATCCTTCAGCTCTGCAATTTAAATCTGCATACAAAAGATTGCTAGTAAGACACCAGATTGCATCTTCAACATATGGAAATTGTGGGATTTTGGATGCTACTACCATTCTTTTTGTTGGGAGTGGCAATAAAACAAAAACAACAGATGCATTATGTGAAACAACGGAAGAAACGATTTTTGAAGATGGTCTGGACTTTATAGCAGACAATATCATGACTCTTTCGCCCTATTTGGACAATGTCATAATCTACATAAGCGGATTTGTTGTTAAAAGCATTGCTCGCAAGATAACCTGTCATGTGTGTACGCAGCAATTGTTCAACAAAGACCAATGCAATTCTTTACTGCTAGAGCAAAAAATCGAGGCAAACTCATCAGGCCCTGTAAAGACGTTGTCCAAATTTGTACTAAAACCGAAAAAATGTTAAGAGCGTACAAAAGTTTACTTTTTACAAGGAAAAACATTAAAGAGTTTTTAATTTCGAAATTTTTACAATATGTTGAACTCATGTTTTGTGATGATGAAATGTTAAATCATATAAAAAGTCAAGAACCTCTAGACAATCATCGCATTCAATTATTAAAATTAATAATAGAGCTGTATTTAAAAATCAGGTTTCACCATGAAGGAAAAATTAACTCTGGTAAAAACCAAACACCACGTGTGAGACATAAATTCACGAAATATGTTTTATTTCTAAATGAATAATATGTACCACGTAATTATTTTCATCATCATCTACTTCCTAGTTTAGTCCTTTAAGGGGTGGCCTGACTCAACTTTGTGCGCCCCATCACCACCCTCAGAAACTGCTGTTGAATTTTATCTGGATGTTACATTTTGCTTCATTTCATAGTGTTCTTTGAATTGTGCCACATATCCTTTGAAAACTGTAATGCTTATTGTTGAAGTCATTTTCGTTTTTAATTTAATTATTACTTAATTAAATAATTAAATCCCCTTTTTATATCCTATACGTGGGTCAAACTACCTGCTTTCAATTTTCAAATTGTTACTTTCCCGAGTACTTTCCCATACCACCACTGGTATATGGGAAGTATTGATATCATGAAAATTTTCGAAGCTGAGATTTTCGCGGAAATACGTGTTTTGGACTCCCAGGAACCCAAAAAAGTGGTCTAGAAAAAATTTCTGTCTGTGGGTGGGTGTGTATGTGACGCCTCTAACGCAAAAACTAGTGAATCGATTTTGATGAAATTTGAAATGAAGGGGTATATCGAAAATTCATTGACAAAATAAGCTTTTCAAAAAAATCCGAAACCGGAAGCGGAAGTAGACATGTTTTTTTGGTAGCAATTTCTTCAGAATCGGAATTTTGAAAATCTGAGTAGGGAATATACTCGTATATGAAAGAATACTATAATTCAAGGGAAACAGTTTTTTACCAAATTCTCTAACTTCAAAATGGCGGCCGCTATGAATTTTTCAAAATTTCGACTTTAACGCCCCATAACTCAAAAACCAGTTATCTGATCAGGTTCCGCAACAACTCATTTGAAAGCCCTTTGGCTTTACTACACCATGAAAAACATTTATAATATTTAGTAAATCCAAAAACGGTCGCAACGGCGCTCTTCCAAAAACTTTGAATTTTTGAAAAATTATTACAAAAAAATTGGCAACAGGATTTTGTTTAAATTTTACACTTATGCAGCTTGGTATTAGCTACATTTTTGTTTTTTGAGGAATGACAGAATTTCACTGTGGCGCTAAGTGTGGCGCCCATATAAAACTTCTTCAGTATAGGCTATAGCTCTGCATTCTCCTAAATTTATATCACGTATACAGGGCGTTTGCTTTCCACAGTACAATAAGCAAGTTTGTTATTTTAAATGGAACCCCCTATATATTATCATATAATTGAATGCAAAATTTAATTGTCTATCACATAGTATAAGATGTATGATCTAAGAGTATAAGGCATTCATATGGCTAAAATGTACGGTTGGTGAGAAATTCGTGAATTTTGACTATTTAGGTTGGACTCTGATGGAAACGGATCGTCAGTGGGTAGCTGTCGTCCGGCTTCGCCAGCTGTAATTTTAGCCGGTACCTACATATAAATGTGTGTCTTTCTTCTGTTCATATCGAAACCGTATAGTCTCGTTTTTCTAGCTAGGCATTCAAATGATTTCCAATGCTGCCTTGCGAAATACTGTTGAATGCTAAAAACGAAGTGTTTACTTTTAGTATTGGAACGTCCAGGGGAGGTTTGCACCTCAACTGTTTAATAATGCAAATGTTATATCGTGATCCAAGTATTGACAATGTTTTGTTAATACCTTAAGTTAATACTTGCTATGTAATTTATTAACTTTATAAACATCGGAAGTTCTGTCTATTGTCTTCTTAAATGGTAGGTACACAAGCAATGCTTCTTTTTAGTATGTAAGTTTTGGTACTTTTGATACTGTTACGTTTCTTCTCTAATATTGGAAGTAGGGAGATCGGCTTGCATGACTTGACAACCTAATGACATAACGAATTGGGCATTAGATAATAGCTTTACATTTTAAAAACTAATAACCAGTATTCAGTATTTTATTTTAAATAAAATTAATTTTTTTTAAATTTAATAATAGTTTTTTGCAGAAGGGACTCAAAGAATGTAAGTTTAGCATATTTTTCCTCTCTCTGAAGTCAATGTATTCATTCATTCACATGTATTTATCATCTCTGTATTAAGATTACAATATACATCTACTTACATAAATATAAATTGTCTGATTTTAACAACACAACTATTAAACAATGATAGGTCTGTAGTTGGTGAAGCAGCTGGCCCCAGTCAACACGCAGTGTTAAAATAATAGAAGCAAGGAGTTACTATATTTTGCATTTGTTATAATATTTTATATAGCTTTTGACAATGGCACAATGATGCCGAAATACGTATAAAGCGAATAAATCTTGTTATTTCCCGTTGAAATCGATATTTTATTTAATATTTATTATTTATATAATCATGGATTTCAACAAAGTGACGCTTGAGAATGTCAATAAATTTTACTTTAGTTTCAACAATGTATTACTTTGTGAACTGAAAACACTCGCATTAATACTTTAGTCAATTGAGTCTATGTTCCAAAAGAATCGGGGCTTGTTTGCAGAACTAATCGGAATGAATTTGACTACGGAATAGAGTTCAAAGTTAGTTTGCTGGCAAATTAGCTTTGAATCTCGTTCGGAAATCTGTTTCAAATTCTCTGAGAGATGTCAGAAAATTCTCCCTGAAAAATGGGCTGCGCGCCGGTTTTATAGGGGAGCGTATCGTTCCCCACTCTGAATAGATGCTCAGTCTTTGAAATTTTGTCAGGGTGGGAGTGTCGGAGAAATTCGGAGCGAACGAGGACGACTGACCTCGGCGAAGACAGAAGCCATTCAACTGCTTCTTTAATCTTCGCCTACTGGTTAGTCGCCTCGTTACACTCCTCCCTTCCCGGGGGAAGGAAAAAACTTACGGGACTAAAACAAATTAAAAATTAAACGGGACGGTTAGTAAACGGTATATACAATAAAAATCAAACAGGTTAATATAAAAAATCAAATATAAATATGTACACATTCCAAGGCCGATGGTGACTTCTAGGCGGACGGGCTCATCACCAAGGCGGATGGACCTGCTTCTGGTGGTGCAGGTGGGTCGGCTACGGATTCTTCCGGCGGGCGGACGGGCTGGCGGCTGAAGCGGGCAAGCTGGTTCCGCCGACGGACGGACTGGTGTTCCAGGAGAACCCAGGTTTGCTGGTGGCCTGACTGATATCTCGGGTGGAGAGGCTGGTGTCTTCGTCGGACAGGCGGTTTCCTCCGGCGGCTTCGGCGGTCGGACTGTTTACTCCGATCGGCAGGCAGGTTACTTCGGCGGTGGTCTGGTGGTTCGGTCAAGTAGTTGGAATCTGTAACAGAGCTGCGGACGGAAGATACTTGCATTTTATTCGGCGGTGAGGACGGGAAATGCCGGTTCGAGTGCGGTGCCATCCCAGGATCCATGACCGTGATCTCCAAAGACTCCATCCCGGACGGACTGAAGCTGGCAGCAGGAATTTTCGTTGTTCTTTGGCGGAGCATTCTTCATAACAGGTTTTTCTGGTTTTTCAGGTTCCGGTTCGCACTTAAATGTACCTGGATCCATACAGGTTTCTTCCTCCAGCGGCTGTAACGCAACCACCTTACCTGGAGAGGTCAATTCGGCGGCTGGATGGACACTGGGACCTGGAGATTGAACAACTGGTGCACGGGTTTCTTGTTCGGGACCTAGAGTCGGCAACGGTCTCGTGGGTGTGGAGATGAACGAACGCGATGGAGCCTCGGGAATTTCGGTGGTGGCAACCATCAGTTGAGGTCCTTCTTCACACCTGGACTTCGGGGTTTCTTCGGCGGTGACAGGTTTATACGGCTGGACAGGTAGCGGTCGAGGACGGACGGCTGTTCTATTTCGGTTTCGGATAGGCATGTAGAACATTCGGAAGTCGCTCTCAAAATCGGACCAGGTATGCCAATCGTATTTATTATTCCGATACCAGTCTAAAACCTTTCCCTTCCAGCAGTAACGGTAGGACGGGCAGAAAAGAAGCTGGCGGGAACTGGTAGTACTGGATAATTTCTTTAAGTCTTACCAGGAAGGGGGCAGGATCACCCTCTCCGTTGAATCGGACACCCCATTGTTGGACGACGTCACATACCAGCGGTACAAGCGGATTTCTGGGCGGTGCAGTCCATGGGTCTGTCATCACAGTATTGTAGTCCTGCATGTCAACGGCTTCCTGTTTCTAAACAACAGAAGAAATTATACCTGGATACCTGGAATACGGTGGCATGATGTGGGGTCGGCTACTATAAACTGTACAAACTAAACATGTTAAACTCTGTAAATAAAATTAAAGAATTATGCATGACACGGAATTAAAAGGTTTCTCCCCAGTTGCGGAAAAATTACCTAGTATCGGGCGCCCTTTACTTAATGGAATGTCAAACCTGCTCAGGTGCCATGTAACGTTCCCCCTGACGTACAGAATTTATTTATGCACTAGGGTAGCTCTTGAGTAACCAGGGTTCTTAAAGTGTAGTAATGATGATATTTGTCCAATGTGCAATAAAAAACATAAGAAGGAAGAGTGCAGCGGTGATGTGCTAGAGTGCAGAAACTGTAAATATGCTGTGGAAGTTCTAAAAATTTCTAACATTAGCTGTGATCATCATGTTTTTGACATTAAATGTCCTAGCTATCAGAGACAAATCACAAACATTAAAAACAAAATTAAGTACAATATATAGCCATTACAGAACTTACTAAATTGCCTTATTCTAGTCATAAATATACAGGGACAAACGACAAATCATACACAGTTGGAGCAAATAATAATGCAATATGAACCAGTGGCAGTTGTAGTTACAGAAACACATGTTACGCAGGATGTAGAGGATGTTGAAGTTGAAATAGAAGGATATAAAAGCTATATAAATTATTTTGATAGTAGACATACAGGAGGTGTAACAATTTATGTAGAAAATAGTGTAAAGTGTGAAGTTATTAAAAAATTTCAATTAAGTAAAGAATATTGGTGCATTTTAGTTAAACTGCATCTAATTAGTGAAAAAGTTGTATTAGGAGGGTTCTATAGATCGCCAAACGGAAGTGATATTGCAAAATTTTTCAACTTTATTGAAACTATTTTCGATACTGATTATATAATTAGAAATAATACAATATTGGCAGGTGATTTTAATATAAACTTGTTAGAAACTTCTTCGCATGCTAGGAAAATGATAAGTAGTGCCAATTCTGCGGGTTTTAAGCAAATTGTGAGTGAACCTACAAGGTGTTCAGTGGATTCTAGAACTTTAGTTGATCATATTTATACAAATTTTACACGTGTCCAAGAAACAAATAGGATATATCCGATAATAAGTGACCATGAAACAATTGGTATGCAACTCAGTTGGGATTTTAATAGAACAAAAAGTAAAAGATGTTTTCGTAATTATGGGAAAGAAAAAATAGAAGAAATTAAAAGTAATTTAGTGGAGCAAACATGGGACTATACGTCAACGGATGTAAACACATTGTACAAAAATTTTAATGCGAACATAATACACGCAATTGAAACTATATCACCATTACAAGAGAAACTAAATCATAAAAATAAACAGTGGTTTGATACGGAAGTAAAGGAAGCACCGAAAGAAAGAGACAGACTATATAAAATTTGGAAATATACAAACAGCGAAAGGAACTATGTGATGTTCAAGAAACAGCGTAATAAGGTGGTCGAGTTATTGCGAAAAAAAGAGAAGGAATATTATGAGAATAAAATTAGTGAAAATCGACATGACAGTAAGAAAATGTGGCAAACTCTCAAAGAAATAATCAATAAAGGTGTAACATCGGTTGATTACTCGAGACTAGACATTGACCAAAATATTGATAATACTATAGAAAACTCACTCAATAATTATTTTATAAATAGCATTAATGACATTGTCGCTAGTATTCCTCCCCCGGACAGGGAATTTAATGAAGTCAAATTGAAAAAGAACTGTAATTTTAGTGAATTTCAGAAAATATCTTTAAACAAGTTGGAGAAAACAATAGTCAATCTTAAGAATAAAGCATCTGATGATGAATTTTTATCAGCAAAACTACTGAAAGACTTATTCTGTGTTATAGGATATCCTTTGCTAAAAATAATAAATGCATCCCTTGAAACAGGCATAGTACCAGCTGAGCTGAAAGGTAGTATGATAATTCCAGTCCCAAAAGTTAAACATCCGAAGAAACCAGAAGATCTAAGGCCGATAAACCTACTTCCCGTTATTGAAAAAGTGTTGGAAATTCTTGTGCATGAGCAACTAAATGGATATTTGGAACAAAATAAAATCTTCTATGAGGGCCAGTCAGGATTTCGAAGTAATCATTCGTGTGAGAGTGCATGTCAGTTTGTGTTGTCAAAGTGGAAAAAACAAATTGATGAAGAAAATATTGTTGTAAGTGTTTTTGTAGATTTACAAAGAGCGTTTGAAACTATTGATCGAAAAAAACTAATTAAAATATGCGATGGGTATGGTGTGGGGGGTACAGCACGCAGGTGGCTAGAGGGTTACTTAAATGGTAGATACCAAATGATTAAATGTGCTAGTAAGGTATCAGACAGAGCAATAGTTAACTACGGAGTACCACAGGGGAGTGTACTGGGCCCTTTACTATTTATTCTTTATATAAATGATATAAGTAGATACCTCTGTAACTGTTTTGTGAATTTATATGCTGATGACACAGTGTTATCGGTATCAAGAACCAACTTTGTGGAAGTAGTGGCATTAATAAATAATGAACTAAATATCTTTAAAAATTGGCTTAGTTTTAAATCGCTAAAATTGAATACCACCAAAACAAAATGTTTGGTTCTTGGCACACGACATTGCTGTAAATTATTCAAAGAACGGAATTTTAAAATTAAAATTAATTCTGAAAGTATTGAACAAGTTACTATAGTTAAATACTTGGGTATCCAGTTAGATCCCCAATTAAACTTAAGTTCTCATGTAGATTATATGTGTAAAAGGTTGGGTAAGAAAATTGGGTACTTTGGTCGAATCTCAAAAAAGTTGTCAAATTGGTCAAGGCGTATTATATATAATGCAATAATCTACCCGCAGTTCACATACTGTATGTCGTTATTAATATACTGTAATAAAGAGGATGTAACTAAACTTCAAATACTGCAAAATAGAGCAATGAGAATGTTACTGGGATGTAATAGATACACTAGGATAACAGATATGTTACAAGAACTTAAATTCCTTGACATTGAGCAGATGATTGTAGAGGCAAATTTAGTTTTTCTTTATAAAATAGATAATACGTTAATACCGATATTTTTAATAGGGTTTTTAATAAAGAGGGAGAACATGGTAAATTACAACTAAAGAAATGCGAATAATTACTACATCGGACGGTATCAAACAACGATGTGGGAGAAGTCTTTGTTGGTTGAAGGATTGAAATTATATAATAACCTTCCTCTTATTGTAAAAACTTCACCAAGTATACGTACGTTTAAGACCAGGCTAAGAAAGCACCTTTTTACAACTTAATCTTTGAGTATGACTTCATTCTGTTATATTTAGTATGTTTCATTTGTTCATAGACAATACCTACTATACCTATAAGTGAAATGTAATACAGATAATATTTTGTGTTTAAAACTGTAGCTTGAAGCTAATTAAAGATATTTATTATTATTATTATTATTATTATTAATAAGGGGTGAACAAATAACTGGAGAGTTAAAAACCTTCAAAACAATTCATTATTCAGAACAGTTGTTATATATGATTATCTACATTTTATTTACAGGATAATTAATTAAAATAAGAATACGGTTAATTATACAGGGAAAATTAATATTCGGCTGAGTGAACGGGGCTTGTGAGGGAGACTGCGCTAGATCCGTCACTCAGTAAAGGATGCGTATTAGCAACGAAGGTGAACGTTTGCAACAAGGTGACGGTTTAATGGCGTCACTAATTTTGGCTTTCGGGAAAATTACAGTGGCGGGAATGTTTAGTGAACTAAGAGATGGGTGCAAACACCTCGGAATTGTTTTATCACACGGGTAAGTATTTGAAATTACTTTTAATTGAAACTTAAAGTCGGTAATGTATTAATGTGGATGAGCCCAGGTGTATACAAAGAATACTCTTTTTAGAATTTACTCTCCTTACGGAGTAAGTATTTAATTACGGCAAAATACTGGTTGATTGTTCAAATAACACCAAATTTACGAAACTAATTGAGTTGCGACAGTAAGGCATGTATTTCACTTGCCTGAGTAACCGTAACAACACAATTAGTACATAAACCTGATTGGGACGGCTCCTAATTAACAACTGTACTGTAACACAAATACTGCTTGTTAATTAGTAAAGGAAGCCTGGATTGCACATTGCAGCCGAAACGACCATACACATACAACTCCCAAGTCTTCCAGCGGCGAAGCAAGGGGTTAATGAACAATCAACGGAAAATGAAAGGGGTAATTAATCCCAAAATTAATTTTACTTTAGTTTCAACAAAGTATTACTTAGTGAACTGAAAACACTGGCATGAATACTTTAGTCAATTGAGTCTATGTTCCAAAAGAACAGGGGCTTGCTTGAAGAACAAATCGGAATGAATTTGACTACGGAATAGAGTTCAAAGTTAGTTTGCTGGCAAACTAGCTTTGAATCTCGTTCGGAAATCTGTCTCAAATTCTCTGAGAGATGTCAGAAAATTCACCCTGAAAAATGGGCTGCGCGCCGGTTTTATAGGGGAGCGTGTCGTTCCCCACTCTGAATAGATGCGCAGTCTTTGAAAGTTTGACAGGGTGGGAGTGTCGGAGAAATTCGGAGCGAACGAGGACGACTGACCTCGGCGAAGTCAGAAGCCATTCAACTGCTTCTTTAATCTTCGCCTACCGGTTAGTCGCCTCGTTACACCTTAATGATTATATCACCCAATTTTTCAAAAATACATAAATAATTATCGAAATTACCTGTGGGTGGTCTGTTTATAATCAGCAGTGGCAGTACGCAAGTTTTGTAATAGGGCATGCAAATCATAAGTTTAGGATGGAGGGTGGGGAGTTAAAATATAAGTATGACCTGTTTTATTTGTAAGTAAATTCTAACTGCGCTTATAACTAAATCATTCACCACCATGTAATTTATTAATAATATTTATTTCTATCGAGATTATCTCCAATGCAGATAATCTGTTTTCGCCTAAATTGTATTCCTGCTATAAATCCGAACATGTTTTTGATAATTTTGTATGCTGAAATTTCGCGCTGTTCCGGTTTTCTTAATTATGGTTTTTAATTTAAACAAGTCGGGGGTAGATCTGTCTAATTCTACCATTTCTTTTTGTGTGCGTAATTCGCTGTTGAAAAGCGTTTTCAAAGATAACTGTAAAATTGTATCTTCATTTACTTATTTCGCGCGTTTTCCATTTCCGGTCGCTGACGCTCAGATCGGAGTCCAGACGTTCGTTTTAAAAGCAAATATAAAAGCCAATGCGTTTCGTCAACTGCATGCATCTGAGCATATTCTGTTATACTATCTGGTATTCCCTTACAGAATTGATTGTTATTTAGCCAGTGCTCGTTAATTGTTATAATATTGATTTCACTACTGCTATTATCACTTATCAGAAGATCAAGTTCTTCGCATTTATTTCTCAAACATTGTTTTTATGCATTAGGGCTGGATCACTGTTTTGTGATTTTTTGTTTGTCATCCTTCTCTGCTTGTCATTATTCTCTTCTGAAAAAATGTGTTAATCTTGACTCCTATTAGCCACACCTTGGGATTAACTGCTTTTTTGGTATCTACACTTCATTAATGCACAACTTAAATGAAGAATATATTGCAGGAAGTTTGGAATTCAGTTTTTCTCATGTTAGAACACCAAAATTGGGGGATAGATGACTAATTATATCACTTGTAGTTGTGTCTGGTGACAATCTGCATACTAGCAAATATACTGTTTTTTGAGCCGTTTTTAGTCTAGAAACAATACTTGCGTTGTCATTTTCTTGTGTACTCATTCTGGGACGTCTGTTATGGGGTTTCTTTTTATGAACTACCTTCAGCCACTCTTTGGTGACGGGGTTAATATTTTCAACCCGCGATGCGACTTTTTGGCACATAATTATGTGTTTCCACTAGTAAAACCGCAATTTTTGTGTTACTTTGGTGATATTTCAATATGTTGCTTTTTCTGATAGTTCAGCATTCTTCACAATTTCTTTTCCATTGCTTTTGAGAACGTTTTAGTTATTTTTTCTACTTCTACACTCTTACTCTCTTTAATATTTATCTCCTTTTCGTTTACATCGTTTAATTACATCGTACTTGTTACAAGTAGATTCAGCTATTAGCGGTTTGATAAGATCTAACGGCGCTATCTGTTGTTTTAAGGTACTTACTGTTTCTTCCAAATACGTTATTGTTAGAGGTCTTATTGCTTAATGGTATCCTTAAGAAACTCATTTTCAAACATATATCGATCCTTTTCACTTAGTGTATCACTATCAAGGTTTACAGGGTTACTGCGAAGAGTCACGCCAGTACCATGCGTGGCATTTCTCACCATCGAACAACACAGTATAACTCTTTTATCCTTAGTTAATATATACTTTTTTAACTTTTTCACACAACTGTTATGATAAACCGCGTCGCAATTTCCACACACAACCCGTTTAACAACGGACATTACGCAAACATCACAAGTTTTGGCACGTGAGGCTGAATCTCGTATCTACTGCAGTAAAAGTTCTCGTTATACGATTTTAGTGAATCATCGAGTACAACGATAAACTTAAGCAAGGTTTGGTATGCTCCGCTCTGTTTAAATCCAAACTTTTAACGTAGATAACTTAAGAGAAATCTAACTCGAAAGAAAAGTAATGCTTAAGCTTGTACTGTAATACCCGTCCTAAGGATTGGAAGGTGGAGGCGGAAAGCATTGGATACAAAAGAATGGAGATCCGTGGTAGACGAAGCCAATTACCTACAAAGGCCGTAGTGGGAAGAATTAAGAAAAAGCTAAATTTGGTATAGTGTAAAAATATGTAACATTTTTCAAGTTTGCATTATAGGTAAATAAGTTTTATGCTGGAAATAATCAACCGAAGATAAATATATAGCTTTTGAATTACTTATATTGATTTCCGGTATAACTTGTAGCAGAGTGTTTCAAACCGACCCGCGACCGCACAAAATGGTGAGTGAAAGTTTGATAAATTTTATTACTAAAACCAATTTCTATTTTCTTAAAATAGTTCACTGCACCCAGAAGATTCGTTCTGAAGTGTTAATTTGGCAACGCTGCATACAAGCCTAAACATAATTTGTATAAACCAAAGCTATACCATACGTTGATTCTATTTCCATGAAAACTACGTTATTCTCATACGTTATAACCACATATTTTTAAACCATTATTAGCAAACTTTCAATGTCCAAGAAAATCTTAACAGCTGCTGTAATATCAACAAAAATTATAGCAAGTTACAATGGTTGTTAATTCTAATACTAAGCTACGGCGGTTTTTCCATAACGTAATTATTAAATATTTTGGTAAGTACCAGTTGTTAATTCTTGTATTTAGAGAATTACGTATTACAAGAAAATTATCCACAGCAGAAAAAAGTACAGTAAGTTATAGAATACGGTACCGGTGTTTTTGTGCGGTGGATTGAAACACCCTGTATAATAGAATAGAAAATGAAGTTTACCTACAGTGAAACTACTATTTTTAAAACTCTGGGTTAGCCTGTAGGTACTTAGTTTTATTTTAGAACTTTATACCACAGGAATACACATTTTCCAAGGCAATTTAAAATGTTAATTAAGATAATTACTAAGTTTTCTGTAATATTTTGAGCTGCCCCTGTTTATGTCTCTTTAATGAATTTGTAACATCTAGTTAAAAGCTTGCAATTAGTCTTCTGTATACCGACAGAAGTTCCTACAAAGAGAAAATAAAGGGCAACAATGCGAATGTTTTTGTAACTGTGGTAGTATTATATTTAATCAAACTTATCAAGCTAACAGTTCCTCAAATAGTTCCTCAATAGTGGGTAGTTTTTACTTTACTTGGATAATTGGCTGCAGTGATTTTTAAAATTGTTTAATCTGGTTTTCAAGCGGAGTATAATAATTATATTTACTGAAAGCTTTTTTGTGCGGAATATTTTAATAAGTATTAAAAGTTCATTATCATTTTTTGAGTAACTGGCCTAGCACTGAAATGTTTAAAATGCTTTTAGTGTAACTATGTACTCTTCTAAGTTGAACGTGGTTGAAAGTATTGAAAATGATGCTTGAAAATAAACACAGAGTTGTAATTAATAGAAGTTAACTGTCTCATAAAACAGAACATTTTATATCAATGGCGGAAGAATTTATTTCCTTGTAGAGCCATTACGAAGTTATATTTTTTCCTAAGGGTTAGCACTAAAGTCCAGAAAAGTTTGTTGGAAAGTTTTAGATTTCATTGGGGACAAACATATGTTATTAATGGATTTAAGTTTGGTAATTCCGTTTAGCCTGCTGTTTCAGTTTTCTTATTAACCCGTATAAAGAGCGCAATTTGGTGTATATAAAGTTAAGTTAAGTTCGTATGTAATTTTTGATTAAACTCGTGATTACGGAAAAG
Source organism: Hemicrepidius hirtus (assembly GCA_963082805.1). NCBI lineage: Eukaryota > Metazoa > Arthropoda > Insecta > Coleoptera > Elateridae > Hemicrepidius > Hemicrepidius hirtus. The sequence goes on from OY720159.1 coordinate 26,343,680, forward strand.
AATGAGAAAAGGCAACGTTTTCATAAAATTTACGTTATTTCACAAAGTGTTACGAATGGTGGACATTAGGCAGTATCATTAATAAACTTACAGGGTCTAAGAAGAAAGAATCAGCCGGGTATCTCTATTATGTAAAGTATTAAAGTAATTCTGCTTGGGTAAGCTATAATAAGCAACTCTCTCTAGGTATGGACGCAATCAAATCTTTTTTAGCCTTTTCTGACGAGCGGAACGAACGTAGTGAATTTCTTATTTACGTCTCGATAATTATTTTTTTTTGGAATCAATACTTTTATTCATAATATCGTTTGCCATGTTTTTCTCTTTAATGCTCTATTTAGAAACAAAGATTACCTTCTGAAGTTGTTGCCTACTTAATAAAATTTAAAATAAAATTATATTATTAATTCCCTAGTTCTTAAGGTACGTTTACATCTGACACTTATTGCATGATATTTATGTCGGACTAGGTATCGCTAATGTAAACGATGGAGAATTTCTATCTGAGCGATATGTGTCAAGTGTCGGTAATATATGTCGATAGATGTATACCTTTCAAATGTAAACACTTTTTTTGACAAGTTCCGAGATGTCAGAGAGAAATTGCATGAGTTGACTGCTCGTCTACTTTTAGTCGCTACTGTCGGACAGTTGTGTTTAAAATGGGTGATGAGAAGAAAGAATGGTCGAGGAGAGGAATTAATTAACGTGTATCAACATAAACCCGAATTATGGGATGTCAAAAGTAATGTTTATAAAGACAGGGTGAAAAAGTCTTTATGGAACTTGCTACCAAATTTTCCATTTTCCAACAGTGGAAGAAATAATGAGGAAAATCCATAACTTAAGACACCATTCTGAATTTTGTATCTTGTTTTGATACGAGATGACCAATTTTGCAAACTAATTTTTCAAATTGAGCGGGCCCCATTCCCCTAGGTTAGTCGCGTGGGTGACTATTGTCACCCATAAGTTTTTGTTTCAGTGCTGTACTTTTGTAAGAATGTCTACGCAAGCGCCGCCTTCAGTACCTTTTAACATAAAGACAAGAAAGGTGTGTGCACAGTTGCAGTTTCTTCGAAGTGGTTTATTGTAAACTAGTGGCTGTAAAAGGGCAGTGGTTGACAATTGTCACCCACGCGACTAAACTTGACCTATTTTATTACAGCTGTTTTGTTATTTTTTACGTGATTTATTTTGTGTTGAGTTAAATATTTGTTGGTAAGAATTTTTTTTTGGTGTTTTTACGCAAGGAAATAAAATATTATAGTTGTAGAAAATATGTCGGCGCCAAAAAAGCAAAGGAAAAACGAATATAGTACGGACCCTGAAGTATGGCTTCGGTAGTTCAACGAAGACAGTGAAGAAGAGGAAGTTGTCGACAAAGTTGTAGAGGATGAGAGTGACAAGGACGAAGAAGATGTGGTGATTGAGAGTGACCACGAATCTGATACTGAGCAGGAAGTTTCTGAAAGTGATAAAAATGACGACGACGAGTCGGATGACGAGGCGAAGGTAAATGCGTCTGTAAATTACTATGTTGGCAAAGATAAAATAACTAAGTGGTGTGAAGCACGTCCTAAGACTAATGTAAGGACGCGCACCCATAACATAATTCTTCATTTGCCAGGACCAAAGGGTACTGCTCGAAATGCTAAAACGGAAATTGAAACTATAAACCTTTTTATTGATGATACCGTTCTTTCTATCATTACTACTTGTACAAATATATACATTGAGGAAGTACGTAACAACTTTTCAAGAGGTAGAGACGCTAGGTCACCAGATATAGTTGAGATAAGGGATTTTATGGGTTTACTGTACCTAATAGGTAGTTTCAGATGCTCTCGAAAAAATCTTCATCAATTATGGGATAATTCTAAAGGAAATGGCATGGAATCTTGTTACCTTACTATGAGTGAGTTACGGTTTCGCTTTCTGTTAAGATGTATAAGATTTGATAGTATCAGAGATCGAAATGACCGCCGTGAATATGATAAGTTTGCCGCAATAAGAGAAGTTTTTGAAGTGATGGTTAATAAATTCGAACAATATTTTAGTGCAAGTGAATACCTAACTATAGATGAGCAACTTCTTGCCTTTAGAGGACGTTGTGCCTTTAGGCAGTGTATTCCAAGTAAACCTAGCAGATATGGAATTAAGATGTTCGCCTTGGTTGACGCTAAGACTGCATACACTCTCAAGCTGGAAACATATGTAGGTACAGAACCACCAGGACCATATCAAAAAAAGTAATAATGCCAAGGACGTTGTAATGAGGCTAGTGGAACCGGTGCAAGGTACAAATAGAAATATTACTTGCGATAACTGGTTCACTAGTGTACCATTAATCAATGACTTGCTGAAAGAGAAGAAACTTACGTATGTCGGTACACTCCGAAAGAATAAGAAGGAAATACCTAAGGAGTTCCTCCCTAATAAGAATAGGGAAGAAACCTCTTCATTATTCGGATTTCAAGAAAATTGTACTATAGTTTCCTATTGCCCAAAGAAGAATAAGGCTGTTTTACTAATACCGAGTATGCATCACGATGATTCTTTGGACGAAGAAACTGGCGACAAAAGAAAACCAGAAATAATCACATTCTACAATCACACAAAAATTGGTGTTGATTTAGTAGATCAATTATGCCAGAAAAATAACGTCGCCAGAAATACTAGACGCTGGCCTATGGTGGTTTTTTATAATTTGATGAATGTTGCAGCAATTAACACACTATGTATTTACAACGCGAATCAGACACACTTTGATAAAAAACCAGTACGAACTGAATTTATACAAAACTTTGCGTGGGAGATGATAAAGCCTCAAATACAACGAAGATCCCAGATACCCCAAGTTTCTAGAGAACTTCGTCGAAGAGCCTCACTTTTACTGGGAGAAGAGACTGCAGTGCTACCACCTGAAGAACGACATGGATCTAGAGGACGGTGCTACTATTGTGGAAGAGCTCGCGATAAAACAACCAGGAAATGGTGTACAAGGTGTCAGAAGTGGGCATGCAATGATCATCTTAAAGAAATTTGCTTAAGCTGTTCAGAACAAAATAATGAATAATTTAATTGAGTTTTATATGTTACGGCGAATGTGTACCTACATTCATTCAATAAATATTTTTAATTTTCCACTAATCTATATTATTTCAGTTTTTTTTAAATGTACCTCTTTAATTCTTTGACGATTCAGTTACAAATATCAGAATTAGCTTGGTTGACACTTGTCACCCACGCGACTAAACTCGTGAAAAAAAAGGACGCGACTAACGTAGGGTTAAAAAGTTTGAAAATTGCGCTGGGTCTTCAACTTTGAGTTCCGACATTAGTTGGCTAAATGCACCTTGTTCTTCACGTCTCATAATCCAGTCTCAAATCCACACAGACCGTTTCTGTCTTTTCGTTAAACGATTCAAAAGTATCAGACAAGCTGCAATTTTTCGTTTGGACGATCTCATATTGAAATACAGACAACTGAGAAGCAAGAACAAATTTTGAAAGAGAATAAATAAGTATACAGTGTTTAAATGTAAACGGTTCGAACATTTATCGCCGACATCAAAAAATATAGGAATGTCATACATTTATCCTTGATATAAATATCAAATAATTTGTGTCAGATGTAAACACTTTTAGCGATATTATGTCGGATAGTAGACACTTATGTCAGGACACAAATGTCAGATGTAAACGTACCTTTATGAGTGCAGAGAAATCTGTATTATCTCCAACAATTTTAAAACATGTTAAAGGTGTTTTATAGACGTAGACCAAAGACAGCGGGTGTCGTTTGACCATTTATATTTTAGGTTGCAGTTATCAATTTCGTTCGTAATGCCTTTAATAATTCTTTGATATCCACAATGCTAAAGCGCTCTAAGGCCGAACGAAACTGTCGACTTGCAGCCAAACATTTCATATCATTGATTAACTGCTCCAAGACAGCTAACATCATCGCTTTGCCTTCCGCGTTCCAACAAAAGAATAGTCGGGACTAACAATGAAACTCGATGTCACGGCTGTAAAACTCTGATGTCATGAATCATCGATCCACTAAAATATTCCTCAGATGTAGTAATAAAAACCTCGCATACGTTAGTTACAGCGAAAAACAACGGATGTTTCTTATAGTAGAGTTCCAAAAGCTGAAAAAGGCTTCTAGAAATGAGATCCGTGGAACCTGAAAGGTCAAACTGTTTTGACCTATTGAGGTGTTAGTACATGTGGTAGAGGTTCTCCAAAAATTTTTGTCGGGTTCCAACCCAGTGCAGGGGCCCTCCAGAGGGGGGTGAACCATAAAATTCGCTATTTTCCAATTTTTATTTGCTCGGATCGATATTTCCTTAAACTTTTCAATCATCTATAATTTATCATTATAAACAGCAGCTTTGTTGTTACAAATAATTATTCTTTATTATAATTTGTGTTGGTTCTTACGGGAGCTGGAAACTTTAAGAGCGTTTTTGACCAGGATGCGAATTAGTAAAAAGTTCGAAATTTCATTTACATCGTGTTTCTGACAAAACGGCTGAGAAAAACAATTTTTTTGACATCAATAGTTCGCTATAGCAAATTTTATTGCGATTCTAATGGTTTTAGAGTCATTACAGTGCGATTAATAATAAGGCTAAAATGATTTTTTTTCCAAATCGCTGCAGACATGCGAGGCTGCCGCCGCCGTTGGAACCTCGATCACCCTCTCTTGCGTCTCTCACACCGCGCTGCCCAGAAACTGGAGCCTACGGTGATATGAAACTACGGGTAATTGAGAAGATCCTTCGTTGCATTAGAATCACCATGATTTAAAAGTTAATTTTGTTCAGATGTTTACTTACTGATTATTAAGATTCTTGATCTTCATCTGAAGAATCGAAATTAGCAGTCATTTCATTTTGACAGCTTTTTATTGCCATGCAGCAATATGCGCCTAAACATGGAATGTTGCTGATTTTACAGGAAAACCTTTTTGAAAAACACCCTATAAGTTAGAATTATCTGTAATCAGTGAATACTTTTATGAATTAACAGAACATCCTTTATCATTAACAACAAATGTACCTACTAATAAAAGTAGCTTGGGTAGGTACATTATAAAAAGTTGTCTTTTGTTTATTATTTAGGTCATATTTTACAAAGTTTTGGAGAAAATATTTCATATGTCGACGCAAAAAAGGAAAAAATCTGTGCCATTGTGCAGAGTATAGGAAAACCAAATATCGCAAAAACTTTTGGAGATTATGCACGTATATTTTGCAATGTTATTTTTTCGAATTTTAAGACATTTTCTAGAGTTGACTTGGTTTTTGATCATTATTTTGAAAATTTTGTGAAAAGCTTTACTCGCGAAAAAATGAAGAAGTAGAAGCCCTCAATAAGAAAAATTGTAGACGATGTCAATGTACCCCTTCCGGTGCAGTAGAGCAACTTTATACATTCATAGGAAAACAAACCAGACTTAAAAAAAATTTTTATGGGAAGAGATGATGAAGGAAGCTATGAACCACAATTACAATTTGTTACGTCGGGGGAATATAAAAACATTGAAGACTTTGGTTCGGTGAATAATTTAAACACATCAATTCTACATTTAACCCATGAAGAAGCTGATACTAGAATTATTCATATATTATCTGCAATGAGCGAGGGATATAAAAACTGTTGTTAAGTGTGCAGTCACAAATATTTTGGTACTTTTTCATCACTTTTTAAGGCACAATTGACACCAGAATTATGGATTGAAACAAGGCAAAAAAATGGAAAATTATACATACCAGTGCACAAGCTTCAGTTGTCCAGTGAAATAAATTATGCTTATGACTCGGGAACCTTATTCAAATTTTTTTGTAGAATTATCATTTTGTTCTTGTAAAACAGGTAATATTTATTGCTCTATAAAATTTAACATTATTGTTTAATGATTACAAATAATTCTAACTTATAGGATGTTCTACAAAAAGGTGTTAGTGTAAAATCAGCAACATTCCATGTTTAGGCGCATCTTGTTGCATGGCAATAAAAAGCTGTCAAAATGAAATTACTGCTAATTTCGATTCTTCAGATGATGAAGATCAAGAATGTTAATAATCAGTAGGTAAACATCTGAACAAAATTAACTTTTAAATCATGGTGATTCTAATGCAACGAAGGATCTTCTCAATTACCCGTAGTTTCATATCACCGTAGGCTCCGGTTTCTGGGCAGCGCGGTGTGAGAGACGCAAGGAGGGTGATCGAGGTTCCAACGGCGGCAGCCTCGCATGTCTGCAGCGATTTGGAGAAAAAATCATTTTAGCCTTACTATTAATCGCACAGTAATGAGTCTAAAACCATTAGAATCGCAATAAAATTTGCTATAGCGAACTATTGATGTCAAAAAATTGTTTTTCTCAGCCGTTTTGTCAGAAACACGATGTAAATGAAATTTCGAACTTTTTACTAATTCGCATCCTGGTCAAAAACGCTCTTAAAGTTTCCAGCTCCCGTAAGAACCAACACAAATTATAATATAGTATAATTATTTGTAACAACAAAGCTGCTGTTTATAATGATAAATTATAGATGATTGAAAAGTTTAAGGAAATCTCTATCCGAGCAAATAAAAATTGGAAAATCGCGAATTTTATGGTTCACCCCCCTGTAGAGGGTCCCTGCACTGGGTTGGAACCCGACAAAAAATTTTGGAGAACCTCTGCCACATGTACTAACACCTCAATAGGTCAAAACATTTTGACCTTTCAGGTTCCACGGAAATCACGATAGCTCCGATTCAGAACTCTAACTATTATATTGAAAATGACAAAAGCTACCCGATTCGATTCTGCGGGATCAGTCAAAACGGCGAGTCAGCCTGTGTCAGACGATGTAGTAACGCTATTGCCAACCTTAATTGTCCTGCATTTAAAGATCGCAATAGGGTACAGAAATCTGCATGTGATAACATACTTTCCACGGCTCGAACTATACTGTAGAGCTGTATAGTATATCCCTGCTACCAATTCCATTCGACTGATCTTCCGTTCGTTGTAAATATGGCACTTCAACATTACGTAACGCAGGACTAAGTGGATTATTGTTACTATTTACCTCTTCGTTTAATGCAGCAGTTTCGTCACTAATGCGTGCCACATTCTCGATAGACAATCCACTTTCATACTCTTTCCTTTTAATCAATAGTGCATCAGCATGGTGTCTCAAAAATATGCATTTACTCATCTCGATTGAGCAACTCTAATTCCTCGATTCAAAAGGCCAAAATAGTCCGTTTGGATAGCAACTAATATACACTTCATCAATAAACTTTATGACGTCACAACATACCTACGTATACGTACCATTATATTTTGTAAAATCTATGTTTTTCACATCCCATCATCCTAACTGTTAGGTTGATTAACTTGTCCCATTTAATTATCTTTTAATAGTTACATATTCGTCCATAAATCAAATTATTGCAAAATTTATTCTCAACTGCATATTTTCGTGCTTCTTGCCCTTACCCCATACCCTGTTTATTATAATTATATATCAAATTCTAAATCTCGCTAATCATTGTCAGAATCAAATAAGCTATCAATAGCTGCTACAAGCTTGACCAATATTGTTATAATATTTATAAATATTGTCAGGATACAATAAATTGCTCTGACATGAATTTATGCAAAAATCAATTATTTTGCCAAAATTCATCAGTAATGGGAAATAAGGAATATAGAAATAAAAATAAAATAATGTAAAAATAAAAATATAATAATTTTTTTTCGGTACCGCTACAATTTACCATGAAGTAATTCCACAATGAATGAAGCTGCTTCGTCAAGCAAAATTACCATAATAGTAACAATAAATATACTTATTACGTCGGGATGGGACGGTTCGGCGCGACCGATTCGGCGCCGCCGTTTCGGCGCCGGCCGTTTCGGCGCGAAGCCGTTTCGGCGCGAGAATGTATTTTCATGTACAACAATATTCAAATTGTTGGTGTCAGTGTCATAATTGAGGGACGTTCATTCCTCACAAAAGAAAACAAAAAATGGTTAGCAGGTAAGCTGAGGGATGTTCATTCCTCAAAAAAGAAAACAAAAAATGGTTAGCAGGTAAGCTGAGGGATGTTCATTCCTCAGAAAAGAAAACAAAAAATGGTTAGCAGGTAAGCTGAGGGATGTTCATTCCTCACAAAAGAAAACAAAAAATGGTTAGCAGGTAAGCTGAGGGATGTTCATTCCTCAGAAAGAAAACAAAAAATGGTTAGCGGGTAAGCTGAGGGATGTTCATTTCTTTGATTTTCGTCATTTAAATTAAAAGTTTGTGTTATGGACTTATCGCATCGGTTAGATCGCCCGGCGCCGAAACGGCTTCGCGCCGAAACGGCCGGCGCCGAAACTGCTTGGCTGCGAGTTGGAAGATAAGGACAACTTATCATCTCTGTTAGGAGGATTACCAGTAAAGGCAACCATGTCAAGAATATCTTTGGCTGACGAACGGGCAGTTCAAGATTACGAATATGTGTCAAAGCTAAGTATTTTGTGTTTATTGTTATGGTTCATCACTCTTGTCGTAGATTTTGTATCCCACAATGCATAATACCCACAGATACGTGGGCTTTTAATTGCACAAAGTTTGCTTATTGGAGATAGAGAAAATAATTATTGGTTGTTGCTTGTTATAAATGTTTATTGCAAGTTTTGCTATTTTGTATCTCACAGTGCATAATAGGCACGAATGTGTGAGATTTTAATTGCACTCAAGATGTGTTTGGGTTTTCCCCCGAAGGTTAGATTTGCGTATTTGATTTTTTATAGTTGCACCAAAGATGTGCTTAGACGAGTCAAATGTTAATCGCTTTTTTTTGTGAACCTTGAATGTGCTGAAGGGCTGAATTTTAGAAATTAACTAGATTTTTAAGTTAGTTTATAATTTACACTAAATAATTAGATTAAAAGTAGCATAATTTTATTTACATGTGACCATACGAATCAGTTCACCAGCCGCCGCCACAATCCGCATCCGTTTGAGATGGAGTACACTCATGCTATACACAATTTTCCCAATTTGCAGTGGGCATCTGTATGCAGTCAGAAAGCAACCAAGTAAGCAAATATCCAGTACTTGCAAGAATACAGCACGCTCTCCAAGGACCTTTAGATCAAATGATACATACTTCTTCACTTATAAACTAATTCCAACTTATTTCCAATCAGTCCCAAAAACTCCTCTTGTACAATTTCCGAACCAAAAAATAATTCCGACCTATCTTAAGTTGATTCCTCATTAAGTATTCCAAACAAACGTTGATAAGCATCCACAAATTCACAATCTGTACTACTCCGAGGACACCATACAGGATACCATTACTTAATTCTTGCCAAATCATCACTTAACTACGTTTGAACTTTGGAGAATAGGTAGTACATAAATATGTAACACGTAAACATCCTTTTTGTTAAGATAATGAATAATACACTTCTTGATTACTTTTCTAGTGTTATATTACATCGTATAATAAGAATACACTGCTACAGATACATATTACGTCTCGCACTATATCTGGTTCTACCCTTCAACCCTGTTCGTCGCTGACGCACAAGACCCTATAGGTGGGGTGGGGAGACAACCGTTCTCGGCGGCAAGCAAAGCAAATTCAAATGTTTAGTAACGTTTAACACTTTCTTTTTGGTGAAATCCAATATAGTTCAGCAGGGATTAAGAAAATACTTTCACAGAATAAACAACCATGAAGATAAAATACTGGAATTGCACAAACTAACTACATTTTTGTTAACGTTGCTATTCATATTCTGCTTATTTGGCGCATTGATGCCTAAACTGGAAGTGCTGACGTAACAATAGTGAACTGAACAATGACTGATTTGTGACATAATGACATTTGTAGACTATTATTTTTTAAAAATTGGTATTGTTTCAGTATAAGATATGAATTTTGTGTAAACCCGCTCAAACTTATAAACGTCGGGTCGCCGTTTTTCAAAAGGGGGAGTAATATTACAAGGGAATTACTCAAAATTATAATCTTAAAATATATTCAAAATTTGCTAATTATTATTCATTACGAAAGTGCTACATTTCAATGTATTGCACTATTGCTGCATCTAGTGCTTTCATTTGTATTGTGTCATAACTAGGTCAAACTTAGACTGAGCATGTATGCAATAATAAGAACTTTGAAAATATTAAATAAGCTTGTTAAGGTTTTGTGTAATCTTAAGGAGGTTATTTCCAATGTGGGCAAAAGTTGTAATGGTTAAAAAAAACTAAAGTTAGGGTTAGTAGTTAAAATATTTTTGGTATTACAGACCGTTGGTCATGTGATCTATGACGTGAATTACCTGTTTCTTCAGACTTCTTGCATATAATTCATGGAATCATCGCTTAATTTATATGTTTTCCATTGTAACACCTTTGCTTTGGTTCGTTTCCTGTATTATAGACTGTCATTAACGTCGCGGTCAACATGGTCACATCATTATGATGATCACTTTTATTTTCGACGCGCTGTTGGTACGCTTACGTTCATACCAGGCGACGAAATCTGCTAAACACACATGAAGTACTGTACAGAATTAGGAATATGGCGCATAAAAAATTCATTGCGTTCCATAGTTTCTTTAATGAACTGTCGGTTTTCGATGTCAGTTCTAGTAATATTATGAACGTTAAAAGTATTCGCTCGCAACATAACATTTAGACTATCTATAACACGAAATCTCATTATCTTTGCGGCCATGTACAAAATATAATATTAGACTTGACTCCGAGTCTTCTTATCTCGCTTGTAGCCATCGAATAAGCTCGCACCACAAACTCCCGTGGTTGATCGAAATAAATCATAGGAAAAGACAATTCCTCAGCGTCCACATCGAATGATAAGGCAAATGGTCGAGTATGCTGTCCCGGAGTCATATCAAGAATCACATCTTCTCCCCAAAACAACGGTCCCTGCGGTCTTCTCATGCCATGCGACGTTCATTATGTTTACTAACTTGTTCAATAGTTCGCCGACTATTAATATGGATATTACGATGGCTGTTTGCAAGGAGATGGGTGTAACGCAAGGTACTATCATCCTCTTCGTCGCCAGAACAGTTGGCGTGGAAAAATGACTCGTATATCACAATATTGTATTTTTGATCAAACCAATTCTTTTAGACACATATTTATATTTGTTTTAGAAATACATCCCGCCATATACGAACTTTTACGAAGTAATTTTCGTTTGAGGTACACATTATCATCTTCCAAACGCCGCAGTAATGCCATAACCATATTACCACAGGCACATTGCTAACTTGACCGATTAAACGTCGAAAACCAGCAAAATATCTAATATGACAAATTTCCATAAAACGTATGCGAGGCGAAATACAAAGCTCAGATAACGGACATAAATCGGTCAATTCTTTAGGAATTTCAGGATAAAAGTACCCATTAAGTGTTGCCAAGGATGGAATTTTCTTACGCCGCAGAAACGCACAACAATTAGAACACAGCATAAACGGCTCTTGCATGCCATAACAATTTAATAATTTCACGAAATCGTATATGGTCGTATCAATTCAAATGTGTATTAATCTGTTCGTCCACCATATACGATCACATACGCGACAATAATCGTCCAATTTCTCAGAAAAAAAAATATTTATCCATATACTTACTCTTGAAAGTATAGTTCAACATTAAAGCGTGCTCTTTGTGGCCGTAGCACGTTTACCTACACCACTTCACTGTCATTATTTGCGTGTACCACTTCACTTACTTTAGTTGCACGTTCAGAAGCGCCATTCTCACTATATTATTCTAGACAATCTCTGGGTAAACATCAAAATTTTCAAGTTTGCGTATCTTTACACGTTCACGGTACTGCCTATTTCGTTCGCGTTTAGTTAGGGGCGTTCTTGTACTCAACTCACTAGAATCACCATTCTCAACCTCGAGTAAACGTTAATGTTTACGATATCGTTTATACTTTTCGCTATTTCTCACACTTCTAGAATTCATACCTACAAAATAAGCTCCCCGATCGCCCTATCAAATGCTACGCTACTGCATTAAGCTAGTATTCACAATGGAAGCGGTGTAAAATTGGTGCATGCGCAATGCTACTTACCAAACTTTTGAGTTTTGAATGGGCGAGAAAGACGGTAATATTATTTTCCTTGACCAATAAAGCCGAAAGACCGTTCTGGCGACTCTCATAATATATGTTAAGAACTCTACGTTAACGTCTAAACTAAAACCACTTTTGGTAATTTCAAACCTTTTCACCGAAATCGTTAAAGCTGCGTGCATGTATGACGGTACTATCAACCTTTTCCATTTTGGCGGATGTATCGTTCTACCAATAATCTCCGCTAAACTCACATATATCTGGCCGAGTACGTTAAAGGTGTTTTCCATATGTAGACCAAAGATACCGGGTGTGGTTTGACTATTTATATTTTAGGTTGCAGTCATCAATTTCGTTCGTAATGCCTTCAATGATTCTTTGATATCGATAATGCCAAAGCGCTCTATAGCCGAACGAAACTGTTGGCTTGCAGCCAAACATTTCATATCATTGGTGAACCGCTCCAGCAAAGCTAACATCATCGCTTTGCTTTCCGCGTTCCAATAATTCTGAATAGTCGGGACTAACAATGAAACCCGATGTTACAGCTGTAATGTTCTAATGTCATGAATCGTCGATCTACTAAAATATTCCTCAGAGGTAGTGATAAAAATCCCGCACGCGTTAGTTACAGCAAATAACAACGGATGTTTCTTATATTGAAATTGACAAAAATTAAAAAACACTTGGAATGGTGGCGAGTCAGCGTGTGTCAGACCATAAAGTAAATAGCTTCGCTATAGAGACACAATACGCTGGCCGACTTTCTTGTGTAGTTCCTGGATGCCGACGCCAGGATCGCTAGTTCAGTAACGTGTCGCATAGTTACGACATACGGAGCTAGTTATCTCTTTCTAATCGCGCTACGCATGTCGATACCTACTTTGAAACAATTGATAAGAACCATAGATAATATGATAATAGTACCTAACCCATAGGAACCCATGCAAGTGCCTGCAGCGACGCGATGTTAGCGAAAGCACGAAAGTTGCAACCCACGTTACTAAAGGTTTTCAAAAGCAGAACTTTGAAAATCTGAGTAGGGGATATGAAAGAAGACCATAATTCAAGGGAAACAGTTTTTTACCGGACTCTCTAACTTTAAAATGGCGGCCGCTATGAATTTTTCAAAATTTCGACTTAACGCCCCACAATTCAAAAACCAGTTATCGGATCAGGTTCAGCAACATCTCTTTTGAAAGCCCTTTGGCGGTATTATACCACGAAGAAAAATTTATCTAGTGAATTCAAAAATGGCCGCAACGGCGCTCTTTCAAAAATTATTACAAAAAAACTGTCCACACGATTTTGTTTAAATTTTCTATACTTATGCAGCTTGGTATTAGCTACATATTCATTTTTTTTATGAACCTCAGGAGTTCACTGTGGCGGCCTCTACGAGGTTTTGAAAATCGGAAATTGATCCCACATTCACAGATGTAATTGCAGCATTTTTTAATCTGGAAAGTTAAATTCACTAGCTGGTGATATAAGTACGTCACGCATTGGGAATAGCACAATAAACATTAATTTTTCTTTGTATAAATAATTTTTGTAATTTAATAAAATCCTTGAGTGGTGAATACTACTAATTTATGTATTAATATAAATATAATATTTTTTTTAATTATTCTATTTATCTAAATGTTTGTTCGGTATTTAAATGAAAATTATAAATGAATTACAAATAATAAAATAAAAAACTATTGCTGTGATTTAAGCACTATAGATTAAAAATAAAGATTAGTATTATTAGTTTTATTCTTTTAATAGTTATTTATTGTATAAGTGTCTTAGGTAGTATTTTATCTACGCAAGAATGTTTAAACGCGAGAACGAAGTTCGAGCATTTAATTTTCTTGAGTGGATAAAATACAACTAAGACACGTATGCAATACAACGTTTTATCCACAAACAGACCAGAAAGTGGAGTTTTTGAATTAATATTTTGGAAAAAAATTATTTTGACATTTTGAACTGACTTTTGTCATACGTGTTGCTATAGATTTACCATTGTTTTAATTATAAGACCTATGTGTTTTATTCATATCATAAGACGTCTCCTAATAGTGGAATTATGACCTTATAATATACTGGTTGTGGATAAATACAATTAATTAATGGGTTAGTAATATTGTTGAGTATAAAACACAAAATAATAAAAACCAGGGTTGCGAGTATCATTTCCGATATTCAAGTTTTCTGTTTTTCTAAATTAATTTTTATTTTAACTTCGTGGAACTCTTTTCCATATGTGGTTGTCAATTTTAGTTCGTCGATGGTTGTATTCCATTTCAATTTTCCAATTATAGATAGAACTTCTTCTTTAGATGGCTAAAAACCTAAAAAGTAAATTTTATTAGAACGGTAAAGATAAAACGTAAAAGATTGAACTGGTTAATGGATTTTGATGATTGTAATTGGGGTAAAAAGTATGTATAATCAATGTAATAATGTTTTTTGTTGTATAAATTATGTATAGGTAGAATTAGGGTGTGGAAAAATATGTATGACTGATTATTTTATGAAACGTAACTGTCAAACGGAATTTAATTAAGTAAATATTGGGTTTTAGATTTGTTTAGAGGGTTGTCGGTTTATGTTAAAAGGAGTAGTTTATTGTAAGCTACCAGAATTTGTTAGTGAGTCTGGACAAAAAGAACAGAGTGTTAAAAAATTTTGATAAAATTATTAAATTGTGTTAAAAGTGTTCGCTTCGAAACCAGCATTATCCTATATCAAATTGAAGAGGAAAATTAATGGATAAAGGATATGAATTCAGATTTAAGAAGTTTTTAGGCGCCAGAATGGCACAATTAAAAGAAAATTAGAATATTTTCTAGTGATTAACTTGCAATTGTTTTTGGTGTGATATCCTAGTTTTATTACTAACTGTTGAATTCACCATGACAACGATTTTCATTTTTCTTAAAAAATTGATGAGTTTATAAATAGAGGAGAGCAGAAACAAAATTTAGTGGGTGACATAGATAATATAACCGTTCCGGATAGAAGAGACACTCCCTGTTTGACTTTTTAAACTGCTCAGCGCCTCTTCAGGCGAGGAGAGAAATGAAAACAAAAACGCGGGAAAATGTGGTATTTTGAATTCGAATTACAAAAATTTCCAAAATAAAATAACTAGCTATATATAAACATTTTATTATACAAATTAATACAATAAGGTAATTATAACATTAGTAACTTGGGTTATGCACATATACAACCATTGGTAGATATGTAAGTATTCACATTTTAAAATTATTAAATTTAACAAGATTGCATGCTGTAGCGATTTATACAGGTTGTTAAAAAATAAGGATTAAAAAAATAAGTAGAAAAGTTATATACATGGGTCTTAAAATCTCTTTCGAGATAAGAGTAATTTTATTTTCCATCCATTATGGTGAAAAATCGATCTTCTACCTCAGGTGGGTGTACTTACACATACTTCGGTCATCCGTAATCGTAAGCACGTTTTATAAAGGAACCACCATCCTCCAGCCATTAGTAAACTGTTTCAAACGACCAAACATCACAGGAAGGCAGTTGATGATTGGGTAAAGCTTCTACAATTTATTAATGCTTCGTCCTTCGGAAAAAATAAACCCTTATTTAACTATTATTTAAATAGTGTCTAGTACATATACAAAATATTTTCCTGTAGCTATTAAACTCCTCTTCTGCTACGTTCTCTTCTGAATGGAAGAATCGTGATCGTATAACAGTATCTGATTTATATTTAGTTAGGAATCCGCTAATTTCGCGCTAGTTTACCCTACTACTGTCATGATTTCTCTGATAAGAAGAGAACGGAAGAAGATTAAATTTTAGTACAGGAAAATATCTAATATTGTATATAACACCAATGTAAAGAATTTCGCTATTATAGGTACACCAATAATTGCAAGCATAATTACAAGGTACTAGATATGAGAAGTGATCCCTATTTTCTTTTGAGTATTACTACTGCATAAACGAAAAAACTAAACTCAAAGTCAACTTACCTATTTACTATTTTTGGCTAATATGTATAATCCGGGGCCAATGGCACAACGACAACGCAAAGCGCAAAAATTTTCAAACGTTTCAAACTAGAAAACACAACGCGCAAACGTGAAAATTTTATGCGGGAAATGTCACTTTAATAATTTGGTTTTTGTTTTTTGTTTTCTACACGTCGCGTCGGTCGCCACCTTATCCATGTAAAGTACAGTATAATAAATCTGGAGCAGCGCCTCTTGCGTCAAGGAGAGTACTAAAACAGTGTTTCAGTACGGCAATCCGAGTGGCCATGCCGTGGTGGGTGACAATCATTAAAGATTGCCTTGTCGAGTGTCCTTTGAGATTTGAGGTTATACTCTATAGAAAAGAAAAGTTTGTGTTGACAAGTAAATACAAGTTGAAGATTAAAGGTAGCAAGTTATCGTTAAACAACTTACCTGTTTTTGGATTTGAAGAAAAGTTCACTTTGTGTGTGCACTTGTGTGGTTTGCATTAAAGCAGCCATCATTAAAGAGATATTTGGAGTGACCTTCGCCGCTGTTACGAAAACATCGTACAGGATCGTATTCAGGATTACAAAAAACGTTAAGAAGTTAAAATTGTATTTGTGTTGTTATTTCTGTGTCGATTTGTAATTTATTTGGGGGGTTTTATTTTGAAGTTGACAGTTCAATTTTGGTTTTTTTGTATGAGTGATTGATTTCGTTGATTTTAGTTTAGTAGTTATTTTGTTGTTTGAATAAATTTATGTTTTGTGTTCAATTTAAAAAAGAGGTGTTATTTAAAATTTTGCAGTATTCAATAACTAGCTCTATTCATTGACGACCTGGAACGACCCTGAGGAAAAAGAGTTATTTTTCTTTCATTTTATTTTGTATTCAAAAGAAGAATACTGGCGCCCAACAATTTTTTATTGTGTGTTTCAGTACAGCAATTATATAGATAATAGCCCCGGTAGTGTAGCGACTAGCATGCTAGGCTCCTACTCAGCGGGCCGGGTTTCGATTCCCGGTGCCGGCAACTTCTGGCCAAGGTTTTCTGCAGTTTTCCTTGGCTGTAACATGAATATGAGAGTTGTGCTATTCCATCTCTAAGTATTTTCTTAGTCTTCAGTGCAATGACCACAAACAATTTTTTACCGCCACCGACCGCCACCGGTCGCTCAGTCTAATGTTACATTTTTAGAACGTTGCTAACCGATACTGATCGATCGAAGACGTTCGCGGACGACCGACGCCGATCGCTCAGTCTAATCTCTGTCTTATAGCCCCTTCCTCCCACCCCACACAAGCACTGCTTTCGGGGCCTGGCAACAGGACATGGGTAGAGTAGATTATTATAGATGCTATTAAAGTTGCAGCTCAGCAGATCATAGCACTATATTTAAAAAAAAAGTTAGTAGCCGTCGGAGTTTGATCGTAATGTTTAAGTCTCGTCTCCATGGTAGCACCTAAACAAGCCGCACCGCACGGCCGAAACCTGCGCGCGATATTACAGTTAACCAGTCAGCAAGTGGTGATGGTGCAGTAACTGTTACATGGAGGGTACAGTTTGATGAATGTAATTCGATTTTTCTGCCGCCCTGGTGAGCGCATCCATCCCTATTTTTTGTCGACAGCCAAGATCATAGGCACACTGTATCTCTAATAGCGAAACTATTTACTTTATGGTCAGACGATGTATTAACTCTATTGCCAACCTTAATTGTCCTGCACTTAAATATCGCAATAGGGTACAGAAATGTGCATGTGATAACATATTTTCCACGAGTCGAACTACACTGTAGCCTTGTATGGAATCTATTTGGGTATCTATAGCCCTGCTTCCAATTCCATTCGACTGATCCTGCGTTCGTTGTAAATATGGCACTTCAACGTTCTGTAACGCAAGACCAAGTGGATTATTGTTACTATTTACCTCTTCGTTTAATGCAGCAGTTTAGTCAATAATGCGTACCATATTCTCGATAAACAATCCACTTTCATACTCTTTCCTTTTAGTCAATAGTGCGTCGGCATGTGTCTGAGAAATACGCATGTACTTATCTGGATTGAGCAACTCTAATTCCCCGTTTCAAAAAGGTCAAAATAGTGTTATAGTCCGTTTGAGATAGCAAGTAATATACGTCATCATTTGTATATTCAACGCCACGGGCAATCGAATAAAATATATCTATCTATCTATCAATAAAGTTCATGACGTCACAACATAGTATTTGCTGTTTTAAACAAGTTACATTTCAAATTGACAAATGTCAACAACACGCTCAATCAAAATTTCAAAATGCACAGCGGCAAATGTAAACTTTTCAAAATAACCAACGTAACCATAATGTTTTTATGAAATATAACGCGATTTCATTCATATTAACAAAATTAAATGGGTGTTATGGTTACATACGGTTGTCTAATTTTAGAATAGCGTAATAGTATATTACATACCCAGGTGGAAAGAGTTTCATTTCTATCGAGAGCTAAGATAGCTGACCAAGGCACGAAGTGCCGAGGTCAGCTAATGCTCCAGATATAAATGAAACTTTCCACCGTGGTTTGTATACTATTTTATTTTCAACCATCTAAACCAGACGGGAATAAAAATAAAAAATATTAATATTTTGAAAAAAAAAACCGCCATATTGACAAAAGCATACTCCTGTATAACTGTAACGACCTGCTTGATTATGCTTCACTGACGTTTCTCTCAGTGAAATTAAGCATATAAATATTAAATATTTCTATTGCTACTTATAATAACTCCAATGTTACAATTAATTTGAATACTACTAATTAGTTTCGTTAGTTTTTCCTATATATTTCGAATAATAAAATGAAAATACTACAATTTTGATATTTTTACTTTGCCACCCGCCAGGTGGAAAGTGATCACTTCCCACCTGGCTGGACGGTGACAGTTAGTAAACGTCAAGTTTCCAACTTACAAAAATGCCAGAAATGCTGTCATTACATATATGGTTGAAAATAAAACTAATACCTATGCCAAAATGTATTACTTTGTCCAGTACATATTACACTTTTATGTTTTGTATTTTTGGTACTGCAGACCAAACCGTTGGTCATGTGATCTATGACGTATATTACTTGTGTCCTCAGACCAAGTATACTACTTCTCTTAATTCATGGAATCATCGCTTAATGTACATATTTTCCATCGTAACACCTTTGCTTTGGTTCGTTTCCTGTATTGCACACTGTCATTAACGTCGCGGTCAACCAAGGCTTATACAGGGTGATTTCTAACTGTTGAGTGGTAGGAATAAGGAAGCCAGACAAAGTGCAATTAGAAAACGATGTATATTGACCACATAAACACAGCGTATTACATTCTATACTATTTATTTATAATAACAACTTATATTGCTAGGTGACTATACGATACATAAATGAGCAGTCATATTTCAGTGACCTTTAACACTCCCCCTCAATGAAATATTTTTATATATTATTGCAACCCTAGCAAACATTTAAAATTGACACTTATTTGGTACACTTTAGTCCCATTTCTTCCAGTAGACTCATACATCAAAGATCCTAGTAACTGTCGATAGGGCTTATCAAATTTATTACCATTCTGCTCTTGAAGTAAGTTTATTTTTGATTCCGCCGGTGTACTTATTGGTTTACACTCTTGCATTCCATATTTGTTTAGTACTTGTTCCAAATAATGTTCTTGAGTAATAGTTAAAATTCCCTTTTCTCGGTTTCTTTCACTCTTTAAACCAAGAAATGTTTGCAATTCGCCCATATCTTCCATTTCAAAATGATTCATTAATTTTTGTTTTACTTTCAAAATTTCTTCTATCCATTCCCTAGGATTCTGTTTTAAACCATAGAGACTGCTATTTAGTTTACATACCAAATTATTGTTATTAACAAAACCTTTTGGTTGCTTCAATCGAGCAATTTGTGCAAATATTTCTTCATAATCAATTCCAAATTTTTGTTGGAAGCCTTTTGCTACTAATCTAGCTTTATACCGTATATTTCCATTTCCGTTAGTTTTCTTCTTGTAAACCCACTTGCGATCAATTGGTGATTTCCCATGCGGTAAAGATACTAATTCCCATGTTTTATTTTTAATTAATGATTGTAATTCTTCTTCCATGTTTTGTTCCCATTCGCTTTTCTGAGGATGTGCTGCTATTTCTTCAAAGGCAGCAGGTACATCATTCACCGCAACTAAACACGACATTTCATAATCAGTATACCATTGTGGCTTCCTTCTGTTGCGATTTCCTCTTCGTATAGTGTTACTTGATACTTCATCTTCTTTGGTTTCGCTTCTTAATTCCTCTGAAATTGTTCCATCTTCTTTTTGAGTTTCCTCTGAAATTGTTCCATCTTCTTTTTGAGTTTCCTCTATATCATGAAGCGTTAGTTCTACACTTTCTGTAAACTTAAATTTATCTTCTCTAAACAAGATGTCTCTTCCGTTAATTATTTGTTGCTTAATTGGATCCCATAGGCGGTATCCATTAGGTGTATACCCTATCATACACAGTTTTTTACATTTAGCATCAAATTTTCCACGTTTACTTTCTGGTATATGTAAGTATGCAAGACAACCAAACACTCATAGTTTTGAAACATTTGGCTTTTCTCCATACCATATTTCTGCGGGCGTTTTGTTTTTTAATGCTGCTGTTTGTGATCTATTTATTAAGTAAACAGCTGCACGAACCGCTTCATTCCACATATTCTTATGAAAATCCGTTCCTATCATCATCGTTCTTGCCTTATCTAAGATGATACGAATCATTCCTTCAGCAACTCCATTCTGTTCCGGAGTATAGGGTATTGTAAATTCCATCGTAATTCCTTTTGTTTTACAAAATTCCTTAAAAGTGTTTGACAGATATTCACGACCGTTATCACATCTTAATCGAGTTATTGAATTTCCAAAACGATTTGTTGCTTTTGCCTCAAAATTTTTAAATCTTTCAAATACCTCGCTTTTAAGCTTAAGAATATATTGTCACGAAGCGATTAAAACTATTTATTAAGGTATTGATGATAATCAATGTAATTACCTATTACGTAAAATCAATGTAGTTCAACATGTAGTATCACGTGCTAAGCATGCTAGAATCACATGTCAGATAACATTATCTCTGCACATGAAGATAAGGTTCTGCTTACTCGAACATATCAAGTTTCATGATCCACATGCATCCAAGGTTATTACCTTATTTGGTAATGCAACTCTTCTAGTGGCTGTGATTGGATATGCAATTCTGCTGACTAGGAATATCAGGTTTCATGAGGGATCTGGTGATCTTCGCGTGCCGAGGTCATATAACCATATATGGACATGCAAACTAGTATATAAGCGCAATGTTTCTCCATTCGAGGCAGTGTGCTCCAGATACAAGACAAGAACACTCTCCGTCAACAAGTTCTACAACCAAGCCAACTGGTTGGGCCCTTTGAGGCCCAAACTCTACATTTGAAGACTTAGAATCAATACAACAAGATAGACCTGGCCAGGGCTCAGTTAACAACTCTAAATAGAAGACTACAGAACACCCCTTCAACCAACCATAGTCTATTGGGCTCTTCTAACTGTACTTATGTAAGCTCACCTTGATGGTGCATATTATTCATCTTTGTAAACTTTAATTAAATATAGTTATGTAAAGTACTGACTTGTTTAGATCCAGACGAATCACGAAGCGATTAAAACTATTTATTAAGGTATTGATGATAATCAATGTAATTACCTATTACGTAAAATCAATGTAGTTCAACATGTAGTATCACGTGCTAAGCATGCTAGAATCACATGTCAGATAACATTATCTCTGCACATGAAGATAAGGTTCTGCTTACTCGAACATATCAAGTTTCATGATCCACATGCATCCAAGGTTATTACCTTATTTGGTAATGCAACTCTTCTAGTGGCTGTGATTGGATATGCAATTCTGCCGACTAGGAATATCAGGTTTCATGAGGGATCTGATGATCTTCGCGTGCCGAGGTCATATAACCATATATGGACATGCAAACTAGTACATAAGCGGAATGTTTCTCCATTCGAGGCAGTGTGCTCCAGATACAAGACAAGAACACTCTCCGTCAACAAGTTCTACAACCAAGCCAACTGGTTGGGCCCTTTGAGGCCCAAACTCTACATTTGAAGACTTAGAATCAATACAACAAGATAGACCTGGCCAGGGCTCAGTTAACAACTCTAAATAGAAGACTACAGAACACCCCTTCAACCAACCATAGTCCATTGGGCTCTCCTAACTGTACTTATGTAAGCTCACCTTGATGGTGCATATTATTCATCTTTGTAAACTTTAATTAAATATAGTTATGTAAAGTACTGACTTGTTTAGATCCAGACGAATCACGAAGCGATTAAAACTATTTATTAAGGTATTGATGATAATCAATGTAATTACCTATTACGTAAAATTAATGTAGTTCAACATGTAGTATCACGTGCTAAGCATGCTAGAATCACATGTCAGATAACATTATCTCTGCACATGAAGATAAGGTTCTGCTTACTCGAACATATCAAGTTTCATGATCCACATGCATCCAAGGTTATTACCTTATTTGGTAATGCAACTCTTCTAGTGGCTGTGATTGGATATGCAATTCTGCTGACTAGGAATATCAGGTTTCATGAGGGATCTGATGATCTTCGCGTGCCGAGGTCATATAACCATATATGGACATGCAAACTAGTACATAAGCGGAATGTTTCTCCATTCGAGGCAGTGTGCTCCAGATACAAGACAAGAACACTCTCCGTCAACAAGTTCTACAACCAAGCCAACTGGTTGGGCCCTTTGAGGCCCAAACTCTACATTTGAAGACTTAGAATCAATACAACAAGATAGACCTGGCCAGGGCTCAGTTAACAACTCTAAATAGAAGACTACAGAACACCCCTTCAACCAACCATAGTCCATTGGGCTCTCCTAACTGTACTTATGTAAGCTCACCTTGATGGTGCATATTATTCATCTTTGTAAACTTTAATTAAATATAGTTATGTAAAGTACTGACTTGTTTAAATCCAGACCAGTCACAATTTATAACGTGACATTTTGGTGGAGGTGCCGGTTTTCATTTTGAAACGTTAGGCGAATATTTCGGTTTTCATTTTATGTTATGGACAAAGATTACTATTTTATTTGCTATAATGTTAGCAGCACTAAAAAAGCGGAATTTCAATAATGAATTTAAAAACTGGTTATCAGTCCTGTGTACCGTGTCTGGATCTAAATATATGAACCAAAATAACGCTAGCAAACCCTTTATACTAGAAAAAACTCTGCCTCATTCAACCATAAACAAAGTTTCACAAAAGTTAGTAAGTCCTCTTTCTCAGTATAATAATAATTCCGAAATATTATCTACAGCGTCTATTTCCAAATTAGGGAATACTAGTATGTCTTCCCTAGTTACTACAGAAACCATGAGGTTAGGCCCGGTTACGCGGTCACAAACCGAAAAAATGAGAAAGAACGCATCTATTCAATCAAAAAATGATATTAAAACCACAAGTGCTAGCATGAAGAACCAATTTATTTGTAAGAATAAATCTAAAAATGGTAAAGTCAATAAGTGTCGATCCATTCGTACTTTAAATATTAAACCAATATGCTTCATATGTAATGAACATACCGGTAATACTCGTGTATCAAGAAGCAATAACTTTTTAACCAATAAAGCAATTGTTCGGAGTTCCACTAGAAAAAAGTCTCCAAGGATGGAGCACGGAGGGAATTATTAAATTAATTAAATTATTATCAACTCTGCTCATAATTTCAAAATTTTACAAGCACAAATTCATCATTTTTTTATTAACAATAGAATATACTATTTCCAAATTACTAAATTTGCTTATAACCACATAGCAAGTATAATACTTAATAGGTTTATGTATAGCGTTCCGGCTTACAATCATGAATAAATGGTTGCCTAGGCTACATTTTTAAGTAACAATAAAGCTTTCTCGGTAGAAATGCTCCAGTGAATTAATTAAAGAACATAATCAAAATATTGTCAGAAGTAAGTCAGGAGTCCTACGTCAATAAGTTTATTTTTAAGTATCATTGTATCCATTTGTTTAAGTTACGGGAAATAAAAACTTAAATGAGTTTTCAGAAATATTTGTTTTAATTCGAATTGCTGCTTGTTTTTTTTGATCAGCAACAGCAACGATTACAAACATATGATCAATTAAAGATATCGGTTAAATCTAACAATCCCGATAATGCAGACCTCATTATATTATCAAACAACTAGTTCACGTCAATTATTGTAATAAAGAAAGGTAAAAGCATCAGATGCTAATCAAGAGGTTGCTCATATTTCAAGCATTTTAATTTCTACAGTAATCCGATTGGACCCTCGGATGAATTAAGAATATTGTTAGCCTCAGAAAGAATTTTTGTTATCACGTGTCTTGAGCTTCTCTAGTGATAACAGGTCAATTTATTCCAAGTTATACTAATAAATAAGTATATGACATTCGAATATGTCATATAAAGGTTAGCTTCGCCGGGCTCAGGAAAATTAATTCTCATTTAACTGAAAATAATCTTTTCACTTGCTTTAGAATTAAAAGGGCCTTTCCTGTCCCATTAATTTTAGAGAAATGGATTTTTCTCTGTATATGAGTTCTGTCAAACTGATTTTGGAGGCTGTAATCAAGTTTGGCAAAGAGGTTGTCTGAAATCCTACGTAGGTAAGTTACTTCCAGTTATTGTCAAAGATATTATTAAACCCCTGTTTTCGCCGGGAAGTATACTTCAATTTTTTTTAGACACCTAGTCTCTTGTTTATTTTATTAAAATTACTGTTCTCCAGTATTGGAAAGTTTTCCGGGACGCCACAAGAAAATTAAGAGGTAGTTTTAAGAATTTAAGACAAGGGGAAATCTAACGACAGTTGAGTTTTGTTTAAGCGCGCATGTATGAGTTAGGGGTAAATGAGAAGCTAAAAATGTTTAGTCGTTGGATAGCTAACCGCCTTTTTAATTCACATATAAAGAAGTAACTATAAGGACGAAGGAAAAATAAAGTCAGAATATAAAGAAGTACATACGATAAATTACAGAAAATAAATTCAAAATAAAAGAAAAAAAAGATATTTTTTTAGGGGAGAATATAAAAAAGGACAATTGATTAATTAATAGAGGAAAAAAATTTTTTAAATACAGCGTGAATTAAAAAGTATAATTTTGTACAATGAAAAAATAGGAGAAAATAGATAACTTGGAATTACTCAATAAGTAAGCATCGAAATTTAGCAACCTAATGTAAATGCAGGTTAGATTGACACCAGTTCACTTCTGGGTCGCTGCATAAGCTCTGATGAAAAGATGAATATAATATAATATAATAGATGATTTATAAAATGTGCAAATAATTAGGTTTAGTGATGTTCTTGATTTTGACACAGAGAACAAAATGAGCCAATAAATTATAAAACCTACCCTCAGATGATAATTGTAATTTTTTATTGAAAGTGATTATTGCTGCTATAATAAAATCTTTCCTTAAGAATTTAGGGAATTGTAACTTTAAAAATCTTCATAGGCAAAAATACCAGCTATAAATTGATTGTTAAAACTTGCAATTAATAAATCTCAAATTTAGTATAAAATTATCAAAGGTACTTAACATTTTAATAAAATTTACTTCCAATTATTAGATAAATTTGGCAACATACAGTTCCGCGCAAATTTAAATCCTATCTTTAATATTTAACTCGAGATCGCATTATTAAAATTTTTTTTTTGAGTAGAAACTCTTTGTTCAGCAGAACCTATGAAACAGAATAAGTGCTTTTCAAACTTTAATGTATTAATAATTTAGATTTATCAAAATCACTTCCGAATAATTAATTGGTCACTACCAAGACAGAAGTACATACAATCTTCTCAGTGGTGCTGAATCATATTTAAAACTTATATTTGATACATTAGAAAGTAAATCTGATGGCAGAAAAAACTATAAAAGAATCATTTCAAAATCAATCGGAAAAATTTACTATGTACTTTGGATGTAATCAAGTATCGATCACGTATTATACTATTCACATACTATAAATTTCAGAAATGCCTACCTTATGCAGATTTGTTTCTTTGGCGACAGCCATATTTACATTTTCCATACTAGATTTTTCTTATCACAAGAATTTCTTTTTTCTCAATAGCGATAATTAGCACTGCAACTTCCCAAACCAATTTAAAGTTCACAATTTTTGTTTCTTTGGCAAGTGCATGTTAAATTTAGTTAAAATAAATTTTGTTAAAAATTCAAATAATATTACAATTGATTGGTACATAAAAGGAAATAATAAGTAATTAAATAATTTCAAAGAAATTGTGAGTTGCATATTAATGAATAAAACGTCCAACAATAAATTTGAACACGAAGCACAAATACTAGTTACAGCGAAGTACAATCACAAGACAATAAACAATGCAGTCTATACTGACTTCTTCAATAATCTCAGGGGGGTAAGCCTTGAACATCACCTAGAACCTGATAACGATAACTTTATCTACGTACCAGATAATAACAATCACCTTGGTGTAACAGTGACACACTTTCAACTGACTGAAGTCTTGCAATTAATGCAATATTTGAAATACGACGATGTGGAGCTTTTTGCCAAACTGGGTTTTTGGTTCTTACGGACTGGACATGCTTGAATCCAAACATAATGTAGGTACACGAAATCGTAATGCATTTGAAAATGATTAATGAAATTTCAGACTTAATTATTGATTTTCAGTATAGTATATCAATTAAATAATTAGGGGCCAACAGCACGTTTCAAATATTATATATTTTTATTACACGAAAATAGTTTGGTGCATTACTGAGAAGTAATGTTTTTAGACAATGCAACTCTAGTTGTACAATCATCAATTAAAATTTGAAAACCTTTTATTAAAAATGTTTTATCGAATAAAATTTAACAGAATAATAACAAATGGACTTCTGATGTAAATTTGTGGGCAGACGCGAATACGATTTATAGTAATTATTATATTTTTTGTACCCTCTAATAGTCAGCCATATTATCGTTCAGTTTTTCACAATTAATTAATGATTAATCAAAAAAACACGGGAACTTAACGCTTAATCGACGATATTTAAATTTTGCCAACTATAGTAACAGTCATAAATTGCTAATAAGTTATAATTGATATCGCTCTAGAACGCTTCAAGCATTAAAGCATGGGAAGATTGCACTGCAACCCAACAATTTCAAATCAATAAATTTAGTTTTCATAGATTATTATTACAACCTACTTCATGCGGTCAGGGCACAAAGCTAGTAACCTTGCAAACAAATGCCACCTTAACTACGAATTTTGAAATTTTGCTACCAGAAAAATTGCCTTGTCATATTAATCACTTTAACAGAGGCGAGGCAGTTGTTGCATAAAATTCTTTTAAGGATTTGCTAGTTTTAAACATAACACAAATATGGGGTTTCTCGATTTTCTTAAAGAATGTTTTCAATACATACGTTTCAATAAAATATATCCTATATGAAAATAGGACGGAAAAGTAATTGCAACTGAAACCTCATGTTCATGTTTCTGTGACAATACTATTGTCTTAGAGCTTACACTAATTAATTGCATAATAATCCAACTACCACCTGTCAATTAATTTATCAGAAATTTTGAAATCCTGTTAAAAGTTTGTAATTTTTTTGTGTGTTTATAACTATTTGACAGTTTTAGCTTATAATGCTTCTTAGTAGGCATGATATTTTTTTTTTCTCTCATTTTGCGATCAAAAAGTGCTTAACCATTAGGACTCATATCTGAAAAAGAATTTCTGAAAACAAAAAAACAGAAGAAAGAAAAAAAAAGGCTGTGGTAACTTCACAAATATTTATTAAAATCACAAACAACAAAAAGAAAAAAAATGAAATTGATTACAAGCACAAATCAAGCAATAAAAAACTAACCTACGTGAAATATTACATTATTAATAAAAACAAAGAACCATTTTTTTATTGTTGGGCCAAATTCCCCAACAATACCTCCACGTCCGCGTCCCACTGTGGGTGCCCCAGAAGGTCACCTCCAAGTGTTGGTGCCGCGGGTCCAGCAAGAACATTCGGCAATTCGGGAGCGACGTCTACGTCCTCTTCGTGGGGATAATAAAAGTCCACCACGATATGCCGCTCGGACACTGCTCGCACATTCACCACCACATAGTAGGCAGGAACGTTGATCCCGTAGACAAAATAATTATCACCGGGAATCATCACGTACACCTGTCCATGACCCAAAGGCGTATCAACGATGGAATTAATGATGGTTAGTGGATAGCCGAGTTGAACCACGACCGACTCAAGTCTTCTTCCCTCAAACACCTCTAGAAAGACAAAAAATAACAAAATATTTAAAAATAAAATCCATAAAATGCAGTATTCCCAAATTTGGGAACACCAAAATGTGTGCGAACTTACGAACTGCAGGCAAAAGGAGCGGGTCCCTTGGCGAGCTAATGTGCATAACTGTTTGAGTATCAGTTAAGTTAGTCATCTTACTATTTTCTATTTTCTCTTGTCTTGCCTTGTGGTAGGTAATAGTACGACTACCCTCTGGATGAAAGACCTATTGCTTTTATATTATCAGAAATGCTGGTTCAGCAAAAGATTACACAGCCTCCTACAATAGTTCCTACAGAACAATAAGGGATAAATAATGTTTAAATTTTCTTTTGGCACTTTGATCGTGAAATGTGGGTTTAATATTAAGTATAATATTTTAACTAATTTTAAAGAAAAATATAGGATCTGTAATCATTATTTTAATGTAAACTTACCCTTAACAAAATAACTATTTGTTTATAAATTCAAATAGCTATAATGTATAGCCATCTAGTGGCAGAACACTTAAACTAACACTCCAGTATATATGATAAAGATAAGTACCTTTACTTAAGTCGCGTTAACAACCTCCGGTATTGTTCTTTTCATTACAGTGATCGTTCAATTATATGCACAGTCAGGGTACTCATTTTTGTCCCACTATTATTATATCAATATTCTTAATATTTTATATATTTTTTTTATATATATTTTACAAGGTATCCACAACATGCCTTACAACTTAAGGACCTTTCCGTTTCTATAAGCACATCTTTTTTGTAACCAATTTTTGAATGTCAGTTCCATGGTTTTTTATGCTTTCAGCTTTGTAATGAGTATAAACATAAATTCATTATGCTTCAGAGTATACGATAGCATTTAGATAGATATTATTAACATAGTAACATTGCAAAAACTTTGTATTTCAACTATATGATTACTATAGCACATTTTTTTTTTGTAACCAATATTGTTTCGCTTTATATTGCATGTTTTGTATACTCACTGTTTGTGTATTTATATCACTATGCTTTGTTTGTATAAGGTATCTGTACCAATTAAGGCCATGTACCTAATAAGGCCAATCGTTGATTTTACCAAAACTAAAAGTAAAATTCTGCATCCACGCCATCTATTACTTTAATTAACATAAATGTAAACCCTACAAAAAAATTTAAGTTAATCGGAATTTTTTAGAGGGCGCCAGAACATCAGCGTCTTTTAATGGGAGCGAATTGTAAAAGTTCTGAATTGTTAAGTGAGTGAACTTGTGGTTTAATCAAGGATTTTTAAAAGTTTGTTTGTCCTCAAATCTGAAGGAGTATACTGACAACAAATATAAGGCATGTGAACTTAATAAAATTGTTTACAAAAAAAGTGGGAGGATAGAATCCTCCGGGATTATGTGTGCCTAATAAGGCCAGGCGGGAATTAAGCATGCGGTTATGTTCTCTATGTTTAAGATATGTACACGAGGATTGTGTTGGTCTTACTAAAGAAGACAAAATTGCATACATCTGTCCAGAGTGCAATGATATGTTCGTTTTAAAAATGTAATAAATAAATTTTGACAAGAAAATGTATTTATTAACTTTTTCCCCAATTTTTCAGACGTGGCCTTATAAAGTACAGGGTGTGCCTAATAAGGCCAATTGACACATGGTCGAAAAAAAATAAAAAATTAATGCTAATTTCGATAAATTTAAAATATTATGTTATTATTATGTTGACAAAACCCCAAGGTAACAATGTATGCAAGGCAATACTTTGTTTCATAATGAATAAAGTTTTTATAGGGCTGCAAACCCTTAAGGTGGCCTTAATTGGTACAGATACCTTATTGTAACCAATTGGGGTGAGCTTTACGGATGTTATACAATCACTTCGTGACGTAGCATCATTTCTTAAGCGATCATGCTTCTCGCTTGGTTAAAAGGGGGAGAAATGTCACGAAGCGATTAAAACTATTTATTAAGGTATTGATGATAATCAATGTAATTACCTATTACGTAAAATCAATGTAGTTCAACATGTAGTATCACGTGCTAAGCATGCTAGAATCACATGTCAGATAACATTATCTCTGCACATGAAGATAAGGTTCTGCTTACTCGAACATATCAAGTTTCATGATCCACATGCATCCAAGGTTATTACCTTATTTGGTAATGCAACTCTTCTAGTGGCTGTGATTGGATATGCAATTCTGCTGACTAGGAATATCAGGTTTCATGAGGGATCTGGTGATCTTCGCGTGCCGAGGTCAAATAACCATATATGGACATGCAAACTAGTATATAAGCGCAATGTTTCTCCATTCGAGGCAGTGTGCTCCAGATACAAGACAAGAACACTCTCCGTCAACAAGTTCTACAACCAAGCCAACTGGTTGGGCCCTTTGAGGCCCAAACTCTACATTTGAAGACTTAGAATCAATACAACAAGATAGACCTGGCCAGGGCTCAGTTAACAACTCTAAATAGAAGACTACAGAACACCCCTTCAACCAACCATAGTCTATTGGGCTCTTCTAACTGTACTTATGTAAGCTCACCTTGATGGTGCATATTATTCATCTTTGTAAACTTTAATTAAATATAGTTATGTAAAGTACTGACTTGTTTAGATCCAGACGAATCACGAAGCGATTAAAACTATTTATTAAGGTATTGATGATAATCAATGTAATTACCTATTACGTAAAATCAATGTAGTTCAACATGTAGTATCACGTGCTAAGCATGCTAGAATCACATGTCAGATAACATTATCTCTGCACATGAAGATAAGGTTCTGCTTACTCGAACATATCAAGTTTCATGATCCACATGCATCCAAGGTTATTACCTTATTTGGTAATGCAACTCTTCTAGTGGCTGTGATTGGATA
This sequence comes from Hemicrepidius hirtus, assembly GCA_963082805.1. Taxonomy (NCBI): domain Eukaryota; kingdom Metazoa; phylum Arthropoda; class Insecta; order Coleoptera; family Elateridae; genus Hemicrepidius; species Hemicrepidius hirtus. Next base: position 26,375,101 of record OY720159.1, read on the forward strand.
TGCAATTCTGCTGACTAGGAATATCAGGTTTCATGAGGGATCTGATGATCTTCGCGTGCCGAGGTCATATAACCATATATGGACATGCAAACTAGTACATAAGCGGAATGTTTCTCCATTCGAGGCAGTGTGCTCCAGATACAAGACAAGAACACTCTCCGTCAACAAGTTCTACAACCAAGCCAACTGGTTGGGCCCTTTGAGGCCCAAACTCTACATTTGAAGACTTAGAATCAATACAACAAGATAGACCTGGCCAGGGCTCAGTTAACAACTCTAAATAGAAGACTACAGAACACCCCTTCAACCAACCATAGTCCATTGGGCTCTCCTAACTGTACTTATGTAAGCTCACCTTGATGGTGCATATTATTCATCTTTGTAAACTTTAATTAAATATAGTTATGTAAAGTACTGACTTGTTTAAATCCAGACCAGTCACAATTTATAACGTGACATTTTGGTGGAGGTGCCGGTTTTCATTTTGAAACGTTAGGCGAATATTTCGGTTTTCATTTTATGTTATGGACAAAAATTACTATTTTATTTGCTATAATGTTAGCAGCACTAAAAAAGCGGAATTTCAATAATGAATTTAAAAACTGGTTATCAGTCCTGTGTACCGTGTCTGGATCTAAATATATGAACCAAAATAACGCTAGCAAACCCTTTATACTAGAAAAAACTCTGCCTCATTCAACCATAAACAAAGTTTCACAAAAGTTAGTAAGTCCTCTTTCTCAGTATAATAATAATTCCGAAATATTATCTACAGCGTCTATTTCCAAATTAGGGAATACTAGTATGTCTTCCCTAGTTACTACAGAAACCATGAGGTTAGGCCCGGTTACGCGGTCACAAACCGAAAAAATGAGAAAGAACGCATCTATTCAATCAAAAAATGATATTAAAACCACAAGTGCTAGCATGAAGAACCAATTTATTTGTAAGAATAAATCTAAAAATGGTAAAGTCAATAAGTGTCGATCCATTCGTACTTTAAATATTAAACCAATATGCTTCATATGTAATGAACATACCGGTAATACTCGTGTATCAAGAAGCAATAACTTTTTAACCAATAAAGCAATTGTTCGGAGTTCCACTAGAAAAAAGTCTCCAAGGATGGAGCACGGAGGGAATTATTAAATTAATTAAATTATTATCAACTCTGCTCATAATTTCAAAATTTTACAAGCACAAATTCATCATTTTTTTATTAACAATAGAATATACTATTTCCAAATTACTAAATTTGCTTATAACCACATAGCAAGTATAATACTTAATAGGTTTATGTATAGCGTTCCGGCTTACAATCATGAATAAATGGTTGCCTAGGCTACATTTTTAAGTAACAATAAAGCTTTCTCGGTAGAAATGCTCCAGTGAATTAATTAAAGAACATAATCAAAATATTGTCAGAAGTAAGTCAGGAGTCCTACGTCAATAAGTTTATTTTTAAGTATCATTGTATCCATTTGTTTAAGTTACGGGAAATAAAAACTTAAATGAGTTTTCAGAAATATTTGTTTTAATTCGAATTGCTGCTTGTTTTTTTTGATCAGCAACAGCAACGATTACAAACATATGATCAATTAAAGATATCGGTTAAATCTAACAATCCCGATAATGCAGACCTCATTATATTATCAAACAACTAGTTCACGTCAATTATTGTAATAAAGAAAGGTAAAAGCATCAGATGCTAATCAAGAGGTTGCTCATATTTCAAGCATTTTAATTTCTACAGTAATCCGATTGGACCCTCGGATGAATTAAGAATATTGTTAGCCTCAGAAAGAATTTTTGTTATCACGTGTCTTGAGCTTCTCTAGTGATAACAGGTCAATTTATTCCAAGTTATACTAATAAATAAGTATATGACATTCGAATATGTCATATAAAGGTTAGCTTCGCCGGGCTCAGGAAAATTAATTCTCATTTAACTGAAAATAATCTTTTCACTTGCTTTAGAATTAAAAGGGCCTTTCCTGTCCCATTAATTTTAGAGAAATGGATTTTTCTCTGTATATGAGTTCTGTCAAACTGATTTTGGAGGCTGTAATCAAGTTTGGCAAAGAGGTTGTCTGAAATCCTACGTAGGTAAGTTACTTCCAGTTATTGTCAAAGATATTATTAAACCCCTGTTTTCGCCGGGAAGTATACTTCAATTTTTTTTAGACACCTAGTCTCTTGTTTATTTTATTAAAATTACTGTTCTCCAGTATTGGAAAGTTTTCCGGGACGCCACAAGAAAATTAAGAGGTAGTTTTAAGAATTTAAGACAAGGGGAAATCTAACGACAGTTGAGTTTTGTTTAAGCGCGCATGTATGAGTTAGGGGTAAATGAGAAGCTAAAAATGTTTAGTCGTTGGATAGCTAACCGCCTTTTTAATTCACATATAAAGAAGTAACTATAAGGACGAAGGAAAAATAAAGTCAGAATATAAAGAAGTACATACGATAAATTACAGAAAATAAATTCAAAATAAAAGAAAAAAAAGATATTTTTTTAGGGGAGAATATAAAAAAGGACAATTGATTAATTAATAGAGGAAAAAAATTTTTTAAATACAGCGTGAATTAAAAAGTATAATTTTGTACAATGAAAAAATAGGAGAAAATAGATAACTTGGAATTACTCAATAAGTAAGCATCGAAATTTAGCAACCTAATGTAAATGCAGGTTAGATTGACACCAGTTCACTTCTGGGTCGCTGCATAAGCTCTGATGAAAAGATGAATATAATATAATATAATAGATGATTTATAAAATGTGCAAATAATTAGGTTTAGTGATGTTCTTGATTTTGACACAGAGAACAAAATGAGCCAATAAATTATAAAACCTACCCTCAGATGATAATTGTAATTTTTTATTGAAAGTGATTATTGCTGCTATAATAAAATCTTTCCTTAAGAATTTAGGGAATTGTAACTTTAAAAATCTTCATAGGCAAAAATACCAGCTATAAATTGATTGTTAAAACTTGCAATTAATAAATCTCAAATTTAGTATAAAATTATCAAAGGTACTTAACATTTTAATAAAAATTACTTCCAATTATTAGATAAATTTGGCAACATACAGTTCCGCGCAAATTTAAATCCTATCTTTAATATTTAACTAGAGATCGCATTATTAAAATTTTTTTTTTGAGTAGAAACTCTTTGTTCAGCAGAACCTATGAAACAGAATAAGTGCTTTTCAAACTTTAATGTATTAATAATTTAGATTTATCAAAATCACTTCCGAATAATTAATTGGTCACTACCAAGACAGAAGTACATACAATCTTCTCAGTGGTGCTGAATCATATTTAAAACTTATATTTGATACATTAGAAAGTAAATCTGATGGCAGAAAAAACTATAAAAGAATCATTTCAAAATCAATCGGAAAAATTTACTATGTACTTTGGATGTAATCAAGTATCGATCACGTATTATACTATTCACATACTATAAATTTCAGAAATGCCTACCTTATGCAGATTTGTTTCTTTGGCGACAGCCATATTTACATTTTCCATACTAGATTTTTCTTATCACAAGAATTTCTTTTTTCTCAATAGCGATAATTAGCACTGCAACTTCCCAAACCAATTTAAAGTTCACAATTTTTGTTTCTTTGGCAAGTGCATGTTAAATTTAGTTAAAATAAATTTTGTTAAAAATTCAAATAATATTACAATTGATTGGTACATAAAAGGAAATAATAAGTAATTAAATAATTTCAAAGAAATTGTGAGTTGCATATTAATGAATAAAACGTCCAACAATAAATTTGAACACGAAGCACAAATACTAGTTACAGCGAAGTACAATCACAAGACAATAAACAATGCAGTCTATACTGACTTCTTCAATAATCTCAGGGGGGTAAGCCTTGAACATCACCTAGAACCTGATAACGATAACTTTATCTACGTACCAGATAATAACAATCACCTTGGTGTAACAGTGACACACTTTCAACTGACTGAAATCTTGCAATTAATGCAATATTTGAAATACGACGATGTGGAGCTTTTTGCCAAAATGGGTTTTTGGTTCTTACGGACTGGACATGCTTGAATCCAAACATAATGTAGGTACACGAAATCGTAATGCATTTGAAAATGATTAATGAAATTTCAGACTTAATTATTGATTTTCAGTATAGTATATCAATTAAATAATTAGGGGCCAACAGCACGTTTCAAATATTATATATTTTTATTACACGAAAATAGTTTGGTGCATTACTGAGAAGTAATGTTTTTAGACAATGCAACTCTAGTTGTACAATCATCAATTAAAATTTGAAAACCTTTTATTAAAAATGTTTTATCGAATAAAATTTAACAGAATAATAACAAATGGACTTCTGATGTAAATTTGTGGGCAGACGCGAATACGATTTATAGTAATTATTATATTTTTTGTACCCTCTAATAGTCAGCCATATTATCGTTCAGTTTTTCACAATTAATTAATGATTAATCAAAAAAACACGGGAACTTAACGCTTAATCGACGATATTTAAATTTTGCCAACTATAGTAACAGTCATAAATTGCTAATAAGTTATAATTGATATCGCTCTAGAACGCTTCAAGCATTAAAGCATGGGAAGATTGCACTGCAACCCAACAATTTCAAATCAATAAATTTAGTTTTCATAGATTATTATTACAACCTACTTCATGCGGTCAGGGCACAAAGCTAGTAACCTTGCAAACAAATGCCACCTTAACTACAAATTTTGAAATTTTGCTACCAGAAAAATTGCCTTGTCATATTAATCACTTTAACAGAGGCGAGGCAGTTGTTGCATAAAATTCTTTTAAGGATTTGCTAGTTTTAAACATAACACAAATATGGGGTTTCTCGATTTTCTTAAAGAATGTTTTCAATACATACGTTTCAATAAAATATATCCTATATGAAAATAGGACGGAAAAGTAATTGCAACTGAAACCTCATGTTCATGTTTCTGTGACAATACTATTGTCTTAGAGCTTACACTAATTAATTGCATAATAATCCAACTACCACCTGTCAATTAATTTATCAGAAATTTTGAAATCCTGTTAAAAGTTTGTAATTTTTTTGTGTGTTTATAACTATTTGACAGTTTTAGCTTATAATGCTTCTTAGTAGGCATGATATTTTTTTTTTCTCTCATTTTGCGATCAAAAAGTGCTTAACCATTAGGACTCATATCTGAAAAAGAATTTCTGAAAACAAAAAAACAGAAGAAAGAAAAAAAAAGGCTGTGGTAACTTCACAAATATTTATTAAAATCACAAACAACAAAAAGAAAAAAAATGAAATTGATTACAAGCACAAATCAAGCAATAAAAAACTAACCTACGTGAAATATTACATTATTAATAAAAACAAAGAACCATTTTTTTATTGTTGGGCCAAATTCCCCAACAATACCTCCACGTCCGCGTCCCACTGTGGGTGCCCCAGAAGGTCACCTCCAAGTGTTGGTGCCGCGGGTCCAGCAAGAACATTCGGCAATTCGGGAGCGACGTCTACGTCCTCTTCGTGGGGATAATAAAAGTCCACCACGATATGCCGCTCGGACACTGCTCGCACATTCACCACCACATAGTAGGCAGGAACGCTGATCCCGTAGACAAAATAATTATCACCGGGAATCATCACGTACACCTGTCCATGACCCAAAGGCGTATCAACGATGGAATTAATGATGGTTAGTGGATAGCCGAGTTGAACCACGACCGACTCAAGTCTTCTTCCCTCAAACACCTCTAGAAAGACAAAAAAGAACAAAATATTTAAAAATAAAATCCATAAAATGCAGTATTCCCAAATTTGGGAACACCAAAATGTGTGCGAACTTACGAACTGCAGGCAAAAGGAGCGGGTCCCTAGGCGAGCTAATGTGCATAACTGTTTGAGTATCAGTTAAGTTAGTCATCTTACTATTTTCTATTTTCTCTTGTCTTGCCTTGTGGTAGGTAATAGTACGACTACCCTCTGGATGAAAGACCTATTGCTTTTATATTATCAGAAATGCTGGTTCAGCAAAAGATTACACAGCCTCCTACAATAGTTCCTACAGAACAATAAGGGATAAATAATGTTTAAATTTTCTTTTGGCACTTTGATCGTGAAATGTGGGTTTAATATTAAGTATAATATTTTAACTAATTTTAAAGAAAAATATAGGATCTGTAATCATTATTTTAATGTAAACTTACCCTTAACAAAATAACTATTTGTTTATAAATTCAAATAGCTATAATGTATAGCCATCTAGTGGCAGAACACTTAAACTAACACTCCAGTATATATGATAAAGATAAGTACCTTTACTTAAGTCGCGTTAACAACCTCCGGTATTGTTCTTTTCATTACAGTGATCGTTCAATTATATGCACAGTCAGGGTACTCATTTTTGTCCCACTATTATTATATCAATATTCTTAATATTTTATATATTTTTTTTATATATATTTTACAAGGTATCCACAACATGCCTTACAACTTAAGGACCTTTCCGTTTCTATAAGCACATCTTTTTTGTAACCAATTTTTGAATGTCAGTTCCATGGTTTTTTATGCTTTCAGCTTTGTAATGAGTATAAACATAAATTCAGTATGCTTCAGAGTATACGATAGCATTTAGATAGATATTATTAACATAGTAACATTGCAAAAACTTTGTATTTCAACTATATGATTACTATAGCACATTTTTTTTTTGTAACCAATATTGTTTCGCTTTATATTGCATGTTTTGTATACTCACTGTTTGTGTATTTATATCACTATGCTTTGTTTGTATATTGTAACCAATTGGGGTGAGCTTTACGGATGTTATACAATCACTTCGTGACGTAGCATCATTTCTTAAGCGATCATGCTTCTCGCTTGGTTAAAAGGGGGAGAAATGTCACGAAGCGATTAAAACTATTTATTAAGGTATTGATGATAATCAATGTAATTACCTATTACGTAAAATCAATGTAGTTCAACATGTAGTATCACGTGCTAAGCATACTAGAATCACATGTCAGATAACATTATCTCTGCACATGAAGATAAGGTTCTGCTTACTCGAACATATCAAGTTTCATGATCCACATGCATCCAAGGTTATTACCTTATTTGGTAATGCAACTCTTCTAGTGGCTGTGATTGGATATGCAATTCTGCTGACTAGGAATATCAGGTTTCATGAGGGATCTGATGATCTTCGCGTTCCGAGGTCATATAACCATATATGGACATGCAAACTAGTACATAAGCGGAATGTTTCTCCATTCGAGGCAGTGTGCTCCAGATACAAGACAAGAACACTCTCCGTCAACAAGTTCTACAACCAAGCCAACTGGTTGGGCCCTTTGAGGCCCAAACTCTACATTTGAAGACTTAGAATCAATACAACAAGATAGACCTGGCCAGGGCTCAGTTAACAACTCTAATTAGAAGACTACAGAACACCCCTTCAACCAACCATAGTCCATTGGGCTCTCCTAACTGTACTTATGTAAGCTCACCTTGATGGTGCATATTATTCATCTTTGTAAACTTTAATTAAATATAGTTATGTAAAGTACTGACTTGTTTAAATCCAGACCAGTCACAATTTATAACGTGACATTAAGCACGGTTAAAAGGGTAAAAGCGGTGGTTAAAAGGGGGAGAAATGTCACGAAGCGATTAAAACTATTTATTAAGGTATTGATGATAATCAATGTAATTACCTATTACGTAAAATCAATGTAGTTCAACATGTAGTATCACGTGCTAAGCATGCTAGAATCACATGTCAGATAACATTATCTCTGCACATGAAGATAAGGTTCTGCTTACTCGAACATATCAAGTTTCATGATCCACATGCATCCAAGGTTATTACCTTATTTGGTAATGCAACTCTTCTAGTGGCTGTGATTGGATATGCAATTCTGCTGACTAGGAATATCAGGTTTCATGAGGGATCTGATGATCTTCGCGTGCCGAGGTCATATAACCATATATGGACATGCAAACTAGTACATAAGCGGAATGTTTCTCCATTCGAGGCAGTGTGCTCCAGATACAAGACAAGAACACTCTCCGTCAACAAGTTCTACAACCAAGCCAACTGGTTGGGCCCTTTGAGGCCCAAACTCTACATTTGAAGACTTAGAATCAATACAACAAGATAGACCTGGCCAGGGCTCAGTTAACAACTCTAAATAGAAGACTACAGAACACCCCTTCAACCAACCATAGCCTATTGGGCTCTTCTAACTGTACTTATGTAAGCTCACCTTGATGGTGCATATTATTCATCTTTGTAAACTTTAATTAAATATAGTTATGTAAAGTACTGACTTGTTTAAATCCAGACCAGTCACAATTTATAACGTGACACTGTAAACTCTGTTGTTAATTTTAATTTTCGTAGGTACATACTTGCTGTTTGTTTCTATTTAAAAAGAAAAAGTTATGTGACATAAATTGCAAAAAGGAGTTTTACTTCAATACATAGGCGGCATATTTGAATTATTAAATTAAATTTCACTTTTCAAATTCTTGTAAGAACTGTAAACAGTTTGCAAAACATTACTAATATTTTCTTCGAAACTAGAGCTACATAGAGTTAATTTAATCATGTCGATGTTAGTCACATTTATTGCAGATTAAAAAATATATATTTTGCAAATTGTATAAAATAAATATTATAAATTATTCTTACGTTTATCACAATAGCAACGTTGAACTTGTAACATTTGACGCACTGCACTGTCATAAAGCAAGCAAAAACCGCTGAATTGCAAATGTATTTGTGCATCTCGATGCAGCTGCAGTCTCTATAAGTTCAAGATAACTATAACCTTGTAATTTTTTTTAGTCATGTAATTTTATATACAGTTAGGGTACGCATTTGTGACCAAATATTATTTACACACTATAGTCAATCATGAATATATTTTTTAGTGTATGTATCATTTAGCTGCCAACCAAGGAGATGTATCCTTGTAGAAAATGTTTCATAGTAACTATTGCTTGTATACTTATACTAACTAGGTATGTTTGTCTATGTAACAATTGGGGTGAGCTTTACGGATGTTATACAATCACTTCGTGACGTAGCATCATTTCTTAAGCGATCATGCTTCTCGCTTGGTTAAAAGGGGGAGAAATGTCACGAAGCGATTAAAACTATTTATTAAGGTATTGATGATAATCAATGTAATTACCTACTAAGTAAAATCAATGTAATTCAACATGTTAGTATCACGTGCCAAGCATGCTAGAATCACATGTCAGATAACATTATCTCTGCACATGAAGATAAGGTTCTGCTTACTCGAACATATCAAGTTTCATGATCCATGTGCATCCAAGGTTATTACCTTATTTGGTAATGCAACTCTTCTAGTGGCTGTGATTGGATATGCAATTCTGCTGACTAGGAATATCAGGTTTCATGAGGGATCTGGTGATCTTCGCGTGCCGAGGTCATATAACCATATATGGACATGCAAACTAGTATATAAGCACAATGTTTCTCCATCCGATTCAGAGTGTGCTCCAGATACAAGACAAGAACACTCTCCGTCAACAAGTTCCACAACCAAGCCAACTGGTTGGGCCCTTTGAGGCCCAAACTCTACATTTGAAGACTTAGAATCAATACAACAAGATAGACCTGGCCAGGGCTCCGTTAACAACTCTAAATAGAAGACTACAGAACACCCCTTCAACCAACCATAGTCTATTGGGCTCTTCTAACTGTACTTATGTAAGCTCACCTTGATGGTGCATATTATTCATCTTTGTAAACTTTAATTAAATATAGTTATGTAAAGTACTGACTTGTTTAAATCCAGACCAGTCACAATTTATAACGTGACATTTTGGTGGAGGTGCCGGGTCACTCATTGAAATGAGTAAAGTCATCAGTAAATGTCACAAAGTATTTTCCCCCGTCCCATGAAGCTGGTGTGATTGGTCCAAGGTAACTTTGTCATCTTTCCATATATACATGTTTCACATTTCTCAATGTTTTTGACATTTACATTTTCCATTCCTAAAACAAGTTTAAAGTATTTAGTTTTTGCAATGATTCCATACCAATATGTCCAAAACGTTTGTGCCATAAATCAGTCTTCTCTTCAATACTCAAGTTAGCTTTATATTCCGTGAGTTCAAGAAAGAGTTCCACTTCGTAGAGTTTATGTTTCCGTTTTGCAATGCTGATCACCTTATTTCCTTTTTGAATTCTAGCTTCATTGTTCTCAAAAATTATTTTAAATCCTGCTGATTCCAATCGTTGTACTGATAGTAGATTGTATTTTAATTGAGGTACATATAAGACATTATTAATTGTGCATTTTTCCAATTTTCTGTTTGCAAGTACCCAGCCCTGTATATTTCCAGCTTTATGTGCTGTAACTGCTTCACCATTTTTTGCTACAGAAATGTTGATATTTTTTGGCAGTTTCCATAACTTGCAGAAATTTTCTTCTACATTTGTCATGTGATCTGTGGCTCCAGAGTCCAGAAACCAATTCATAGTACATTTTCCATCCTTAACTTCAGATTCCACGATGAAAGCTACTTCATCATCATGTTCGTTACTTACACTACTGTTGGCACTTCCATTATTTTGTTTTGTAAATCTATTCCTCATTTGTGCATTTTTACTTCTGCATTCACTTCGTTTATGACCTATTTTTACACAACCATGACATTTAAACACAAAGTTGTGTGACCAATTTCCATCTTTGTTAAAACTCTGTTGCTGTTGTTTATGTTGATACCAATTCTTTTTGTAATCGGTCTTTCCAGCAAACGCAGTATTATCTTCAACCAACTTGTCAGATTTTGAGCGCTGTTTAGTTTCTTCGTCCAGTAACTTCCCTTTGACATAATTTAATGTTAAATTATTACTAGATAAAGTTTCAATAGCTGTGACAATCATCTCATAACTTTTTGGGAGAGTTAGCAGTAAGTGACATACAATGTCTAATTCTTCCAATTTCGCACCACTTGCTTTCAAGTTTCTTATAATTTTATCAAACTCCAAGAGATGTTGACTTAAAGCGCTTCCTTCTTCCATCTTTAACTGTAGTAACTGCTTCCTTAATATTAGTTGATTAGCTATTCCTTTCCTTTCAAAAGTGTTTTTCAAAGCTGTCCACATTCCTTGGGCAGTAGTTTGATCTTTTATATACTCTAGATGACTGTCTGCAACTGACTGTGTAATTAAGAGTTTGCACTTACGATCTTGTCGTGTGAACTCTTCCATTTTCTTAATTTTAGTAGTTTTTGTAGCGGCATCGTCAAAGTCTTCCACTTTTAAAGTATCATTAGGACCTTCCAAGCATTCTACACAATTCTTCTCTTCCATTACCATCTGCAGCCTAAATTTCCAATTATCAAAATTGTTTCCATCAAACAGTGGTATGTGAAATTTTTCATCAGTAGATCTTGCCATGCTTGTTTTCGTTTGTTTTCGTTAATGTCAATATTACTTTTCTTTCCTTTTTATTATTATTCTGTACAACAGTTCCAGAATTCACGTTTCTAGTGCCAATGCCTGATACCTGGGCCCATAACCTTTTGAGCGGTAGGAATAAGGAAGCCAGACAAAGTGCAATTAGAAAACGATGTATATTGACCACATAAACACAGCGTATTACATTCTATACTATTTATTTATAATAACAACTTATATTGCTAGGTGACTATACGATACATAAATGAGCAGTCATATTTCAGTGACCTTTAACACTAACATACGGAGGAAACTGAAAGGGTAAGTAGAGGGGACCAAAACATAGATTTTTTTACAATAAACTTTTGATCAAAATGGAATAACAAGAAAGTTACAACAGTTTAAAGTTCTTATAAACTTGAGGACTTTTTTAATGAAATACGGTAATTATTTACGTTTTGAATTCAACTTTTGTATATTTGTAAGTTAATTAAACAAAATTTAGTAAAAATTTTTATGAGACGAAAGTTATGGCTATTTAAAGTGTTCTTTAAAATATTCAGTTATAGGTGCTCGTTTATTGACAACCGCTGATTTACATAATCTGATTATGTAGGTAAGTCAAAATTACAGGAGCAAATTTATCAGATTGTGTGAGAAGTGTTTCTGATGAAAAAGCGAATACAATAAGCTCAGCGGTACTCAAAACGTGGGCGTTAAATTATAAGAACTTTAAATTGCTGTAACGTTCTTGTTATTCAATTTTGATCAAAAGTTTATTGTAAAAAATACTATGTTTTGGCCCCCTCTACTTGTCCTTTCAGTTTCCTCCGTACGTTAGAAATCACCCTGTATAGTGAGTAGGTTGCCTCGTAACTTTTAGCCAATCAGAAGCGCGGCGGCATGACGTCAGAGGTATGCTGGTTTAAAATATTGCTTATAAGGCGGCGGCGCATTTTCAATAGGCAAATAAAAGCAGCTGGCGTTGTTAAACAATTATATTGCAATGTATTAGTAAGGCGACCTTGATTCTACAATAGTCATTGTGGAGATAGCATACCAGTGACATAGTCATGACGTAGTAACCTTGAAGTTACGAGGCAACCTATTCACTATATAAACCTTGGCGGTCAACCAAACCTTGGCGGTCAACATGGTCGGTATCACTATGAGCATCACTTTTATTTTCGACGCGCTGTTTATACGCTTTCGATAATGCCAAGCGACGAAATCTGCTTAACACACATTATTTAAGAGCGCGCTGACGAGTGGAGGGGATACACAGTTGAAAACAAGCCTTTGCGCGTTTTTACAAATCTAAAAAACTAATCATCATATGCCCAATTATATTTTTTTATTTTGAAGAATAAGGACGGCTGAAGGCAATAACCAATTTTCATGACTTTAATTGTGTTGCTTAATAGGTTAAATAAATTATTGAAATTAATAAAAATTAAAAATTTTAAGTGACGATATAATTTGAAAATAGCTTATTGCCGTCCCCACATCATTTAATAATTACTAGCAAAATTTCACATCAATCGGTTGCAATTGAAACGTGATTTCTAAAAAACCGTAAATTTTTAACAACCATTAGTTGAGATTCGCACCATGTCAGGGTGACATAAGGGTGACATATTGTCTTAAAGTTCAGACCATTTCGTGTAGATGGCACCACGTAAAAATTCCACCACGTAAATGAAGTTGGCCGTGATTCCACAACTGATTGTCAGAATGTAATTTACCGCAAAACGTCAATTTCACAATCTGTAAGGTGATGCTGATAAGTAATTTATAATTTATAGGTAATAATCAATTAAACAGCTTAGTTTATTCTGTTTATCATTGAATAATGTAGAAAATAACTTCATATGAGTACCTACCTACTGAAAAAAATTAACATCAGTTTGTACTTATTTAATTAAAGAAGTTCTTACAATTCAAAATAAAACCTTTAAAAAGGGAGACAACAAGGCAAAAAAGGAAAAGAAGAAGCCATGAAAAAGGAGAAATAATGTAAAAAATGCAAACGCGAAAATAGTAAATAGTAAAATACCCTCTGGCAATACACAATATGAAATTTTATCCCAAGACTGTACGACATTTCGTAAAACTAAGGAGAATTATTTATGTTACTACCACTTAATAACTGATTGTGGATAATATTTTCTAATTTATCTTAAATATTTAAAACTGACATTTTTTGTTAGGAACATACAATGCAAATTTTAAAACTTGTAAGAAATTTTAAGCCGGTAACATGCAAGAGTAACACCTATTTAAAAATTGTTATGAATAATGCAAAGTATCTAGAATTTATTTAAGAAATTTAGGTACAACTGAATTTTTTGTTTCGAATATTGCTTTTTCAAACCAAATTTTTTATAATTTTTTTAATAAATCAACAAATTTTAAATTAAAAAAATAAAGTGTTTCGATATAGGTAGTAGTTTACTGTTGGAGAATAGTATTTTTAACTTCTAAGTTCTTTACAAGACATCTCACTACTGCAAACAAGGAAAATGTTTCATTACTTCCTTTAATACCATCTACTATATCTATATGTGTTGGAGGCAGACGGCGAATTCGGTCCGCGGCCGTAGTATTTGAACATATCGCATATACAGGGTGTCTCAAATGGATTAGGATAGTATGGGTATCTTAGTTATTATTGAAGATAGAGATTCGGTTAAATGGGCAATGTTTTGCAGTTTCTCATACTGATTCATATCCCGATTAGAAAAGTTACAAATTTTCAGTCGTTCAGTTGTTATCTTGAAAAAACTGAAAAATGCGTATTTTTAAAAAGTGGAATATTTCCGTAATTTTAATATTTATGGAGAAAAGTTTCAAATAAAAGTTACTAGGTTCGATTAGCACGATTTAAGAACGTCATTCAATTTTTTTTCAAAATGGCGGTTTTCAAGATATTGATAGCAACTTTCTTATTTTAAATGGGCGCCATTTTGTTTTTTTTACAGAAATGGATTGCATTTTTTTTTCTGATTTCAACGATGTATAACAACCTTACTGATGTTTTAATTTGCAGTCGAGTTAGCCATGAAAACAAAAGATATGAAACAAAATTTATTATTTATTTATTGACATTCTCAAGCGTCACTTTGATGAAATCCATGATTATATAAATAATAAATACTAAATAAAATATCGATTTCAACGGGAAAAGATTTATTCGCTTTATACGTATTTCGGCATCAAAGTGCCATTGTCAAAAGCTATATAAAATATAATAACAAATTATTAATTTTAATTAATTTATTATTTATTAAGAGGTTTTGGAAGCATTTAATGTTATTAATCGAAACACATTGCGCAAAGTAACTACTTCTGTATTAAAAAGGTGCCAATTATGTCTGGCTAATAATGGTCACCATTTTGAACATTTGTTGTGAAATTTTCTAAGATTTATGATATTTGTAGTTCAGGTGCAACATACTTTACCAATAATTTTCAATAAATTTTGTTTCATGTCTTTTGTTTTCATGGCTAACTCGACTGCAAATTAAAACATCGGTAAATTCAGTGTAAAACTTTATTTAAACATAGGTTGTTATTTTTGTTTTGTGTTTGTTTCAAAGATGGAAACTGTTTCTGGTTTTAATTTCCTTGTTCGTTCGCGCATGTAATCTTCTATACGCTATTATTTTAAATCAGTTTTATTACAATATTTTTACTGTTTTGTGCATTTTTTAAAGTGTTTCATCGCTATTAATGATGTTTAATTAAAAAAATATTTTGACTGAAGATATGAAAGGTAATTTGAAACTTATTTTTTTCACCCAATCTATATATACAGGGTGATTCAAAAATGGCGCATAAGCTCTTCAGTACGTTGGTTGTAGGGGACGGTTATTTGAACTGTAGAAAAAACATAAAAAAATGTTATCTGCTACATTTTTGTAGTTAACAACGAAGAAGTAAATTGTAGATTTGGCAACACGGGTGCAGCTATGTAGTATATGAGTGGCTTTTATTTCCTTTCATTTACATAGTGAGCTTATTAAAAGTTTCAAACATCGTTGCCACATATTTTTTTCAAACAACTTGGTACAAAAATATCAATTTTGAAAGCTAATATTTCAGGATAATGAGGTGTAATGAGCATTTTATTTATTACCCACTATGAAAAAATACTTAAATTATTTATATGAAATGATGAGAAGTTTCAAAATCCACATGAATTCAAAGTTAAGTTCTCAACTTAACTTCTTCATTTCTCAGAAAATTAGCGGCTAAGAAATTTTTTACTATTTTTCCTACACTACAATTATTATTCCCTACAACGTACTGAAGAGCTTATGCGCCATTTTTGAATCACCCTGTATAAAAAAAAAAAAATTAAAAAAAAAATAATTAAAAAAATGTTTATTGTCATTTTTCTTTTCAGCTTTTTACATCTCGTATTCTTCTTAACTGCTCAATAGTCATATTATTTGTAAAATGTATTAATTTTTTGTCGCATTGACCTGAAGAAGCTATTCAAAATAGCGAAACGTCGTCATTAAAAATTTTTCAACATTAATTCGTCGTCTTATTTCTGGCTGCTTAATCTCCAAATTATTATTAATCAATACACATCAGCCGTTATAATATAAGTAAAATTGTTTGGTAAACAAACATTTTACAAAATTAAAATAGGTTGTTATACATCGTTTAAATCAGAAAAAAAAATGCAATCCATTTCTGTAAAAAAACAAAATGGCGCCCATTTAAAATAAGAAAGTTGCTATCAATATCTTGAAAACCGCCATTTTGAAAAAAAATTGAATGACGTTTTTAAATCGTGCTAATCGAACCTAGTAACTTTTATTTGAAACTTTTCTCCATAAATATTAAAATTACGGAAATATTCCACTTTTTAAAAATACGCATTTTGCAGTTTTTTCAAGATAACTGAACGACTGAAAATTTGTAACTTTTCTAATCGGAATATGAATCAGTATGAGAAACTGCAAAACAGTGCCCATTTAACCGAATCTCTATCTTCAATAATAACCAAGATACCCATACTATCCTAATCCATTTGAGACACCCTATATAGGTGTTAACTAATAAGTGCGAAAAAATTCAGAAGGTGATTCTACATCGAAAATTAGCATAAGCCTACACTATGTGAAACATACAACTTTTATCAATTTCTCTTTCAGAACTTTTTTGTGAACCAAGGTATGGGTTTTGTAAAAATGTAAATTACATAGCTTGATAAGTCTGGAAACTTTTTTGTATCTTTCGTTTTTACCGTAAAGCTGATAGTTTTCAAGTAAAAAAATAACAAACGCATACCTTGGTTCACAAAATAGTTCTGAAAGAGAAGTTGATAAGAGTTGTAAGTTTCACATAGCATAGTAAAGGCTTGTGCTAATTTTCAATGTAGAATCCTAAATTTTTTCGCGCTTATTAGTTAACACCCTGTAGATATATTTAGACATACAGCGATATGAGAAGAACTGATAGTTGATATTATTGCTAACACAGAAACTAGAAGTGGTTACACAGAATTGGAAACACCTATCTTGCATGACCGTAGCTGCAATTAAGAAATTTGCATCAGAGTGCCTTGATAATATCTGTCAACTGACATTGATTATCAAGGCACTCTGATTTCCATAAGGGATCTGCCGCTGCAAATGTTTGGATTTATTTTTGTACTAGCTGGGTACCCGCAGCATATGCCGCGTTTACAGTAGGGTCGTATAAAACGAATAGACAGGGTGTTCCCGGTCTTGTGATTTTATTTTTAAGGGGTGATTAACCACCTTAAAAGAAGGTGATTAAACCTAAAACACCTTAACAAAAGTTGCATTATAAGAGAGATATGGTTTTTGAATAATTTTATAACTTTTTCTGTTTTCACGTATCCAAGAAATGTCTTTTAAATAGGTTGATGCCAGTAATGTTTCCTATCTGTCAAGATATTTCATCGTTGGTTTTCCTTAAATTGTTGTGATAATTTTGCTAAAGAAAGTAAAAACGAATGGCTCATCGTACTAATAATGAATACGTTGACATGTTGTTAATTTATGGGGAAGCACACCAAAATTCTGCTGCTGATTGTACTCTGAGCGATTTCCTAACAGACTAACGCCCATTCCACATAAATTTACTACCCTAGTACTCCGTGAAAGAGAAACTGGCGCACTGCAACCACGTCAAGGGCGTTAATTGATAAATTGTTAAAAAAATCATATCTCTCTTATGATACAACTTATGTTAAGGCGTTTTAGGTTTAATCATCTTCTTTTTAGGTGGTTAATCACCCCTTTATAATAGAATCACAATACCGGGAACACCCTGTAATATCTATTGTAGCAGAGAAGGAAAATTTCCAAAAGATAAACAAAAATTTAAAAAATGTCGGGTTTACCATACTTTGCTACTATTGCCATAGCATCTTGGTAAGCCTGTTGCATTGCACGAGGCCCACCAGCATAAGAAGTTGGTAGTATTACACGTCGACCAATATTAGCATTTTGATTTGCTGCCTCATTGCCAATGTAATCCATCAATGTTTGATAAGTGTCTTCACGTAACTCCTTCTGATGTGTCCTTTCATAATTCAGGCGATTCTGTTCCATTTTCACATATGAATCAACAATATATTGTTGAAAAAGTTTCCCTGAATGATGAATTGCTGAAAACCTTTCCCGAACTGCTAATCGGTATGAGTAATACTCTTTCTGCGTAACTCGCGTCCTTTCCGAAGAGACTCCTGTTTACAAAGGTCTAAATGCCATCCGAAATCACCTTCAGGAAATAAAAGAGGGTATGTCAATGGATAACAACTCTTATCCATATACCAAACTCGTCGCAGATCACCACCTCTCGCAAAAACTGTAAAACTCCGAGTCAACGGTACCTCACCATCTTCACCTACGAATACAGCAGCAATTTCGTTAGCAGTGGGTGTATTATATCGCCTTCGATCCATTGATTTCGATATATCAAAAAACATCCTGACCGATGTAGTTGGTCTATTTTCCACCAAAGCTAGTCTTTCTTCTTCCTCCACTATTTCTTTCATCATCCGTAATGAAGCAACATATGGATTTATATTCACCAAAAGAGTACCTAACTGACTCATTATAGATGCAATGCAACCTAAATTTGCGGAACTCCTTAACCTTTCCGTTGTTGCCATTTCAGAGTCCAATATATAAATTTGCCAGTATGCAGGATTATTACCGACATCAGGGTACATGATATATTTGTCGGTGTATTTTAAAACAGTACGGACCATTTCCACGAGAAGTAACTACGTTGGCACCCATTGGTGCCATAGCCAAACTGCTGTTATAATTCCTAATGTACTTCCGAAAATTACTAGAGCAAGAATCAGTTCCATTCAGAAGATGCTCTAATTCTGTGGGATACACCTTAAGTTCTGGGAGCCTTACATTACCAAAATTGCAGCAGTCGTTGAATTCGTCCTTGTGACGACCCCTAACCTCTGGTACAAAATGTAAGGCTGCACAATGCTTGCACTTCACATTCATTAAACCAAGTGTATCTTCTGTCGGATACTGCAAAAGCTCGCGGTTGTCTCTGTTTCTGAAGCGGTTTTCGTAATTGCCCTATAACAAAAGAAACGAATATTCCAGTAAATTAGTTTTGGTTCACTTTTGATCAACATAACTACTTGAAAAGTAGGCGGTTGTGAACGGTTCAGTTCTTCAGAATCATTAGGGTCGTTAGTCAGAACCTATATCGCTGAACTTATTCAGAAGTATTAGAGTTAAAAGCGTTTTCTATAAACCAATCTCTCGAGTTGCGTAAGGGTGAATTTTACAATTTACACATTAGTTTCGACAAACCTCGGTCATTGGTCCGCTGTTAATAATTATAGTTAAAGAATTTCCCGTAGAGTTGGATGTGGTTGGAATAGGCTGCAAATTCTCACAAACCTGAGTATTAACTTCGTTGTTCGGTGAAGTTCTCGTGAAGGTCGAAGTAGATGGAATAGATTCCAAATCTGCACTTATATATTCATCACTATGGGATGTAAAACTAGTAGGTATACTGCATTGGTTTTCAGTCTTTTTCTTCCATCGGCATTTTGTATAATTTGCGAGAGGCATAAATGTAGAATCCGGGGCCGCTATCCCCACCACCTTTCCCCTCCCGTTTCCATGGTAACCTTAATAAATAGGTACCATGGTAACCAAAATAAATAAACACAGGTGAGTTTCTGCGTAGGTAAATCACGTGGATGATGAAATTTAGAGTGCCATGATAGAATGATAACAATCACTCAATCAAGGTACCCTATTGAAAACAAATAAAATTGACAAATGTCTAATTTTAGCGTTACTTGCGTTGGCATTGGTATTCTGCACAAATTTAAATAAAACTTGATAATAAAATTGTGCATACTATCAGTACCTGCGCTAGTTACGCTAGAAGAAACAATTTTTCAATTTCACTGTTCTTCCACTTGGTGATTTTCCTCAGCAGTCGCTCACCTTAAACAAATGTAACACATATTTTATTAAAAATGTAGCATTCAGTTAATTATAAGTACATAATTATTATTTACACAATATATAAATGAACAATAAATTAAAATAACTGTTGTTCCTGAAAGCATCAGATTATTAGCAACACAAAATAAATTCTAAAAACTATAAATTTATATGAGGTAAACAAAATCCAAGTAAATTAATAATAATTAATAATTAAATAACTAACCTGTCGATCTTGATCCTTTAATTCAGTAATAGGTAAATATAAATTCTTGTTTATGAAAATAATCAGATTAATATGGGAAATAAAAGTTAAAAATACGGACACTAAATTCGCACGTTAAAACTTTACGAGAAAAAATTTATATTATTTACTGGTTGCCATGTTTCCAAAAACAAGATTTTATAAAATCATAGCTAACCACTACATTGCTTTCGCAAAAATAACAAAATTCAAAATTTTCAAATACAAAAATAATTAATACAAAGATTCAACATGAATATCCCTCAGCTTACCTGCTATCCATTTTTTGTTTTCTTTTATGAGGAATGAACATCCCTCAGCTTACCTGCTAACCATTTTTTGTTTTCTTTTATGAGGAATGAAAATCCCTCAGCTTAGCTGCTATCCATTTCTTGTTTTCTTTTATGAGGAATGAACATCCCTCAGCTTACCCCCTAACCATTTCTTGTTTTACTTTATGAGGGATGAGCATCCCTTTGTGTTACCATCTTCTTTTTTTTAGCCACATTTCTAATGCCGAGACGACCAGGTCATAAAGTACCTACTAAATACCATGTGCACTGATTTTCGTACCATGTACACAGACTGCATTAACCATCTCCTTTTCGTGCAATTTCTTATTTATATATATAACCTGCGAAGAGCAACTAACCTGAACACAGACTGAGGCGCCGTGTGCACAGATTTTAGAGCAACTAACCTTGGTCCCAGAAGGTACACTGACTTTTGTATCATGTACACAGACTTTAGCTACCATCACCATTTCGTTCAAGTTTTTATGTGTATTAACTGCTAAGATCAACTAACCTCGCCTCCATGTACCCATATTTCGGTATATTGTTCACATAATGCATTAACCATCACCATTTCGTTCAAGTTCTTATATATATTTCCTGCCAAGAGCAACCAACCTTGGTCTCTTTTAGATATAATTTGGTACCATGTTCACATACTGCAGCTTTAATTACAATTTCGTTCAAATTATATATTATATATTACCTGCAAAGAGGCACTTACCTTGGCCACATGTATACAGATTTTAATACCATGTTCACATAAATAAATTACAATCATCATTTATTGCAAATTCTTAGACGGTTATAGTTACATGCCTGCCTTTCAATAATCCAAATTTATGGAAATATTTACCTGATTTAATTTTGTGTAATAAATGTCAATGATTTATTTTAATAAATTTGACAAATTACAATAATGTTAGTTAATATTTCCATAACAACAGAACAGAAAATAAATAATATCATTGGTCATTAGTAATTTAAGGGGAATACAGCGGTTTGACAGCGGCCCCGGATTCTACATATTAGCCCCTACTTACCTCACATAGACGTGAATAAGCTGTAGGTGTCCAATTTTCTCTTTTGCACAATTTAACCCACTGTTCTCTTTGTTGCAAATGTTTGGGAAACGTAAATAAAGCAATACCCTGACCTCGCTTCTTACTACAATTATCTGCTGCGCAGTTTGCCATTATCACGAACCACACCGCTACACTCGATTCACTATAGAAAAAGCACAAACCGGTGGACGAACTCAATAGTGTCGTGCAAAGAAGAACCGAAACTGGCAAAATAGAAATTATAGGTACTAAAAATTGAACTCACTCGATTAACTATAGAAAAGCACAAACCAGTGGACGAACTTAATAGGGTCGCACAAAGAACGACCGAAACCGGTAAAATCGAAATTATTGGTATTAAAAGTTGAACTCAAATGATGTCAAGTCGGTTTTGACATGAACATCTGCATCCCAAATTTCAGCATATTGAGGACTACTATGATCACTATTCAAATTCTATAAATTTTGCGAAGTTTTCAGTACCGGCTGAAAAATCTTAAATTTTCAGTTTTCTATTTCCCTGTGTAAGTAAATTGATTAGTACAGGCATTAGCGCAAGATGGTTTTGAAATTATTTTAGATTTTCTTAAAGTGACTAACTTTTCGAGATATTGACTATTGACATTAAGTTTGCTTTTTCATGTCACCACTGTAAAGAGCTCTTTTTTCTTCTCTCTTTCAAGATAAACGCAATAAACCTTATATCAGTGAAAAAAAAAGAACTGTTTTTAGGCAAACAATTTCAAAATTTCCAGACAAAGATTCATTTACACAAAGCAGCTATCTGTATTAGTGCAAGCTAGGGGCGACGCGACGGTCCCCTATCTTGCACTATGATTGCGTCACGTCTCGGTCAGTTAGAGTAGGTACTTTATCTTATTTGCAAAATAGGTATCTACTGTTTCTTCTATTCCGAAATGTATAATATTGATTGTTACGATGTAAATTATATTCAGAAGTTACAAAATCATGTAATACTATTATAGTATAAACGAAAAAACATTATACTATTGTTAAACCCGAATTCATATTCGGTTTCTCAATCACACTGCTATTTGCGGCTTCTTCCAGCAGGTATTTGTTTATTTTGCTAGTAGCCCCTTTTCACCAATTTCACTATAAATCTTCTTTCTTCAGGTGTCTTTCGGTCTTCCTCTATTTCGATTTCCCTTGATGTTCTGTTGTAGTTGTTGAATTGTTTTGTCGGTGTTGGGTTTTCTCAGCGTGTTCCCAAATCATTTACATTTTTTCTTTATTGTTGTCTCATTGGTGCTTATTGTTTTCTTTCTCAAAGTTGTTCATTTCATTTGCGATTGTTTCTGGCCAGTAAATTCCTAGAAGTGTTCGGAGGCACTTCTTATGTATATTTCTTTGGTTTTATACGTTGTTTTGTAACCATGAATTGAAGAACTCCATAGTAAAACTAAAAACTCAACAACAAAGGCATATCTAAATTTTTTTTGTTACTATCTGGTATTTTACTACATATTTCTTTCTCGTTATCTTTTTCATAGGACTACATGTGTTGTTATATTAATTCATGCATTATTAATGTAGGTACATTGCGTATACACTATCTCGTATTTTCACTTCATAGGTAGGTAATACATCATAAATATACAAATATTTTTCTGGTTTACAATCTGTGATACACAAATAACGGTTTTCAAATTCTGTTCAAACGTCTAAACACGACTTGTCAAAGTAAAGCGTCAAAACATTCTGTCACAAAAATTAGTACCAATAGCAGAATTGCAGAATTATGCAAATTTATCTGTGGAAACAGGCGAATGTAATGTTTTGCAGTTAAACTACAACTTCCATGCAATAACTGTTTAATTTCTTGTCAAATTATAAAATAGATAGTACAAGAAAGCATACCTACATTTAGACTCCCTGCACTAATTTATTAACCCTAAACTAGGGGAAGTGTGTTTGAGATGGCATACTTTTTGAATTAAACTGTTTAAAAAAAAACTATGACCGAGTAAAAAACAAGACTATCGGTATCTTTTACACAGTTTATTTACTAACACAGAGTTAACACAAAAATTCAACAATCATAAACTGGAGTATTATATTACTTCCATTCTTCTGTGTCAACTGAAGAGTTCCATTCATTAACAATGGATGTTTTAAACATGTTAACAGAATGTGGGTTCCTCGTATTACGTATTGTAACAGATAACTTCTCATCAATTGTTGCTCTATTCAAAAAGTTTGGAAATGGATCCCTTCAAAATGTTATAGATCACCCACTACTGCCAAATATGCCGTTATTTCTCAGTTTTGATTTTTGCCACGCACTCAAAAATGCTAGAAACTTATTTTTAGATCATGATATGAGTTCTTCAAAAGGTGTGATTTCTTCAGATTATTTAAAGAGGCTATATTACCTACAAGAACGTTTTTCTATAAAACCAGTTAGATATTTGACTAAAAAACATCTTTACCCAAGCAATCTTGAAAAGATGAATGTATTACGTGCTATTCAAGTCTTCTCTCCCATAGTCACGACTGCTTTGCAATATTTAAAGGAAGCTGGTGATCGGCGATTTTATAATGTTAATCCCACTATCCTGTATATGCAGAATATGTATAAATTCTTCCAAATTCACAATGTCTCAAGCCGCCATCAGTATTAGATAGTTCCATTGCACCTTATGTTCACATATCCGCCGATCGTTTACACTGGTTAAATGTTACTTTTCCAAATTACATCGACGAAATTCAAACAAAGAAATTACTTCCAAATCAGAACAAACCATTAAGCCGCAAAATATTGAAACTTTAATTCTTTACTATTTCGAAACCACTGGACGATAATTCATTTCCAACTATTATATGTACGTATGTTCCACACATAACGACTCAAGTTACATTTTGATGAAAATTTACAAATATGTTCGCTAAGCTTTGAAACGTTGGTACCATACCTAGTTTGATTTCACTGCATTGTGCGTTCGGTGTATGGAGACCCAAGTACTAAGTGTTGGGACTAAATTTAGGTTTTCTCAAAAAACTTTTTTGAAGCAAACATAAATAAATTAAATCGTCAAATGTCACGGTCAAAAATGACAAATCATATGAAGACGTCATAGTAGTAGGTTCTGCTTGTTGCCGTTTAGAGGGCGCCACGCAGTGTACGCCTCTGTAATATTGATAAAGTATGAAAATGGCGAATTGGAACGGCCTTAATAAGACGAAGTCGCATTGATACAGTTGGCCTTGGCAGATTCATACAACTACTGCCCTCTTTACTTTTTTGTAGAAACCTTTAGGTGGAACTTTTCCCTGCTAAGCCAATAGACATCGCCCACCATTCTGTCAGCGCACTCCTAAATCTGAAGGTCTTGTCTCATAATATTGTATTATGTTGCAATACCAAACATCAGTAGATTCCGCCGTTAAATTTTTATTATCCCTTTGTAGTTTCAATGTTTTCGGAAGAAATCTTTCTGTCGGATGTTGAGTTGGTACAAACACAACTTGTTTCGACGCCTCTGACATCGGCAATCGCAAAAAAAACAAGTTGCTTCCTGCGTAATACATTTCTTACATTACTTAATACACATAAATACATATAAATTGAATAGATTGTAATACAGAAGATACTACAGGATTAAGTTGACTAGCCCAAATGTCATCGATATCACGTTTTAAAAACACCATTGGACCTTTCGATTACATTCATTGTAAGAAACTGATGAACGTCAACGTAATGATTATTTTCTAAATTTTCGTGCAAACTGTTGTAGCGCTGAACCAAGAAATCGGCTGACTCAGTAACTTACACCACACTTAACTTAACAATCATAGGTGCACAGCACGGACGGGGACGAGTTGGTTCCCGTTATCAGTAGATAATTACCTTACTCATAATCCGGGGGCCGAGTTGGTTCCCGCTTGCAAAGGTAAAAGTAGGTTTCCTTATCAGTAGATAATTAGGTAACTTATAAATCGAGTTGGTTCCCGAGTGGGCTATATGGGAATGAAGCCATTTAAAATAAACTACAAGTGCTACCCGACAGCACTTTTTGAAAACCAAACTTGAATTTGTCTATCACTAACAAATTGTTTGCTTTTTTCACTGTACATGACATAAAGAACTCATGTTTGTAAAGTGTAGATGACAATTTACAACTGTTTCAAATTTACAAAAGCAGATAACAACCCTCTGTATTACAAATATACAAATATGATTGGTTGTAGACAACCTCCGCCCTTACTTAAATAGTTAGGTAATCATTAGCAACATTCTTTGAATGTTACCAAAATATGAAAATACTTAGAAATGCTTAAGATACTCATGGGAACCAACTCGTCCCTCAATGCAAAAGCAATTAAGAGTCATTAAAGGGATTGGGAACCAACTCGACTCTGCCGCACAGCACAAACCGATAGGGGGATACGAACGTTTACGAAGATCTAAACATGGAAACAGTGTGTCGAGTATAAACTATGATTCAGAATCGTGGATATATGGTGTGGACGAAGGTGACTAGTGCAGTACCCATTCATAGATTTAGATGACTTTTAAGTAGAAGTTTTCATGAGAAAGTTACAGTTTTACAGTTATTTTTAATTATATTAACATTACCTTTGATTATCAAAAGTGATTGTCATTAATTGACTTGAGAAAGTGTAGTTCCTCAAGGAGACAGTGGACGTGAGAAGAGGGTTTAGCTACGTGCTAATCTCCTCCCAAGAGTTCAGGATATCTAGCTTAATTTTGTTAATCTTTGTTAGTGGTGTTAGTTTGGTAGTAATCAAGTTTTATTATTTAATATTGTTTTTTTCAGGTTTATAATTTTCTTTATTCTTAATTTATAACTTAATATACTAGCTATTATATTTTGGTGTGTTTTCTTTTGCTATTCTATTTCAGAGGAGTAAATTAATAGTGATTTTTCTCTTTATTGGAAATCCTAGATCAAAGTTGGATTTAGGTTAATCGACGTGATCTAGTTGGGTATTTTCAGCTCTTGATACTTCAGATACCAGGGGTGCTACAATTGAAAGTCGTTGGTTACAATCCAACAAACTACCTCGGGCACATCTACACCTTCAATTAAGTCGCCTTTATATATCGGATGGTGCGTTTTCTAACCAAAGTAACATGTGAAAATGAGGGCTACCTCGATGTTGGAATTCGACACGTCGAAGAAAATCTATAATACGATATTTTCCGAATGGCCCTGTCGTTCGTTTCAAAGCATTAATTATTGCATTAACCAATTTATCAAAATACAAACAACAGATAAGCGGATCACTATTAACCAACTCGGCTCTAATTGTTGCATTCACCGTCGAATGTTTCGTGCGGAATGTCTTGATCAGCTGATTTAATTGTTTTGAAACTTATAGATAGATAGATAGATATTGTAATAATGGCAACCAATAAGTTTCTGACGCATTTAAGGTAAAAAACATTGTCGGCTTACCTAATTGTCTCATCATAGTAAATAAATCTCGTTTACGAGTACCTATACCAGTACTGAACAGAATTAGGAATATGGCGCATAAACGATTCATTGCGTTCCGAAGTTTCTTTAATGAACTGTCGGTTTTGGATGTCACTTCTAGCAATATTATGAAAGTTAAAAGTTTTCGCTCGGAACATAATATTTAGACTATCTATAACACGAAATCTCAATATCTTTGCGGCCATGTACAAAATATGATTAGATTTTGTAACGCTGCTACCGTTCTTCCAATTTAGGGCGTTGTCCAGTCGCCATATTGGATATTAGAACGGTAGCTATCTTCCCAACCTTCAAGACCGCAGCTGACGTCACACCGCCCCACTACAGTTCCACCTCTTCAAGCATCAGCTGAGAAAACCACCGCGCAGCATTCGACCCAAAGAGGGGGGCTTTTTGGCCGCCTTTATAAACAGCGGAGCAGCTTAAATTTTGGTAGAATTCCGTTAGAAGCCTTGCTTTTTAGAGACTTTTCCAAAACCTTTCAATTTTTATTATACTGACCGCCGGACCCTTAATTTCCGAAATTTATTTAAACCGACCGCTTTGCCCCTTGATTTTCCGACCGATTCTTCTAAACAAGACCGACCTTTTGCATTCATTATTAATTACTCTGATTCAACCGACCTCCGCTATATCCCTGTTCATTCCGTATTAAAATTAGTCATTATCCCTTTTTGTTTCAAGTTAGCGAACCTTTTCCGCAGTACTGGTTATTGGTGCGAATTGATTACCGTACTGTTAGAGAAAGATCTGTTTATTAATGAAAATTGATTATAGATCATTTCTCTTCCTGTCCACTTTCCGATATAAAGCTGGAACCCAGTGACTATTGGGGAAGCTTTATACACTCCTTTAAAACCCTTATTTAATATTAAAAGCATTGATTACCGTACTGTGAGAGAAAGATCTGTTTATTGGTGCGAATTAATTATACATCATTTCCCTTACAGCCCACTTTCCGATAAAAAGCTGAACCCAGTGCTCATTGGGGAAGCTTTATATACTCCGAAACAGTTCATTCAAATATCAGACGTCCTTTCCTAATTTAATAGCAAACTATCCAATCTCCGACCCAGCATTCCGGCTACCGTACATTCACGTCCTGTTATAAAACACCGTTGGTGTGAGAACCTTTTGAAGTCAGACCTGATTCTTGCTGTACCTAATTCAACGCCCGCCAGTTCGGTTTATAATTCAATCTCCGTCCCAGCATCCCCTACAATAAAACATCACAAACCAATTATTTATCTTAAAGATACTTAACCTCCAAAACTTATAAAAGTTACTGACCGTGTTATCCTTTATTAGTATTACATCACTTGGCCAGATAATATATGGGGATTCCCAATTTCAAAAGTTCTTTAAATTTTTAAACATTCCGTGGACCCCTTTGCTATTACATTCATTAGACTTTCCCTTGTAAAATAATTATTCCGTAGCACTGAATTCAGAACACCTGTTTATTAAGCGTTTCGCTGTTTATGAAGAAAACGTCACAAGATAGTTACGTTCCTCAACGCGACTCCGCTTACGTCGTATATAGCTGCGTTCAGCAAATCCATTTTACAATTATTTATTTATTGTTTTGTTAATTAACAATCCAAAACAATCATTCATTTATTTTGATTGTACATATTAAAGCAAAATAAATACATTTAACAGGTTTATGTTGTTGGTGTTTGTTTGTAGTTTCCACAGGAACCCTTGGACAATCTCAAGAGTGTATTCAGCATTTAAAAATAAATTTTGAACGTCTTCCAAATCCCATAAGGGAAAGGTGGAACGTTGCAATTTGACTCCACGTCAATCGCGTCTTCTTATCTCACTTGTAGCCATCGAACAAGCAGTAGCTTGCACCGTATATAATAGGATAACATTACACTTATACGAAAATCGCATTGCCTGATAGACACTAGATATCTAGATATCAGGCAATGCGATTTTCGTATAAGTGTAATGTTTCCCGAAATAACCTTGTTAATTAGATGCTTATTTTTGTATTATAATTTTACACGTTTGGAGAAAAAATTACATATATTATTCGGAGTATAAGCGCTTTATGTGCTTCGGCTGATTCGGCTGCCTCACTACAATCGCAGTCAACCAGCCACAGCACATAAAGCTTTGCTTATACTCCTGATATCGTAAATAACTATTATATCAATTTAAACAAAAACTAACAACTTTTATTTTACAATCGCCGACTATCTTTTTAATCAGCTTTTAAATGATTGAGTGAAATAATTCTTTTTGTTGCCATGTACTAAAAGAAACGAAGATCCTCCTAAACCAAATTTAAGTAGTACTGGAATTGTCGGTAAAAATCGCTGTAAAAATTATGAAAGACAATTTGATAAAGACACATTTAAGGAACAAGTGGATTTGTGACTCTATTCGGTATTCGAAAACATGATTTTTTGTTTTCTGTGTGTGTTGATTGATGACGACCGTGACGAGAACTGTGAGCCACTTGCACAAAGATACGTACTGCGTAGTTTTTAAAATTTAATCAACTAAACCCTTTTTAATAAAATAAACTTAAAGCAAAACGCATTCTACACGGGTAGTATTAAATTACTGTCTTTCCCATGCTGTTGAAACTGAAAATCCGGCAAGTCAAGTATTACGCATCCGACAAATCTACGCAAAGTTCGAACAGTAGCATGACGCATACTTAGAGTATAGAGTGGGGAAGAGATAGCATAGTGCGATTTAGGTGAAGCCAGTTTTAGCTAACCCCTGAAGTTAGGCAACCTGCAGAAGTTGAACATAACATTGGTATATTGAACACTCTTACGCTTTCAATCTACAAAATCTATCTGAATTTAGTAAACAAATTATTGCTTACATTGGTGGTTATGTTGTGGGATGCCTGCTCAAACATCTAAAATGCGAAACCTGCATAGAGGCATTAACAGATACCACCCCCTCCACTCCAGCAACCCCCACTTTGAAATTTCAAATGGAACCACCTACTTTGTGATATATCATTTTACAGGTAATAAATTTCTCTATCTAACCATACTATTTTTATTGCACCCCATCACCCCCCTTTCTGAAATTTTTGACATTTCCGGTTTGAAAAAAAACACGTTAATTTTTATATCGAATGAGAAGTTTAAAACCACTATTGAAAAAATTGTATAATTCCCGCCTTCACTCCAGAATCTTGTGATATATCATTTTACAGGTAAAAAAATTCTCTATCTAATCACATTATTTTGTATTCCACCCCCTCAACCTCAACAACCCCCCTTTCTGAGATCATTGACATTTCCAATTTGAAAAAAAAAGTTCATTTTTATATCAAATGGGAAGGTTAAAACGACTATTGAAATGCTAAATAGTCATTTTAACCTTCCCATTCGATATAAAAAGAACTTTTTTTTTAAATCGGAAATGTCAATGATCTCAACTGATCTGATCAACAATGGTTCAGCTAATTAGAGCAATAGCAGAAAAATACTTTTATATTCGTCTTCGATATTTTGCAAAACACACAGTAGATCACAGCGACACAAAACGCCAATATTTCAATAAATTGGTTCAATTACTAGATATTAAACTCTACAGCTCTTCTTTATTTTACAAATAATATACTATATATACCATTATTGTATTAGCTATAAGTAAATATATTGGCTATTATACAGATATGGTGTTTCCAATTAATTTTAGAATATTTTATATTTTATTAAGAATAGTACCATTTTCTAATTTGAATGCTAACTTCAGAAAGTGTTCGTGTTCTGCGGGCTGTCTAACCGTGCTGCAGGTTTTCCCCTTCCATTTCGTGGCTTCCTTCCCCTTGCCAATAAACTTCATCTTTGCTACCTCTTCCCCACTCTATACTCTAAGGACGCATACGCCAATTTGATTGTCTAGCGTGTCATGCTGTCGGTCCGGATTGGCTAGCTAGCGGCGAAGCCCGATCGCGACATCTTGTCTTCCTTGGCCTTGAGTAAAAACTCATAACTTGGCCCCCATATACGAACAAAATCATTCTGAGTTCAGCTGGTGCTACAATCAGACGCAGATAAATCATACGCTGAAGATTGTCGGACCATCCGACAAAACAACAAAGAGCGAGACATTAAGGAGATAGCGTGCGAGACCGCTGCTCCAAAATGCCATCGGCTCCCTCCCCGGCCGCAACAAGGTCGAAGAAGAAACAACCTGCTAACACCGCCAACGACACCGCCACTACCATCACCGCCACTAACTACCATCATCAACCAGGCGAAAAATCTCCACATCCCAACCAAACAAATCCCGAAAGACAAGCGCCCCCTACCTCAAACTATCCTGGCACTGGGGCCTATGGTTACGTGTCGCCGTACCATAGTAAGTGCAAGCAGTGCTCTGCGATTCCAGAGTGCCGAACCCAGGAGTGTGTACCCTGCAGTTTGGCCGAAAAACTGCGAGTGAAACAGCACAGCCGAAAGTATACACGTTGTCCCTAGAAATTTTGAATACGAGTAATGTAGGCACTGCGATTTTGTTCTTCTCTTCTCGATTATTATAATAGATTGCCATGGTTGTTTATTACCAATTAGAAATTACTATTTATTTCCCGTTGCTTAGTGATTAAAATATTTGACTCGGTTATGTAAAAAGTGAGCGTGGTAACTAAGTGACAAGTAATGAATTCAAATGTCCGTATTCAAAATTTCTAGGGACAACGTGTATATATACGTATCACCACCTACGTGAGGTCAGGGGCGTAAACGACAAAAGGCCAAGTGTGATATCTAGTAGCGTGGGCAAGGGACAACGTCCGCAATGAAGCGGACACCTCCCCCTTCTCGGAAAGGGAGGACAGAGGAAGAGGGGAATATCAACCCGGCGTCAGATTCAGACACCGAAAGCGAACCGGTGATAAGAAGTAGAAGACCAAGTGTCAATAGTGAGAGTGGAAAGACCGTACCAAAGAGAAAGACAACAAAACCTGAGATGAACAAAACAGAGCAATGCTACCACGATCTTGTGGATTTTATAGACAACGAGTTAGACCCAAATAGCAAAATAAAGAACTCAATAAAGGCAATCTTGAAGAACAAAGTCGCAAACTGGGCAATGGCACAATCAGAGTTAGAAGGAAAATTAATAAACCTAAGAGAAGAGAATGACAGATCATGGAAAGAACTCGACAAAAGAGCAGTGAACCGGCAACATATGCAACAATGGCAAAAACAGCAAAACCATCTGTGGGAAGCGTACAAGTGCAAACTAGAGTAGAGCAACAAAAACAAAAGAACACACTATTCATATCCTCAAATAAAGGTGACATAGTTAAAAACATAAATCCAATAAAAGAAGGTATAAAAATCAGAAATATGAGAGCAACTAACAAAATATTAATAATAGAAACCGAAACGAAAGAAGACATGGAAAAGATAATAAAGAACAAAAAACTGGCAGAGGATATGAGAATAGAACCACCAAAAAAAAGGAAACCTCTAATAGCACTCTACGACTTGCAAACAGCATGGAAAAGCGAATTCATAAAAGAGGCCATATACGAGCAAAACCTGAAAGACACCATAACAAAGGAAGAATTTGAGGAACGCTTTAACCTTAGATTCCGAACGGGCCCGAGAGACAAAGAAACAGTTCACCATGTGGCAGAAGTAGAACCAAAGATAAGGCACCTACTTATGCAACAATACAGAATATACGTGGGCTTCCACGCAATAAAAATAAAAGATTATCTCGTGGTACCAACATGCCTCAAATGCCAAGACTTAGGACATATAGCAAAACACTGCAAGGCGGAAGAACAGACATGCGGTCACTGTGGAGAGAAGGAACACAACAAAAGCGATTGCCCAAAAAAGAAAGAGACACCGAAATGCATACCCTGCAAAAGAAGGAATAAAGATTGCAAAGAAAAGAGCAAGGATTGCAAGACCTACAAACTAATGATGGAGAGACTCATAGAAAAAATCGACTATGGATCCTAAATCCACAGACTTGAGTAGCAGCAACATACAAACAAACAACCAAGCAACAACACCAACAACACCCAAGAAAAAACATAAATCTCCATCCAAGATAAGGAGAGATTTACACAGAATGTTCAAATACATAGAGCAGAAAGTGAAGAAAAGAGAGATGAAAAGTGTAGCAATTCAAACTGACACACAAAGTAAAACTGAGAACGTAGCAGAAAAGAAAACGTAAACAAACACAGGAAAGAAGGTATGGAAATATCTGAAAACAGAAAAAACAAAGACACCCAAAAATACCGAAAACACAGATAGAAGGGAAGAGAAAGAGAGTGAGATAGAAAGAGTAGACGAGAAGAAGGAAGGCGAGGAGAGGAGAGCAAATTATAAGAGCAAAGACCCGAAATACATATATGAAAGATTCGAGGTAAGCTTGAGACTGAGCAGACTAGAAGAGGAGAAAATTTTAACAACGTCTTTCAGACATATAGTGAGAAAGCTGCATCCCAAGGGGGAAACCATAACCTTTCCGTCTCTGGAGCTAGTTGACAGAATTATACTTAGAACCAACAACTTACCAACGGACCCATCCGACCTGAAGAAGCTGGTAGACCAGGTCTTCGACAGGCGAGATGAGAAATACGACCTAGAGAACATCTACAAAGAATTCGCAATGATTCATGGTAGAATTACATACGACGCAAAACAAAGCTGGCCAGGATGTCAAATCCACACCAGACACCCGTAAATGGCTAACAACAAAATCCGTATAGCACAATTAAACGCCATGAGAGGTTCTACCGTGATGATCGAGATAAGGAAAGTTTCACAAGAACAAAAGATCGATGTGGTTTGCATACAGGAACCATACACGCGTGGAGGAAGGATTCTCGGCATGCCTGTTTCATCACAGGTGGTTGTAGCGGGTGACAACCCAATGACAACCGTCATTGTGTTTGATCGTGCTATCACGACTACGGTGAACAGGAGGCTGAGTGATAGCCACTGCGTCTGTGTGGAACTAAAAACAAGTGCAGGAAACTGGATATTGGGGAACCAATATTACCAGTTCTCAGACGAACTAACACCACACCTGAGGAAAACGAAAAAAATATTCGAGACCTACAACAACGAACCAGTGCTAGTCCTTGCTGACTTGAACGCAAAGTTTAGCATCTGGAACAGCACAACAACAGATGAAAAAGGAGAGGAAATCGAATTAACCATACAGGAACTGAGCTTAGAGGTGATAAACAGACCGAGGAATCCCCCAACCTACCATGGTAGAGCGGGGGCTTCATCAAACATAGACGCTACAATAGCGAACCAGGCAGCATATGCGAGAGTACATAACTGGAAAGTCTTAGAAAATCAAACAATAAGCGATCACAACCTGATCCTCATGGATACAAGCAGAAACGCAGATGTACAGGAAGAAGAGGAAGTTAAGAGAAACAGATATAACATTCACAAAGCAGACTGGGAAAAACTAAAGAGAGAGATGCTTATGAACATGAGGATTAGTGAAGACATAAATATACATGAAAGTGCTAAAATGGTAGAAAAGGCAATAAAACAGGCAATACACAGATCAATACCTCTAAGCAAGGGGAAAACAACATCGACAAACAAGCAGTGGTCAGAAGAACTCACAGAATTACGAAAAAGAGTAAGAAAGGCAAGAAAAGTATACCAAAAGACAATACTTGAAGAGGAAAGAGTAATACACCTAAGAACTTACAGAGAAATAAAGGCAAGATACGTTCAAAAAATATATGACACAAGATAGAAAGCTGGGACAGGTATGTAAAGAACAACTTGCAGAGCGACGCGTGGGGGATTCCCTATAAATTGGTCTCGCAAAAGATCAAGAGCCCAACGGTGTTCTCCACCTTAAAAATAGAGGGAGGAGAGGAAAAGTATACAAAAGACTGGAAGGAGTCAGCGCAACTCTTGCTACATACCCTGCTCCCAGACGATGATTCTGCAACAGATAACGACAGGCAACGACAATTGAGAATAAACATTACGGATGTATCTAACAATAGAACGAACACAAGACCCTTCACAATCACAGAGTAGAAGAGACATTATGAACCTCAAAAAGAACAAGGCACCGGGCCCAGATGGAATAAGAGCGGAAATACTTCAGAACTCGGTAGAAGAAATTACACCAAAGCTGACAGAACTTTACAACATCTGCTTAAAGAAAGGGAAGTTCCCATCCATCTGGAAACGGGCCGATGTAGTCATAATAAAGAAAGGAGAAGACAAGGACCCAGAAATCGCAAAATCGTACCGACCTATCTGCCTGCTGAGTGTTCTAGGCAAAGTTCTGGAGCGCCTAGTATGCAATAGGTTGCAAGAACATAGGAATCAAAATGGCATGCACCCTGGGCAATATGGCTACAGAAAGGGCAGGTCAACGGAGAATGCCATCAACAAGGCAATGGAAACAGTAGACACGACAGACTCCAGGTATGTCATCACACTCTTTGTTGACAGATCTGGAGCCTTTGACAACATGTGG
The DNA here is from genome assembly GCA_963082805.1 of Hemicrepidius hirtus. Lineage (NCBI taxonomy): Eukaryota > Metazoa > Arthropoda > Insecta > Coleoptera > Elateridae > Hemicrepidius > Hemicrepidius hirtus. The sequence continues at coordinate 26,410,606 of OY720159.1, forward strand.
TGGCCAGCACTATTTCAACGGCTCAGAGACATAAACTGCCCAGCAGACATATATCAGGTCTTCAAAAACTACTGTCAAGGCAGATACGTGGAGATGCTACGCCCAAATAGCAGCATTACGAAAAAGATTTCGAAGGGGTGTCCTCAGGGGTCCATCTGCGGTCCCATTTTTTGGGACATAATGATGGAGGAACTGTTGTACACCCTGGAGAATAACCAAAACATAAAAGAGACAGAAGCGTATGCAGATGATCTCCTACTCATAATAGAGGGAGACTCAAGACAACAACTGCAGGAAAAAACGTACAGAGCCCTAATACAATTAAACGAATGGTGTAAGAACAATAAGCTAGACATCTCGGAAAAGAAAACCACGTATGCGTTAATGAAAGGCAACCTTCAAAGAAACCCAGTCATCAAGCTAGAAAACAAACCTATAAAAAGAAACACCAGCAACAAATACCTCGGTATCACCATCGATGAGAAGAGAAACTACGGGCAGCACATTGCCACAGTATGCCAAAAAGCGAAAGCAATCATGAACAAGCTGGTCAGATTGGCACAGCGAGACTACAACATACCGTTACAAACAGTACAACTGTACTTCAACTCAATAATGGCTTCAATAACGGCTTATGGTGCCAGTGTGTGGGCCGAGCGACTACTTCTAGTAAAACCGAAAATGAAAATCAGAATTGCCCAGAGAGGAGTCCTGGTGCGACTCACAGGAGTTTTCAGCACCACACTGCTGGATGCCCTGTGTGTTATAACGGGAATCCGCCCTCTGGACCTTACAATAAGAGAGAGAGCAGCTAAATACTGGTTCAGGAAAGGAAAGCAAGACAAAATCACAAAAATGGTAAAACAACAAGCCGCAACAAAGAGAGAAATAGAGACAAAAATCCAGATGGAGTGGCAGGAGATCTGGAATCAATCAGAGACAGGGAGAAGAACATATCACCTCATTCCGAGCATAGAAGAAAGAACAGCAAGAGAGTACTTTAAGCCGAGTAGTGGACTTGTTCACTTTTTGAGTGGAAATGGACCCTACCCGACTTATTTAAACAGATTTAACCTGAAAGAGAATGGCCTATGCCAATGCGGAGAAATAGGAACACCTGAGCATGTGGTATTCCAGTGCCAGGTAACACAAATGGAACTACAAGAACAACGTCAAGACCTTTTAGAACATACAATCCAAGAAATGCTAAGAGATCCACATCTGTTTAGCATACTAAACAGGTTAACGGATCGCACATCACAAATAGCAAAGAGAATCTACAACAACACCTGAACAAACCAAATCAGACAAAGGAACAAGCGACGGAGTACTGCTGGTTCTCTTCCTGGAACTCAGTAAAGTCTACTGGCACCAGAAGAGATGATCCGTGGAAATCCGAAGCTTCACCGAAGTCTGAATATCACGAGTGATATGAGAAGAAAACACGTAAATAACAAACAAGAGTGAAGGCTACTCTCTGCCGCTATTTGAAACACAGAATAACACCATCACTCTTCAGAAACAAAACACACCGATCAAGACAAACCCGGATTCGACCCTAAAGTTAAGACTTTATATATATATATATATATATATATATATATATATATATATATATATATATATATACCAACGTAGTAGGTTAAGATGTAGCGAGTAGTATTAGGTTAGAGGATGTAGCATGATTCATGATGTAGCAGTAGTTAGTTTAGTAGTAAGTAGCAAGTAAGCAATATTGTAATCAACTCACGTATACCGTGTTGCATGTAGTAGTGTAGTTAAGTAGTTAGTTTAGTAGAACAGGAAATTGCATGTGCATGTACTTTATGAAAAAATCAAGCAAAAGAAACAAATTAATAAAGAGGCAGAACCGCTGGAAAGTGGGGAGCATAGACAGTACGACCCATATTAGTAACTTAGGTTATGGGTCCGAAGGTAAGGTGAAGGAGCCCCTTGTCGATTCCGATGTGCCGCCATAACTATCCTGGCACTAATCCGGGAAAAAAGGCTAGTTTACCGAGAATACTCCAGAACCCGACAACCACTCCTCAAAAGCACCTTCAACCTACTGAACGCCCAAATCCGCCGTAATATCAACTCGTTCCGCCTAAACCAATGGGAAAAGCCTGTCAGTCCCTTGATTACCGAAAAGGTAAACAATTCTGGTCAAAATTCCAACTCCTAACCGGCCAAAAATCCCATCCAACCCACCACCTAAAAGTCAACAACACCATCCTCAACAACCCTCAAGACAAGGCCAACTGTTTCGCCCAAACCCTACAAAGCATCCACCAAACCCCAAACGACCCATCCTTTAAACCCCAACTTCCTACAGGATATCACAAACTCCACAACCCAATTCCGCCTTAACCCAAGACCACCGGAACGCCCTCTCCACGACGAGGATTCCCTTATGGAACCTACCACCTCCGTAGAAATCCAATCCTTCATCAAAACACTCAAAAACCATAAAGCTCCAGGTCCCGAAAACCACTCCTCCTCAAAAACCTCCCTGATCAAGCATTCCAAGCCCTCACCACGATTTATAATTCCTGTCTCCAAACATCCTACTTTCCATTGTCATGGAAAGAAACGTCCACCATAATGATCCATAAACCTGGTAAAGACCCCAACGACCCCATATCCATCCTCAATATTCTCGGAAAAATACTCGAGAAACTCCTAACATCCCGCCTCCGAGACTCCCTTGAAGCCAATCATCTCCTTCCAGCAGAGCAATTCGGTTTCCGAAACCAACGCACCACCTTGAATCCCATCCTGGAACTGCACTCTGATTCCACCAGAAATCCCAACTTGAATCGATGCACTCTCGCTGTCTTCCTGGACATTGAGCGGGCATTCGATAAAGTTTGGCACGATGTTCTAATCCAAAAACTAATAAACCTAAACACATCCTTCATTAAGTTGATGGACTCCTTCCTATCCAACCGCTCTTGCAGAGTAAAAGTTCACAACTCCCACTCCTTTCCTGTAAACCTACAGTCCGGGGTCCCTCAAGGATCCGCACTCTCTCCATTGCTATGCTCCGTATACTCGCACGACTTTCCTGTTACAGATCCGAGCCGCACCAAGACCAGATTCTTCGCAGACGACACAGCCATTTGGACAGCCCAAAAGACATCCCGCGCCGCCTCCCAGGAAATGCAACGAAATCTCGCAAGAATCGATAGATGGACCAGGAAGTGGAGGATCAAAATTAACGCAGCTAAGTCTCAATCCATATTATTCCGCCACCCAAATTCAACCAGAAACCCCAAACTTGATACCTCCCACATCCAAATATCCATAAACAACCAAGAAATCCCCCTAACCAACCACGCCAAATACCTCGGCATCACATTCCAAAACACTTGCTCTTCAACCAAGACCTCCGAGAAACCCTAAAAAAAGTCCGAAACCGCTCCAACCTACTCCGTCGCATCCAATGCAGATACCAAGGCTGCAACCCTCAAACATTGCTCCATACCTATAACACATACATCCGCCCTGTAATAGACTACAGAGCTCCCATTTACTCCACACTCCAAAATAACCTTATCCATCGGATGCCCTCCTGCGAACGACAAATTCTCAGGAGAATATTCCGCCTCCCCAGATTCCACCCAAGCATCCTCGTCCACCAAGAGACCCATACCATACCACCCCAATCTCCGACCGCCTTCTATATCTCCAGCAAAAATATATAACCCGCACCCTTGAAGCCCTAGGTAACCCAATAGCCCAGGAAACACTCCAAACCACCCACAAACCCCTTAACCGTAATCTCATCCCCATCCTCCGAATCCCTAGAAAACCCAAGCGCAAGCTAAAATACCCACCCACCGCACTTCTGTGCTCCCTTTACCCTAACCTTCCCCAAAACTTCATTGAAATAGTCGAAGATACTCCCCTGAACATGAGATAACTCCTTGCACTAGCACTTCTGTCTCTCTTTAATTTTTCAACAACGAACCCGAATCAGGCCCAAGAAGATCCAGGAAAACACCCGCAGGATCCACCAACCCCGGACTGAAGAGGCGAAAAGCCTATAATGGTCACCAAAAATAAAATAGTATAATACAATAGTTTTTCTCCAAACGTCATATAAGTGGCATTTAAATGACAGAATGCTGCTAGTATAAGTTTCACTTATATGCTTAGGCAGATATAGTATATTGCGTACCATGAACTGTAAGTGACACTTTTAAGGTCGAGGATGCAGTTTGGGAAATCGAGGCCCTTAGGGCCGAGGTTTCCTAAGCATTCGAGACCTTAAAAGTCACTTACAGTTCGCGGTTAGTAAATTATTTTTCGCAATACCTGAAAATCAAAGAAAAGTAATAAAAAACGAGTTAAAATTGAATTATGACCACGACCTGTCAAAATGACATTTATATATTTTAATAAAATTAGGTAGCCTAAAACTGAACAAAAGTAAGCATAATACATAAATACATACTAGTTACCATGGTTGCAGGGCTGTAATATTTACTTACAGTTCGAGTAGGACGGTAAGTAAATATTACAGCCCTGCAACCATGGTAACTAGTAAATGAATTGTAAGTTAGACTTAGGCCCGGTCTTTCCATCTCCTACTAAAGCTTCTATTAGCTAATAAACGATTAGTTGACATGGATACCATTGTTACAAGAATTGTTTCCATGACAACTAATCGTTTATTAGCTAATAGAAGCTTTAGTAGGAGATGGAAAGACCGGGCCTTACGGTAATAAAAATTTGTTAATAATGATCAACTTACAATGCAGGTATTGCGAAAAAGTACTTATATGCCTAAGCATTTAACTTTTATGGTGGGTTGCTACGGTAATATCTAGAAAGTGTCTATCAGGCAATGCGATTTTCGTATAAGTGTAATGTTTCCCGAAATAACCTTGTTAATTAAATGTTTATTTTTGTATTATACTTTTACACGTTTGGAGAAAAAATTACATATATTATTCGGAGAATAAGCGCTTTATGGGCTTCGGCTGATTTGGCTGCCTCACTACGATCGGCAGTCAACCAGCCTCAGCACATAAAGCTTAGCTTATACTCCTAATAACATAAATAACTATTATAATTCATTGTAACAAAGAATGTAAATAAACGTATTTGAATTGAATTGAATTGGTACGAACATAAACATTTCCAATGTTAAAAGCAATTATAAGTTAATTTCAAATTTTTATTTACTTGGAGGTCAGTACGAACTAAGCTATTATATATTACCATCCCACATAACTCTTGTCATCATAATACACAAACATTAGCAGCATATCAATCTTTAGTACACAGAGCTCTAACAATTCCTTTAGACAAAAATAGTTTTAATAGAGAAATTTCAATTATTAAACAAATTGCATATAGCAACGGATATAACACTACACTTATTGACACTTTAATTAAAAAGAAAAATTATAAATTAGCTATTCAAAAAGTTTATTCCATTAATAACTCTAATAAAAAACTAAAATACGTTTCAATTCCATATTTTGATAAAATTTCAGAAAAGATTGCTAAAATTATAAATAACACAAATAAATATAAAGTCATTTTTAAAACGAATAAAAATATTCTATACTCTCTTTTCAATGCTAAAGACAAAATTAATGATTTGCTAAAATCAGGTACTTATAAATTAAATTGTTCATTGTGATTCAGTATATATACTACCGTGTGTCCCTGGGAAGACGGAACATAGGGATCTTATAATGCTAATTTTTTAAAATGATCCACGGGTGCTTTGAAGCATTCGCCTTGAAACAAGTACGCGAATGTTACCGATCGTTAACGATTTCCATGCCGATCATGTATGATCGTCTCCAGATCAAATTTTTTGTTTGTATTTTAAATGTCAATTTACTAAAGCCAAAGACAATTAAAGGTTATGTTCATGTTAATTTTTTTTAAATGGGGTCCTACCTTAACTGAAGTACAGTTTAGAGCTGACAATCAATAATCCCAGTTAAATTACATGTGAAATGTGAAAATTTACTTTAATAGGATGATCTTGATGTATGAACCGAAGAATTTGATGACAACAATCAGCTTTATGATGAAACATGCTACAATGCTAATTGCATAAGACTGTATTAAGATGAAATCAAAGAAAAAGCGAATATTAATATCAGTTAGAGTGTACGAATATGAAATCTTTATTTCTACGGCAATTTAATGTGAACAAATAATTGTTACATTAAAAGTATTTGATTTTTAAGGAGCCGGATTCTTGCATACCACAAAGGAAAGTTTTCTAACACAGGTCGACAGCATTATCTTATGTACCTACTAGTATAATTTTCGTAATTTCATTTTAGTTTCTAATAATGCGTAACTTGCGAAAAGCCTTAATTGTTCACCTAATCCATCATAATCTGAAAAAGATCTTAGAACTATAACGTCAACTGCAAACAAATTATTTTGTATTTATTACCTTTATAATGATACTCAGTCTCATTTAATTTAATTAAAACACTGTCTACATTTACATGAATCAATTTGAGCAAATAATTAATAATTTTATTTCTAACGACTTTCAAGAGCGCGAGCTGTCAATTCGTATTGTAAATAATTGTTGAATCGTTTGTTAGTATAACGTACGCGCGTATTAGCAAGCGCGTTAAACAGCTGACATAACGACGTCGACGCTTCCACCAAATAGAAATTCAAAGCACTCGTGGATCATTTTAAGAAATTACCATTGTAAGATCCCTATGTTCCGTCTTCCCAGGGACACACGGTAGGTCAAACAATTAGAAATTTCAGTATTAGCCAAAAAGAACATATCCGTTGTTACAAATATAAACATGCACATAAATCAAATTTTGCTAAACATTTGTTAGAACAAAATCACACATTAACATCTAATAATACAATTAAATTTTTACACTTTTCTGATAACAAAAATAAATTAAACATTTTAGAAGCTTTTGAAATTTATAAACACACAAAAAACAACATACCTTTAATGCATGAGCAAATTGATCTCTTAGATTCTCCTTTACTGAAGATTTTGGAATAAATATCTTTTTTAAAACCACTGATAAGCGACTGACCTCCGACGGGTTGACTGGGGCCAGCTGCTTCACGCAGTGTTAAAATAATAGAATCAAGGAGTTACTATATTTTGCATTTGTTATAATATCTTATATTGCTTTTGACAATGGCACATTGATGCCGAAATACGTATAAAGCGAATAAATCTTATTATTTTCCGTTGAAATCGATATTTTATTTATTATTTACTATTTAAGCTATAGACATCCCGTGCGCGGATATAGCCAGCCACTGGTCAGTGTACTTAGTCGATAATTTCGTTTAATTTTAATGTTCTAACTTTTTGTATTCCCCATAATTAGATGTGGCTTACTATTATTTGCTGTTCCCTTATTTTAATGAGAAACGTGTAAATGCATAATGGCAAACTTTATACACATTGCCAACGAATACATTTTACAAACTGTTTGTACTCGACTGGTAATAAAGATGATACTAAGATCACTACTGGCAGTTCATAAATTTCAGATTTCAATTAATTTCGTTTTTGTGAATTAATCGAAGGTATGACTTTAACTTTCATGGACAACTAAACCTGAAATTTAAACGATCGCTCGGTATATACATACAGAGATAGTTGCTTATTATACCTCAGCCGCATAATTGTTTTGATACTTAAATAAGGAGATAGCCAACTGATTCTTTTTAGCAGACCCAACCTGTATTCTAAATGTTCCTTTCAGCATTAAGCTCTAGGCGAAGGTCAAAGCCGAAAGCCAAACTTTGGTGATGAATATCCATATGATATTCAGTCGTTTGTCTGGATTACAGAGCTTTCAAGCTTATTATAGATATAGTCAGACCGCGTACCTCTGCAATTTATGGTTCATGTGCTTTTTGGCTCTGTAGGGTTGCGTTATAATATTTTACATCGTTCTAAATTTCTAATTATACCTACTTCAAAGCGAATAATTAATATTAGAAGTATTTGTATTAAAATAATGTGTTACCTTTTCCTTAATTTACTTGAATCAGTAGAAAGACTAGATGACATATAACTATATATGTGGAAGTTGCGATAATTGGTTGAGGTAGTCATTTTCTGCAGTAAATAATGCAGAAATAACTGTTGAGCACCTGATTAGTGTGACTATCGCATTCACCTGTCACGTGACAGACGTAGACCAATGAAAGTTACGCATTTGTCTCGTCACAGCCTATCAAATCACAATTACTTGAAAATTTTGACACGCGAATATTGCACTAGTGCTGATATTCGGTAATCACCCGCGATGGCGACTAGATGAAACACAATTCAATTAATGACAGTTATACAACAAATAAATTATAAATTATAATGAAGCGTACAATTAGTATATTAAATTTATATGGTTTATGCGATAGTCTGAACAAATATAACTCGAGCAAGGCATATTACTTAAAATTTTTCCTTTGCTGTCGCACGCGTGTTTGTTGCCCCTTGAAAACTGCCCTCTCGCTTCGCGATCGGGCAGTTTTCATGGAAACAACAAACACTTGTGCGACAGCGCGAAAAAATTTTCGGTAATATGCCTTGCACTTGTTATATTGTATATGACTATTTTATTTAAAATCAGGTATTGTGATTTTAATCCTAACTGCTTATAATATAGTACCTATTTAAAATGCATTTAAAATATAATAACAGAATATATTTAATAAAATGTTTAATAAACAATCAGAATAGTATTTAATTTCGAATTACGCTAAACATTTATTAGAACAGAATCAAAAATTGACATCTAATAATACAATTAAATATTTACACTTTTCTGATAACAAAAATAAATTATGTATTTTAGAAGCTTTTGTATTTTATAAACACACAAAATAGTTATTTACATAACAAGTTTTGAAAGTTATATATTACTGGATGAAGGAGCATGTTGAGGGTACGAGGCCGTAAGGCGGTTCAAGCGGGCGGATCAAAACTGTACTTTTCCCAGTGGCGTAGAAGTTGGGGAGAAAATCACCCGCACTACCTACCCCTTCAAAATCTTCACCAATTATGACTTTAAAAAAAATTCCGCACAAAATATTACTTATTATGAGTAGAAAATGCTTACAAAAGCTGTTTTCTGTACGATAAACAGTTCCGGAGATTTTCGCAAAAAACTAATTTTTTATTTAAATTTCAACACCCTGTATCTCGAAAACGGTGCATTTTAGAAGGTAAGTTAATAGAAACTTTTTTTCATATTTTTGGACGAACTATCACATCCTTAAGTCCTGCGCATATATTATGAAACACCCTGTTTAAAGAATGTAAATAAACATATACAGCCGTATTCATAAACAAATTTCGTCGTTACTAACTTGCAACTAGTTTAGCTAGGATCAAACCCTATGCGTAATTCTACATGTAGGGTTTGATCCTGGCTAAACTAGTTGCGAGTTAGTAACGACTAAATTTGTTTATGAATACGGCTGTAAGTTTTTTTTTTCGGTTTTTGCTTTTTTGTGTTAAACAACAACGTTAAATGCGACATGTTCCAAGAAGAAGATATTGCTTACAATGTAACTGAGGCTGCGGCGTCGGTGGTGCAAGACTTGCTACCAAGGAAATCCAAAGAAATAATGCAAATGAAAGACCATTTTACATCGTAATTAATGTAATGCTGAAGTAATCGTATGTTTATTTTCTTAATAAAATTCAATTTATAGCTTAAGAAAAGTATTATTTTAGTTTGAAACAACCTAAATTGTGCATTCCATATAAGTAATAGGTGGCATTTATACCTACAACCAAGAAATTGTTTATAAACTTTGACATTGACCGTTGCTTCATGTAATAGAAGTAGGTACGCTATAGATTTTACATTACTAGGAAGGTAATGATCAACTTTCAAAACTCAAGATAGCTGTGAAAGTTTGACTTTCTTGACGATTTCGGGTAAAACAATATACCTTTAATGAATGAGTAAATTGAGCTCTTAGATTCTCCTTTACTGGCAACTTTGGAATAGAATATATCTTTAATGGAATCAAGTTGTTATCATTATTCATTTGTTAACATCTTATATTAGTACCGTAAGGCGGTGTTACTTTACCACGATTTTGACATATTTCTCGTAATATTTCCCTTATTCCAGAACTGATAGATAGCTCTAAAATTAAACTATGTGGAACATTAGACATTTCTCCATCGATTTGTTGTAAAATATTTATAGACAAACACTTATAACATATTTTTTTAGTTTTTTGATAAAATGGCAGTCACCAGCACTGCGGTGTGACTTTGCCAGACACTATAACTCCCTGAGTATGCACTGTAGGTAAGCTACAGTGGTGTCTTTACACGCACAAAATTATATATTTCAATGTTCATTTTTTAAAAATTCGAAAAAGGTCAATAAATAGGCATTTTTATGAACAATCGTTTTATTTCTCTATAGGCACTTATCAAATACAAAACTTCACAGATAAATTCAATAATATAATAAAAAAATCAAAAACATATTTCTAACAATCAAAAATAACTAAGTAGGTACCTAACTTTAAAAAAATCCTCTAATGGTACTTATTGAATATTGTAAAAACCCAAGTCATCCGCAAATCTATAGATGCCCCTAAGATTTTCAGGTTTCTGAAGGACTTTTATGATATTGTCCTCCAGTTCGATAGATATATCTTCTACAGGAGGAAATACGTACATCCCTTCTCTTGTTTTTCTTAAATAATTTATAGTAAGATCTGGACGATCTAAGTGGGGATTCACAATGGCCGTAAGCATAAGAAATACGTAATTTATAAGAATCACATAAAGTTGGGTACTATGTTTTCTAATGCAGTTGTTCACAATGCAAGTTTTTTTATGTTATGTTTACGGGTATACATAATTTTCCATAAGGACTACATAAAAAGTTGGATTATTTTAACTGTTTACGTAAATCATACTAAATAAATATAATTGTGGCGAATCGTAGTGGCCGCGTTGCGCTGTTGTTTGACGTTGTACCTACTTTGATAACTTTGGATAATGTAATTCTACCAGTTCTTCAAACAACGTTGGTATCATTCTTGTGTATGTAAAAAACCAGTCTGTGTCGTGTAGTCGCATTTCAATAATTATCAACCTTCGGAATTTTCCTTTTTTCTCTCGATTTCTGTTTATTGGAGGACGAACCCTCCAACGTCTGTTCTATTTTGGTTTTGACAAACTTGCAGTCTGTCGTTGTCCTTATCTTCGTTTCAGTAACAATAACACTAATAACTGTTTTTCTGCATTTCACTCATAGTAAACATGCAGATGATGAGATGACAGATGATATCAATTGCGATGAGTAGGTTGTGGTTTGTGTTTAATTTTGCGTATTTTTTAGGGACATTGTGAACACGTAATATTTTACGGTTATACTATGTTTAAATAAAATAAATAGATTTATGTATTTCTTATGCTTACGGCCATTGTGAATCCCCACTAAGTCAATAACTTGACCAATGTAATATTTAATTGCCTCTTTGGTCATAAATTTTACGAGGACGTAGTCTCCTACTTGTGATTGGTGTCTTTTTTAACGCATTAAGTGCTCTTGATAGTCTTGCTCGTCGGTATAATTTCTATACTTCCGAGATCCCAATGTCTTTTTGTACACACAACCCATTTTCTGGAAAAAAAAGAAATGGCAAAGTCACCCATGAATAAACGCCACATTTTGAAATACCCTGTATATACAAAACCGTTGCACCTAGCCTCCTAAAATTTTGGCAAGGTAACCTCAATACATTGAGCGAGGAAGCAATATGATTAAAAAGTGCTCAAAGAAAACGATAATGCCATTGTTTTTGCTGTCGGTCGCCCAAAGGGAATCAGTATGCAATGAGTATTCCTACGCATATGTAATAAATCTGCGCATTTACGGTGGTAGTACATTATCAGCGAACTATTTAAACATGAACGATATGGAAATTAGTGCTAGTGAATCAGATTCCGACACTAGAAAGGCAAACAGAGAAAGAAAGAAACAGACAAAAAAACACAACCCATTATCTCAAGCTAAGAGACGTATTTCTTTTTCCTTTAGATAGGTTATATTATTAATCTATACCGACCATAACCCATATCGAAAAAGCCTGTTAATAAATAGTTTAAACAAATTTAATGTCACGCGATTTAAACCTACATTGTAAGAGTACAAGAATGCTAGAAAAATGAAAGAAAAATCTTGTTCTTGCACTTTTCTCGCAAAACTAGTTTCTTGTCTTGTCTTGTAAAGTTTTTTTGTAATCCTTGTCTTGCATTTTGCGCAAGAGCAAGACAAGAACAAGAAAAATGCAAGAATCTCGTGAAACACCAAGATACAGATGTAATTAGAGTATTTTGTAAACTGGAAATTATGGCAGGAGTTAACTTAAAGCTGCTAGATTCATTAGTTGGTGATATCACGCATTGGAAATAGCACGATAAATATTAAATTTTCACTGAATAAATAATTTTTGTAATTGAATAAAATTCTTGAGTGGTGAATAATATAAATATAATATTTATTTTAATTATTCTATTTATCTAAATATTTGTTCGGTGTTTAAATTAAAATTATAAATGACACAAATAATAATATAAAATAGCGAAAATTAAAAAAAAAAGTTAGTAGCGGTGGGGGTTTGACCCCACCGACCCACCGCGTCTTTAGCTATGGGCTTCAATATTTTGCTATAAATATTAAATTATTTAAAATATTGAATTTGTATATTATTTTTTTTCATTGTTACTTATTTAAAACAACGGCAACGTAATGTTTACGTCTCGTGTCCATGGTAGCACCTAAACAAGCCCGCACGGCCGAAATTTGATTTAACTGCCGCCCTGGTGAGTGAATCCATCCCTATCAAGTCAGGCACAAAAATTCTCAAGCTGTTCCAAGCCGCCTTAATCTATTGTTATAGCAGCTGCAGCAACGCGTATTATTTACAAGTAGTACCTACTACCTACTGCCCGGAGTGTACTATTGCCGGTACACGCACTGAAATTCTATGAGCTGCTACGTTTCAGCCTGCGCGAAATTTCCACGGTTACGATGAACGGCCTGTATCTGTAGTGTATATACCACGACCTTCTTGATTTCCAAGACTTGAAGTCTTTATCCGGCCTGAGCATATTCTAAGTTCAACCGTGCCCCGCATGGCGCTAGTTACCCACATAGAGTATAGGGAGCTGTATAACACTGTAGTTAACGAATAGTATTTTAGATGGCGTGCGCATACAAAATGCCGGTAAGATGGAATCTACTAACGTTGAAAGGCCGCAAATTTTAATTTGGCGCATAGATGACGTTTAAAATTTTAACTTGATTTTTATATTATTATATTGCTGTAATTACTTTTATTTTTTGGCTTTTCAACATGTCGCATTCTAATCGTTGTATTCTTGTATTTTGCAAAAGTACATGTTCATCATCATTTCATGAATTTCCATCTGATTTGAGTTTGCGTCAAAAATGGTTTGAAAATTTTAATCTGTCTAAAGGTATGAAATGAAGAAGTAATTGCTAAGAATCTAAATTTAATCCCCATAATATGATAATGTAGATCAGCAAGCAGCTCTGTCTGACAAAGCAGTTGTTTGCAGTCTTCATTTTGAAAAGGAATGCTTCAAGTCGACGATATCAGGACGAAACTTATTAAAGCGTGGCGCTGTACCCACCCTATGTCTGGTAGGTACTTTTTTAGGTTCCACTGTTAGAAAATTTCTTTTTATTTAGGTATATGTATCTTAACAATAAACCACTTAATAAATAATTACCAAAAAATGTATTTTAGACCGAAGGTTTTAATTGTCCTGGGATTACATTACCGAAATCTCCTTCAAACATTCCTAAGCCCATTCCTATATTTAACAAACCGTCAACGTCCTCAACAAATTATTCATTTAATTGTTATGATAATGTCCATTCTGTGAGTACCTACCTATATTTAATTATTTTTATTAAAAACATACTGATGTATTATTACTATTACTAAAAATGAATTTTAGACCGAGACCTCGAATACCTGTGACACCACTACTCAAGTAAACTTTATTAGTCCAGAAGAGGTAGAAAACTACAAAAAAGTAATTAAAACGTTAAAAGTCAAAGTTAAACAATTAACAGATACCAACGAGCTACTGAGTAACAGATTAGAGAAAAAAATAAAGGAGATTGATACCGGTGAAATATATAAAATAAAAAAGGATGCAGATAACAACAACTTATATGCTAAATTCTTATTAGACCAAATTTCTAATTATGGTAAGCAGAAGCCACGATTTTCTGAAACAACCATCAGGAACTGTGTTATGTGGAGGATATCTTCACCAAAGGGTTACGAATACTGTAGGACAACATTATTAAAATTACGTAGTAGACGTACACTTCAACGCCATATGGGAAGTAAGCAGGATACTAATGAACTTATAAAGCTGCGTCTTAAGGAAGAGTCAAATTCTTTAACACCCATAGAAAGAATTTCTAGTTTAGTAATTGACGATATGGCTATTAAAGAAAAATTAAACTACAGTAGAACTGAAGATAAGTTTTATGGATTGGAAACTGCTCGAAGAATCACCAATGGCAAGAAACCCAAACTTGCTAATAAAATGCTGTGTTTTGTTGTGCAAGGATTGTCCACAAAATTTACCATACCTGTAGCCTACATTTTCCACCGACTAATGTCTAATGCAGAATTTCACCAGCTTACATTAACGGTACTTCAGCAATTACATTCATGTGCGTTTGTAGTACTGCGAATAGTTACAGACAACCACAAATCAAATGTGGGGCTGTTTAAGGCACTGGGGAATAAAGAGTTACAAATACGTGTTCAACATCCTATCGAACCCAGCATTCCTTTATTTCTTAGTTTTGACTATTGCCATGCAGTAAAAAACGCAAGAAATATATTTCTTGATCACGATATGCAGTCTGAAGAAGGTAAAATTTCTTCCAGTTACTTGAAAGACCTGTACAAAGTGCAAAGAAATTTAATAATAAAACGTTCGTTTTCTAACAGAAAAGCATATTTACCCAAGTAACTTTGAGAAAATGAACGTCAGAAGAGCCGTTGAAATATTTTCACCGCCATTAACAGCTGCTCTAAAATACCTGAGTAAATACAGAACTTCTGCCTTTGATTTTTCTGAGGTAAGTGCTACTGTTACCTACATGGGGACAATGTACATGTTCTTTCAACTTCACGATGTTAGTTACAGAATTCAGCACATTAAGCAGCTTGATAATAAATGTGCACCGTACATCAACATTAATGATGAAAGACTGGATTGGTTAAGAACGATATTTCCGTCATATATTCAGTCAATTCAAGAATATTCAAAAAAGAACCACTTGTAGGGATTAACACGAGAAACTGCTGAAGCATTAATATTTACATCTCGAAGTACGTCAGCGTGCATTCGATATTTATTAGAAGAAGCTGGGTTTTATTATGTACTGACCTGTTGTTTTACTTCAGATGCTATTGAGTCGATGTTCAGCAATGTGCGAATGAAAGGGGGATCGCAAGATGCAACTGATGCACAAGCTGCCCACAATGCGATTAAACGCATTATTCAGTGTGGTTTAATTAAATCGTCAGCTTCAGCCAACATATCTGCTGATTGCAGTTACAGCAGTACCATTGGTCATCTTCAAGAAGTGGCTTGCGAGTCGTCCTCTAATACTATTGAGCTTCATGATCTGCCTGAAGATGTACAAGAATCTCTAAAGGACTTGCAGAACTTGTCTACATCTTTGCATTATGGTATAGTATCAGCTGCGGTGGCTTTTTTGGCTGGGTACATAGCAAGAACTATTGAAGAAAGAATTCAATGTGAAACTTGCTTATACT
Organism: Hemicrepidius hirtus; assembly: GCA_963082805.1. Taxonomy (NCBI): domain Eukaryota; kingdom Metazoa; phylum Arthropoda; class Insecta; order Coleoptera; family Elateridae; genus Hemicrepidius; species Hemicrepidius hirtus. Next base: position 26,426,464 of record OY720159.1, read on the forward strand.
CGCTGTTAACCAGCTCGGGTACAAATCCATTACTGGCTCTCATAAACTTACAAGATAAAGGAGCGCTGAAATATCCCACAACAAAATTTACGTATTTAGTAAATCAACTTATAAAAGCAGTTTTAGATATTGCCCAGTATTTACCTGTAGACGGTAATCCATCCGACATTTTAACATCTCTGCTTTTTGTTCCTCTTATTTCTTCGAGTTTTTTTATTTGTAAGGAACACCACAAGGAAGTATCTAAAATAATTCTAAGCAAATTGTTAATGCCAATATTAGCAAACATAGCAAAAACCAGCACTGATGTTGGCGCCACTATGTGTAACTTGTCTTCTAAACCCATGTCCAGAAAAGTATTAAAATTATAAATTATGACTACTTAATGAGTAAATATCAGTTTGTTCAAACTTATTTTAATTTCAAATTCTGCATAATATAGTTTTCTTATTGAAATATAAACAACTTCCGTGCCTGTTTTTTAAAGTTGTTACGGTGGAATATTTTATTACATTTTTATTAGTTATTAGCTGCGTTCAATTCCACTAGCAGAGAGTAGCAATTGCTTAACGCTTGCTGAAAGCGAAAAATTTTACATTTGAACGCATTGCTGGTACCTTATGTTTGCTTTGATTTATAATCATAACCTCAAACGAGACCAGATTGCCAGTAATATCTAAAATAATAAGAATCATGTTTATTTTCTCATCTAAAAAAGTGTATTTATTCATTATTATAAAAATTATATCAGAATTATTGTTTTTCGATAAATTTGCATGTACAATTTTGAGAGTAAGGTTATGTATTCACGTTTTTGACAGTTGATTCCGCTGGTCGCAGAAAGTAGCAAGTGAAATTTGCGCTTGCAAATGATGCTAGCAATTGGCAGTAAATTGCTGCTATTGAATCTCAGCAAGCCGTTCAGAACGTTTTGCTGTTTGTCGCTGACGGAATTGAACGCAGCTAATCTGTGTATGTTTGGTTGCTGGCATGTCTAAACCTTGGCTTCGGTGATTTTTGAATTTCGAAATTTGAGTTCGTGGGTGGGATCTTATCAGCTCTCGGGGGAATTTTTGGCAGAACGTTGTAGGTGTGCTTGTAGCTAAGAGGTGTGTTGAGCCTAAAATCAAGTTTTTGGATAAATCTCAACCATCTCACGTTTTCTGGTGTATTCTTCGTAATAGTTATTGAGAACAACAATATTTATCCTCACCAGTATACCACTTTGTGGGATTAATCGTGTTTCGTTAAAAAGCCACTTCTTCACGTTTTGTCTAAGTGTCCTCATTTTCGTTGGTGTTTGGGGCCGTGTGCTCATCCGCTCCTGAAGTACTGGGTTTGGCTTCCTTGGAGTTCCTTCGACTTGGTGGATTTTGAGAATTTCGCTTCCACTAAAGAAGACATCAATATCGTAATCTAAGGTCAGGAAGACAATCACCTCTAATTTATATAGATCATTTTAAGCATACTTACGTACGGTATCATAAATTTTACATCATATCACGATCTATCATCGATTATATATATATTTTCTTATTGCTGTCAATTTTAATCAAGGTTAGACATACCTGTCAAATTTTCAAGGTTTTGTAGTGGTGGCTAAAGTACCGCCAGTTGGTGTCTATTGTACCGTCGGTAATTGTAAGGGACTTGAAGTCCTTAAATATTAAATATTCTGTTGCTTTGTTTTTAACAATTTTATGTTTACATTTATTGTTGTTTGATTTTATGGTAGTACAGATAAACATTCAGATACTGGATAGTTTAGATAGTTATTATCAAATTTTTTTTTGTGTTCATCCTCCTGGGATAAATTTGCGAATTTCGGGTTCGTAAAAATTATTTTTGTGTTGTTACGTATTTTATTTGCGCCTCTGTTTAGGCAGGATTTATTAGGGAATATTCGTGACTTTGAGAGCTCTTAAATTTCGGTATTCGCCTATTTTGAAGGCGGTTAATTATTAGATTTTTTGTTTACGTTGCGCCTTTGTTATTTCCATTTATTTTATAGTCAATTTTCGCGGGTAATTTAAATTCGCATTTTTGCTTTCTTCAGGTTTTTTTTTGATTTACTTATTTTATGATCATTTTGTTTGAATTTTATTTTCTGAATAATCCGGTTTCTGGTAATCAGTTATTTACAGTTTATTTACATATTATTTTTTTTATATATTGTAATCACTTAACCAGATATTGGTTAAAATAATAAGCTAACTTGTTTTAGTTATTTATTTATATTTGATCATTTATTGATTAATTTCGATACATATTTTTTTTATTTATACATTTATTTCCGCTATTGGTTGGATTAAACAATCATTTCTTTAACCTGTATATGGGTCGTTTAATTTGTGTTTTGCCTTGTTGCCTTATCCTGGAAACACAGTTCTGCTGCTGGTGACCAATTGTACTAGAATCCGGTAAGTTGGTTTTCCTTGGGAGTACCGTCGCGGTACAATAATTTTTTTGGATTCTGGCGCCCACACAAAATAAATATTAAAATAACCCACCCCATCTCGCAAGAGTTAGTCGAGGTAATCCCTGAAAAATCAAGGGACTGTGACTGCCGCAAATTATTGTGACAAAGTTTTAGTATTTTTCGTGATTGGGGTTTGGAATTTAAGAAAGTTGGGAATACTGTATCAGTTCGTGTTTTTCCAAAATTTGCTAAAATAGGTTTGAGCAATTTTTTTAAAATTATGGAGCAAATTTCATTTTTATGATCTTTGCAAATAAAAAACTCTGAAGATGCAAGAGGTTCAAGAAGATCAGTTAAAATGTTACAGGGACTGCATTCTAGAGGTAAATGCTCCATCATTTGTAAAACCAGTTTAATTAACTGGTTTATTAGAAACGTAAAATTTTTACTAGGATACTTTAAGGAACCTTTGTCTTGCAAGTGTATTAGCGCCAATAGCGGATTTGAGCATGAAGCAGTTAATAGAGAGTCCAGACAAATTCCACACTTTAACCGTTCCTCAATCGTTCGCGCAATATATCCTGCCAAAAAAGCCACGGAGGCAGAAAGTATTCCATAATCTAGATGAGTTGTCAAATACTGCAGCTCGTTAAGAAGTTCTTTGATTTCTGTTGGAAGTTGGATGTTGGAGACTGACTTTACAATTTTGACATGTTGGATTTTGCCTATATTACTGCTATAACTACATTCAGTAAATACATTTGCAGATGTTGATGTTTTAATCAAACCACATTGAACTACTTTCTTAATGGTATTATGCGCTGCTTGAGCATCTGTATCATCCTGTGACCCACCCTTCATAAGCACTGTACTAAACATGGATTCAATAGCATTAGAACAGAATGATTTAGTTAACACATAGTAAAATCCAACTCCCTGCAGTAAATATAGAATACATTCTGCAGTGCTTCGGCAGTTTCCTTTGTTAGCCCTTTCATATTGCTCTTGCTTGATTGTTCTTAGATTGAATCTATATGTATGAAGGTAATACATCTTGCATCCATGCTAATCGTTCATCACTGATATTAATATATGCTGCACGTTTCTCAAGTTGTCTTATATGGTTTATTTTGTCACTTACATAAACGGACGTAACTGAAAAAATTTGAACATTGTTTCCATGTAAGCAATAGTAGCCCCAGATGCAAAAAAGTCATGTTGTGAATTGTTGTACTTTCGCAAGTATTCAATTGCTGCTATTACTGAAGGTGAAAATATTTGTACTGCCCTTCGGACATTCATTTTTTCAAAGTTACTGGGATATAAACGTTTCTGTTAAAAATTTTACTGGTTTGATTACTAAATGTTGCAATTTATACAGAGTTTTTAAATAATCAGAGGATATAACACCTTGTGCACTTTTCATATCATGATCTAGAAATTGTTTCTTCCATTTTTTATTAAGTGACAATAATCAAAGCTGAAGAACAAGGATATGCTTGGAGTTACTAGATGGTCAACATTTGTACATAGCTTACCATTACCAAATCCTTTGAACAGTGCTGCTTTAGATTTATGGTTATCTGTAATAATTATCCGTAAAACACAAATCCACATTCATGTAGCTGTTGTAAAACTTTGAAAGTTAATTCATAAAATTCAGATGAAAGAAGTCCTCTGTGAAAATAATATGCTGCTGGTATGGTAAATTTAGTGGAAAGACCTTGAATCACAAAGCATAATATTTTGTTGGCCAAAACGGGTTTCCTACCAATTCTTTCAGAATTCTTCCCAGTACTTTCCAAGCCATAAAATTTTTCCTCAGTTCTACTATAGGTACAGTAATTTTTCTTTAATTGACATGTCGTTTATTATAAAGCAGCAGATACGTTCAATAGGCTGCAATGCCTTTGCTTCTGCCTTCAGCCTTGACATTAGGTATAAGCTATGAAACATCGGCACGAGTACCACTATTACCGTAGAAGCGTAGTTCGAGATGGTAGTTTTAGTAAGGTGGATCTGCAATACTCATATCCCTTAGGTGAAGATGTTCTCCACATAATACCATTCCGAATAGTTGTTTCGGAGAATCTGGGCTTTACATTTCCATAATTCAATATTTGATCTAGTAAAAATTTGCCTATAAGTTGTTATTAATATTTGCATGTTGTTCAATATTTTTAACTCTTTCAAAAATAGAATTATTTATTGCCTCGCCCTGTTCTGTCACTGTATTCTGTATAACTGCGCATTCTGTTTCTTTAGCCGTGTGATTTTTATACTCAGTGCTCGTATTTGCATTCTGTATCCCCGAATGTCTTCTTTACTAACAAAATTAACTTTAATACTGTTATCATATGTCTACAATTTAAAATAAAAATGTATTAATAATGGGTATAGTATTTAACACCTACAATTTTTCTTACATCATTGGGGTCATAAGGTGAACAAAAATAGGTTGAAGGAATATCATTGAAGCTAGGAGATTGTTCCGTAGGGATTCCTACAGCTCTGAGAATGCTTGGAGGGACTGACTACAATAAAATTATTAAATATAAGTAAACGAAACTCTCAGAACAAACATCGAAAGTACTACCAAATGAAGCGTTGGAACAGCATCACGAGTATAAGTATTCTTCTCCCAAAAGTCATTTTGTAGGCATTATTTTTAAAATGTAAACTACAAATAATTGCTCTACCGGGTATATTAGTAGTACCTAGATATAGGAAGCTATATTACACATTTCTCAAGTTTTATTCGATATTTTGAATACCTAAAATATTATAGTAGTATAATTAAGTTAAATTCATTAAATGTAGAATTATATTTTCCATAGAGTAACGTACCTACTTAATTGGATCTAAATGTAAATTTTTTAACCATTTTTGTCGGAGACATTATTCGAAGGAAATTCGTGAAAGGACTTATTGAAATTAAATTGTTATTAAGAAAAACATTAATGTAGCCTCTAAGAATGTAACCATAACATAACCTCAATCGCGACTGAATGTCATCGAATGTCATTGTGGGTAACTAGCGCCATAACGGTGAAAATTTGCGTTTTTACGGAATCACGATTTATATGGAAAATTTAAAATATGCACAGGCCGGATAGATACTTCAAGTCTCGGAAATCAAGAAGGTCGTGGTATATACAGATATACACAACACGACTGTATGCCCCTATACGTAATTTTTCTGAACTAAACCTGTGAACTATATCTTGCGATATATGTCAACCTTGCCCGGGTTTCGTGAGTAGATGTTGGGCTTCGTATAGTATGGAGTATATACCATTTTGGGCTTGACAATAGCCGCCACCCCAAATTGTTGTACAATATTCAGCAGAATATTAGACTGAAGAAAAAAGGCAGCATGACCAAATAGTTCCTTTTATACCTTCAAGGAGATTGGTACCCCCACCACCTGAAATAAAGTATTAAAACTTATAATTTAACGAGTAAGCATTAAAGTGGCATTAAAGACAAACATGTATCTGTATTTTTGTGCGCCTTAAGTGTTTAAATTATTTGCTGGCACAGCGGTGCACCCGTGCTTTACACATTATAGCACAGAACAAAACAGTTATACCATGAAACAACTTAGCTATGAGAATAATATAAAAATTCATGACTATCAAGTATCAACTTCTATTTTTTTAATAGGTACAGTAATTAAAAAATTGAAAAACTGTAAAATTGCATGCCGTGAGCTTTATAATAACTGTGAATTACATACCTTTGCGAGTGCAATTTAGTTCACATCTAGAATTAATGTTGTAGCTTGTTATTAAAGGCCTGTATAAAGCATGAAAATTGCTGACACATAGTTCACGTAATAATACACTAATGTTAGTTACCTTTCCACCGTTATGCTGGGCACAACTCGATAAGACAAAATAAATATTAACTGAATATTCTCAAAAGAGCAAATAATTCCAACATGTTGCGTAAGAAAAAATATTGAGAAATATGTAACTCATGTAACAAATACCTCATTCCAGATGATAATCTAGAAACACTTAAACGACTAATAAAAATTGACTATAACTCAACTTTAAAAAAATACTTTTACAATATGATTGCATTTGTTAACATCATCATTCTGGCTGGTCAAACAATCAGCATTTACCAGAGTTGGGGAGACATCGCTCAAACAACCAGTAGTATTGCAATCTATGCTCTTAAATTACAAGTAAGTGTTGAAAATTATCGAGTCCCTACAGTAGTGTACCGGATGTCTAAATTCATTGGTTTGTCAGGTTTGGTCAAGGTCCTTGAATTAGCTTTTTGTAGAATAGTTAGGTCGTGCCATTCTATCCCATTACATGATAGGCGTGTCCTGGCACGAAATTGGCGGCTTTGTCTGTGCAGTTTAAAAATTTTAAACTGCGGCAATAAATTTTTTATTTCAATTTGTCCATCATTTCAGTTTTAAATGGTAATAACACTGTCATTATTCGAAATTACCAGGGTTTCGGATTTTCATAGGAAAACTTGCTATATAATCCATTCAGGTAACTCCCGTGACGTTAAAGTTACATTCAGTTGGTTAGTATAAAAATCCCTATTAGGGTGTTAGTAATTTTTATATTTGATATTGGCCCCACTTCAAATTTAAATTTAAATCTTTTGTTTGGTGTTTACTTTGACATTTGAATTATTAAAATATTTTGTGATCAATTCTATAGATTAATAATTTATAGTAATTCATCAAAATATGAATGTAATGGATGAAATGAAGCAAGAAAGACATCTACTTTCAGCTAGAGAAAAAGAAGGTGTACGTAAATATTGTATAGAGCGACAAGAGATTAGTCCTCAATTAAAAAAATATAATGTTTTTGAAAAAGCTGCGTATATATTTTCAGTAAGCTTTACATTTTTATCCTTGCAAACCAATATTCCTATCCTTCATCTCCTTCCTTACAGATTAGTGTAACCGTGTGTAACGTAAGTTAACGAAATCTATACAAAGTTTGAAAATGGTGAAGACTTGGAAGACGCAAAAAAAGGTGGAAGAACAGCTTCAAACGTTGATGATTATAACAGAGTAATGGGAAATCATACCTTTACCAATATTCCTCGAATTATTATTATTTCCTTAATGGAATCTGATTCTGAAAATGATTCTGATGAGGAGTTTCTCTTTTAATTCTTTCAATGTTTCGAATTTCACCTAATTGTAATAAAATAAATGTCCTAATCAACTTGAATTTTCTAGTTTAATGTAATCCGTATTTCTGAAATTATTTACATTACATTTACTATGTTCTATGAAAATCATGTTTAATTTAACAAAATGACAACTAATTTACCATAACCTTACAACGTTTGACACTCTTGACCGTTAAGTACAGTCAGGTGTATATCAGCAGGCTTTGTGTGTATCAGGTACACTCAAAATTTTCCAATTGGCACATTAAACGTCACGGATGTTTTCTGATTCTACTATACCTTAACTTACAGTAAGAACAATGAAGCAATACTGTAGTGCTGTTTACTTACTTTAAAAATTGAAAGATTACACAGTACGAAAAGTAAAGTTATGGTAATGACGACGATATTCCAACTTTAAAACAGTATAATGCTCACCAAAATTAATAACTCGCTAATATCACGGATACCGGTATCACAATTAATATTTCTGACCTATCGTACAAACGGACGAGTATATACTTTTTGTTTAGACGATTCGTTCTTGGTGTGTCTGTGAATTGCGTTCTAGCAAAAGCGTATTACGCACATCAATGGAAATATACCACATCGATTGTTTAAATGGCAATTCCAGCATTTATCATACTCCAGGGCTGTTTATGTCTGGTAAGGGAGAAAACTACATCTAATTCATGCTGATGTGAAAGTCGATAAATATGGGACGCACGTGGATTGCACCTAATCTTTAAATTTTCGAGCAGAGTTTTAAGTCGACCCATGGACAGCACCGCTTATTTTAATCCTATTAATGGCATTGGTATTAACCTGGTCATTCAATCATGGTTATGTCTAGGCCTTCATATACTTCCTGGAAGTAGCTAGACATATGCAGTGAAGTCCATTTATTGTGCAATATAACCATATGCAAGTTAAATGGACCACCCACTTTATCATTGGAGTATAGGCAACCCATTATACACTGCTAGCACTCTTGCCTCTGCTTACTAATTTTGATTACTGTTTGTCAAATTGTTACAGTCGCTTTTTCCTTAGTATATTTTACCCTTCTTCATTAACCCGTTCGCCTTCAACTATTGCTTTTGTCGTCATTATTTTTCATTTCTGTTGAGTTTTGCTCCTAACGTTTAGGCCATCATATTGTCAGTCGTAATTTCTTATTTGACCTTAAATTCATATTTTGGCGCTGAGATTCGTTTTTGATTATTCTACTGCATTTCCGGCGCAGTGCCTTTATCTTTGGAAAAATTTCCGTTTGAAAGGGGAAGTAGTCATTATTTCCTGGTCTGTCGAGCTGAGGGGTTGTCTTGTAGTTTTGTATCAAGTTATTCTTGGATTTATACAAGCAATCGTAAAATAGAATTGGTATTTTAAGTGATTTATTAGTGAGTTTTCGTCGATATTACCTGTTCTACTCTTCATTTTGGAAGGATTATTTTGTTCGAGACCAGTAAAATACATCAACCACGCCGTAGAAAATCAGACCTCGCCGATCTCATCCACGTGAAGACCTTACCTGGAGAACACCCAGTGATTAAACGTTGGATCAACTTTCTTTGGAGTACGTACAACTTTTCGCCGTACAACAAGGTATTTTACTCCAATTTTACTTAATCTTCAAGATCTACATTTTTTTACAACTATCTACGAGCCTACGAAATTGTGAATTTGTGCTACGACACTTTAAATTACGAATTAATCTAAATATTCATCGTGTAATTCGTACAATAGTTAATTTGCTACTATTCTAATTATCGCAAGTTCATTCGTAAAGCTGCTTATTTTTTTGTATTACATTCTGTTACTTGCTTCGTTAAATTTTTCATTTAAAAGTGTTATCAGATTTATATCAGTTAAATCAGTTAACTTTATTGCTGTATAATTTTCATTTAAGATTGTTATCAAATTGATATCATTTTAATCAGTTATTTTTATTAATAATATTTTTCATCATTTCCGTTTACTACAGTAAATATTAATCAGTTTTGCTTTAACGTCAACAATTTTATGTTTTATCCTTGAGATATAAAATTGCGGAATTTTGGAATTCATTATCCTTAAGGGGGTGAGTCGTTTATTATTTTAGCGAGGTTACAATATTAGCCCTGTTTATTAAGAGAGATCTCCCTTAAAGGTGGTAAAGTATTGCGGTTGATTTAAGAGGTATGTGTTGCATTTTTTTGTTACAGTTTGCTTGAATATTTTTTTTGAGCTGGTTATCTAGCTGTTAATTTATTAATTTATTTATCCGCAATAATATCTTAATCATTTAGTTGCATTAATCAGTAATACAACTAGATTGATTAATACTGTGCTAATCTATTATATGATTAGATAATATTTTGATATTATTATATGTATTGTTCTTGCTACGTGCTATTGCAATTATTTATTTTCTGCTATAACATTGTTTGTGTTGATATGCTTTACAGCATTTATCTGTCTTGATTTACAATATTTTTTTGTTGTTAATGATATTTGCTACTGAACTGCATTGACATTTCTTTTTATTATTATTTCGAATATAGTGGTCTATACCGTCTGGGTACTATCAAAACCGAACATAGGGGAATTGCATTGTAACTAACCTTTATATAGATTCCTGCTCGCCATTTAAACCCACAAGAATGGTAATGGTATGAATAGAACGACAAAAATACAGCGCATCTGATGGTACCAATAAATGTTAGTACTTAGTTATCTTTTTCTGTAAAAAAAAATATGAAATAATGCTATTTTGAAATAATATAGGTTGCTATGATTGTCAACTTTTTTTTATCTGTCAATTAAATTACTATTTGAAATCAGTCGATGTTTCTGTTATTAATATCAAATAATATGAATAATAACGAGTATTCAGTAGATCAGAGGGTTTTTATAATAAAGACATTACCATCCTTGTGGGTTTAAATGGCGAGCAGGAATCTATACAAAGATCAGATACAATGCAATTCCCCTATGTTCGGCTTTGAAAATACCCACTCGGTATAACTGAGCTGTGGTGTATTATTTATGGTCATTTAGTGTTGCGTTCCTGGTATATTTCTTTTTTAGATTTTCTCTTGGATCGTGAGGAAAGGTTTCCTTCTTGGGGAATACAGATCCTGGCGCCCTTATTTTTTTATGTATATGAACCCACCCCATCTCGCATTCGAGTAGTCGAGGTACCCAACAGCAATTACCAGGACGTTACCTTGCAACACCAGGCGGTGGTAACAAAATTTTGGCGCCCAACGTGGGGCTCCATAAAGACAAGTTATTTTGGAACGCTTTATTGTGTAGGGTTTACACCAGCCAGTTTAGACCAATATAGTCCATTTTTTCTGTTTCGATTTAATTTAGCGATATGGATATAGGTAGGTTACTGCGTGACGAACTTCGTTACGAGCTAGACATTCGTAGGTGCCCTTCGGGTAATACTGTAGTGCAGATGAGAACAGCTTTGCGTGAGGCTTTGAAAAATGGTAAAGAGATAGATGTTGAGCTGGATGTCCAGTCAGAATAGATTACGTGTGCCGACAAGTTCGGAGAATTACGGGAAGCAGTAGACGACTTCGACACCGAGAATGCTACGAACGAGGTTCAACGTATTAAGAGTAGGTTATATCACGTACAGGGTCGCTTACTTAGATTATCGTCTGTACCTGCCGATTTGGACGAAACTTCAACTTTTAGCAGAAAGTACTAAACTATCAGCTACCTTAGATCAGCGATACCTGGGGTTACCGTCCATGGGCGATCAGACCAGCTATGTTGTTACCGACTCGTTGCGAGATCTTTCTCCTCATTCTGCTTTACAAACATTAGTCATTTAGTGTTGCGGTCCTGGTATATATTTTTTTTAGATTTCCTCTTGGATCGTGAGGAAAGGTTTCCTCCTTGGGGAATACAGATCCTGGCGCCCTTATTTTTTTATGTATATGAACCCACCCCATCTCGCATTCGAGTAGTCGAGGTACCCAACAGCAATTACCAGGACGTTACCTTACAACACCAGGCGGTGGTAACAAAATTCTCAAATTACAGTGTTTTTTTTTAGTTTTAAATAAAGAACAAGATTTTAAACTAACGATTTATTGGAAATATGGTCCACGCAAACGAAAAAAAAACCGTGTATACCATTATATCACTCCGGATTATCAATAGGTAATGTTAGGGATTATTTTAGTGTAAAATATCCTAACAGACCAGTCCCTAATGTATCTTCTGTTGAGTGGTGTGATTAAGGAAGCCAGGCAATGTGCAACTAGAAAACGATGTTTATTGACCACATAAACTACACTATATCACAGCGTATTACATTCTGTTATTATTTATTTATAATAACAACTTATATTGATAGGTTACACGATTCATAAATGAGCAGTCATATTTCAGTGACCTTTAACATCTTCAATATCAATATCATCTAGAAAATTTGGCACATGAAAAAAAATTGACGTCAAATAGTAACACATGAATTTGTACACATTTCTATTTTTTCTTAGTCTGTATAAATGATGTTTTCAATAAATCGGTAGTTTTCAATCTTGTTCTGTGTTAAATATTTAAAAAAAACAATTTAACAGGTGACAACCAATAATTAAAGCAGTACAAGTACAAGTCCCATCGTAATAAATACCTACATAAACTCATTGACTTTACAATGTGTTTTCTCTTTAAACACACTCCATCTCTTTTCTTTTTATATAAAGATCTGTAGATTGGAATCTCTACGTTAACATAATTTATTCTCTCTCCTTTTAAGTAAAGAGTGGATCAAGAATAATTGTATTTTTCTTATTGGCTGCTTTATTACCATTAATATTCATTAAACAAATTTCTTCAGCCGTTTCTCTAATAGAGTTTTTACTCTTATATTTATATTAACAAAACAATCAATCAATGGTATTTGATTTTTGTATTGTGTTTTCTTATATTGACTTATCTATACTTATTTTTCTCTCTTTTTTCATGCTTAATCCCGTTGCTGAAATTACTAAAATTTCCTTTTCTCCTTCCCTTTAAATAAAATAATATAAAAACTTTACAAAAAGATTTTTTCAATTCTGGACCTCACCAAAACAACATTTTTTCTGCTCTCAAATGGATCAACCACATCAAATCAACTTTTCAGTCCAAGCAAATCTAATCATCAATCAAGATTTCTACAGTTTCATCAACAACAATTACGGTTCAAATTATGTCACAACTTTTAAAAATATCTTACTATTTAGCAACAAACTTGTAAAGATAATAATTAAACTATCTAATAATTCCTATTATTTCCAATGTCTTTCAAATTTAAGTAAATTATTAACCTTTTATATATATCTTGAAAATGTTTACTAGTTAAACGAAACGTTGATAATATTTATCTTCTTCGTACAAGTTCCATCGTAATAAATACATAAACTCATTGACTTTACAATGTGTGTTTTTCTTTAGACACACTCCATCTCTTTTCTTTTTATATATAGATCTGTAGATTGAAATCTCTACGTTAACATAATTTTTCTCCCTCCTTTTAAGTAAAGAGTGGATCAAGAATAATTGTATTTTTCTTATTGGCTGCTTTATTACCATTAATATTCATTAAACACATTTCTTCAGCCGTTTCTCTAATAGGACCGCTCATTTAAAAAATTCGGTGAACTGCGCATACGCCGAGGAGGCGGCAATTCAAACCGTTCGGGCAAGCTACCCTGTGAGTCATTGCAAGTGCATTGCAAACGTGTGTTAAGTAAGGGCGACTTGAGGAGTGGGGATAGTTCAGTTTTCAAATGTAGGATTATATTTATTTACTAGAGGGCGATACTGGTATTGATTTGAATTAGTATTTTGAAATTATCATTTATTTTAATAAAATCTCAAAACGACGCGACGTGACTGCAGGCACACCCAGGCACACTTTGTTTTTACCGAATCTGTCACGTTGACAATTCAAACTTCATATCATTAATACTACGCTAATACGTAACTAGTACCTAATCTAATATTACAATTACATTGTCCAGCGGAACTTTAGTTACTTTTTATTATTATTGTCTAAAAGACGTAAAAAATAATTTATAAATTACCGTCAAATTTGGTCTTTAATTTAGCGAACTACAACTAACGAAAACAGCGTTGTCTGTATAGAGCTGTGGAAATGATATCGGCCTCGCACTCAGAAGTCATAGGATCCATCCCAGGCCCTGATAAACTTTTATTTTAAATTTGGTTACTATTTAAATAAAAATATTGATTGTAATACTTTTTATTTTTTTGCTTTTAGTACTTTTGGTTTACAAAATTAAAGAACACCGTTACTGTAATTAATAAATTACCGATTTTAACTTATTTTGAACAATAATAAAGGTTAATACTTCTTACAGTTGCCTAAATTCTAACAAAATAATACAGTTTGAAATTATAAACGGGTTTGTAAGAAAATACATGTTATATTGGGAAACTATGTTCACGAATAAGTGTCCACACGTACAAATCTTTTCATTCAAATTCAAATTTAGCGCGTATTTAATGTCAACAGCGCCATCTATCCAAATTACGCTGAACTTCTTACTCGCAATTGGCAGCCATTTTTTTATGCCCTTGCCAAACCAAAACTTATAAGACTAAAGAAAAACATTATTTATCCAACGTTAATGACCCGGACTTAAGTTTACATTCTGTGTGACCATACTTAGGTATTAACAGAATTTGACATAATTTAAAATCATAAAAATTTCTTTGTTGCTAATTTTCAAATTGAATTTAAATTAAGAATCAAAACTGTATTTTACATGAAATTTAGTGGCTGCCTAAGTTGCAATAATGCTTTGTAGAATATCTTAATTAAAATTCAAATTTTTCGTTTTTGTTCGAGTTCTATAGTCTTAAAATTAACAATGATTTTGTATCTGCTGCCCTCTATCGATAAAAAGGGCAGCGGCCGCCCTCTTAATGATTCTTTATTATAGTTCATCTGTTCAGTCAAATGATGCAGGTCAAAAATCGCATGATCAACCACCAATATCGCCGGTACATTAAAAAAAAATTCAAAATTTAATTCTTTTACTTTTTTCTATTTTTTTATATTTTTAATTTAGTAGATAACGGTAGGTTACTAAAATGCCCATGTACTTTTGTAAATAAATAACAAACCCGTTAATATTATACAGCAAAACCATCGCTACGTGTCTTTAGGTTGGTTTTACTTCCACCAAATTTACACACATTTGTTGTGGTTATCATTGCAGGTTAGTTCCGTTCGTTTGTTCCCTTTGAAAAACTAGGGTTATAACAATTTAAACTGTTTAATTTTTGCAATACACATACAAGGATGTCACGTCATCAAATTTCTTCATGACGTGCATTACTTGACTAAGGCCCAACTGCACCGGTTACACTTAAATAATAAGCGTGGCTTAAAAAATCAATTGCCATGGACACAATTCTTGTAACAATTTGTATCCATGGGAATTAATCTTTTAAGCGACGCTTATATTTAAGTGTAACCGGTGAAATTGGGGCTAAACAGATGAACTATACTATGTAGTACGAAGCGATTAAGAGACGTCTTTTCGTAATTTCTGTGACTAGATGGCGCCACTTTAGATATCATACTTATACGCATACTAATCTTTGGGAATAATTAACTTGCATATAACTTAAATTTTTACACGAAATTCATGTCATATGATAGAGAATATATAAAAGCAGTTAAAGAAACCTTTTTTGCTTTCATATGTGGCCTCTGAATCATAATTTCACGTCTTATATGAGGGTAAAAAATACACTATTTTGGTAACATTTTGACATAAAATTGCTTTTACTGTCTGCATAAACTAGTAGCAATGCGTTTCTGATAATTTAAAATGAGTAATTGTAACGCAATGAAGCTATAACCATTTTATAAATAAATTGTTGACAGTTCATAATCAGCTGATATCCAAGGCTGATATACAGGATTATGTTCAATAGTTCAGCAGATTGTGTGAAACTATCTCAAATAATAATTACACTTTATGTACACTAGCGCTTTTGTGAGAACCACGACCTTCTCCATTCTGACGCTCTTCCGTCAGACTCGAAAATCAAGAAGGTCGTGGTGAGAACAGACGTAACCTACAAGTCTAATGGCCCCTCTTAAGATACATATGTTGCATTCCATAATTCCAAGGCACTACAGATTTCCGCCAAAACAGCTTTTTGCTATTTTCAATTTTCTCATCCTATGAAAAACTAAAAGCTAATAATAAATACATGAGTAGACACAGAATTTTTTTCTCTACAAAATACCTTCATAAACATTTTTTCTAAAATAATTAGGGAAGATAATATTTGACTTTTAAAATTTGACCATTGAAATCCCTATGTTGCGTCATTCAATTCTACACCCTGTAAATTTATAAAAAAGGAAAGCAACTTCTGCAGACCTATTCAATAATTACTACCGTAACGTAAACGGCAAAACTATGAATTAAATATCCAAATTCGGTTTCACTTAGTAAGATCTTACCAGTTATGCCTACTAAATAGGTAAAAAAATACCTTAAACACAACATAAAGAAATGCAAAAGTTATCCTGATAATGCACCAAATTTACGATTCAACTGTTTGAATTCAACCAACTTGGTTTTAATGAACAATCAAATATTGTTAAATAAATAGAAAATTTATAAATAAAATAAAAAAACAATAATAGTTATTTATTGTATAAGTGTCTTAGGAAGTATTTTATCCACGTAAGAATGTTTAAACGCGAGAACGAAGTTCGAGCATTTAATTTTCTTAAGTGGATACAATACAACTAAGACACGTATGCAATACAACGTTTTATCCACAACCAGACCAGATAGTGGCGTTTTTAAATTAATATTTTGGAAAAATTTTATTTTGACATTTTGAACTGACTTTTGTCTTACGTGTTGCTTTAGATTTACCATTGATTTAATTATAAGACCTATATATGTGTTTTATTAATATCATAAGATGTCTCTTAATAGTGGAATTATGACCTTATAATATACTGGTTGTGGATAAATGAAGGCGCAGTTAATTAAATTTACAGTATAGAAATTACACTATCAAGTTCACCTGAAACAAAATAAGTTTATCTTTCGGATAGGAAAGATAGCAAACCAAATAAACTACTGGCAGAAACAAATGATTTCTCTTACTACCCAGTTAATCAATATAATTACACATAAATACATATTATCTCTTAGACTCGATACGCTAAACAGGTCCTTGTCAAGAACACCTCAAACGAAAATTATTAAGGAACGGACTGACCTTCAGCACCGTAGCGACGTTTCCATAACACCAAATAATAAACGAAGAATTATATTGCCCAGATTCACTAAATAATCTTCTAAGGATCGGGTCTGATGATTATAAAAGGATAGATTAACCAATATTCGAAGTCCCAGTGATCGCAAACAATCTTACTTCACAAACTTCCCATCTATATCGGAATTCTAAGTTAATCCATATCATTAATATCTGAAGGATCCATACAAAAAACCTAAAATGTAAATTACTAATGAGTTTTGTCATGTGAAATTTTTTTATAATACCATGAGGATGGAGGACTGGTTTGAAGATTTGTAGAAGCTTCCGACTTATATATCCCCAAAATTAAGGGTTAAGAGAAGAGACCCACAATAACTAAAACGAACTAGGCTCCTCTGTTTTAATAATTCACAAGGATGTTGGAAAAATCCGCAGATGACACGAAGAATACAACTCCAAACACCTTGCTTTGTCGAAGGCACCAAACAATATATCGGATCACAGGAAAAATGAATCTTATCCAAAACGAACTACAACCAAAATCATTGCAATTTCCCTAGATTTTTGACAAAAGAAATTCAAAATTTTTAAGAGGGAAATGTGAAGCAGCTCCATCTAAAGATAATTGAAAGAAACGAAATATTAACCAAAATTTGAAAGGGAATAAACGAATAAAAAATTGAACCGTAATAAAATATTAAATAAAATATTGATTTTAAGTGGAAGCAACAAGATTTATATGCTTTATACCGCTTTATACGTAATTCGGCATCAAAAAGTGTAAATGTGCCATTGTCAAAAGCATATAAGATATCATAATAACAAATGATTAATGATTTATACAGCAACTAGTTGATTACATTTAAGAAAAGTGCGAAAATTTAATTGTATTATTATAATATGTTTTCGCCCGATCGTGTTGTTATGTGTACTTACCAGCTTTGTTGATAGATATTGTAAGTTAGGTTTACAAAATTTCGATTGGTTGGTATGGAAACACCAGTGCTGTTCGAGTTTATAACCTAATTAGGGCGGTAAGTAATCCGAATTCCTGCTCCTAATTGTTATGAAAAAAATTGGTAATGGAATATATAAGAATAATATTCCGGGTTAAAAATTCTTTGTGTTCTATTTCTTTAACATAACAATATAAAATTTAAAAATGTCGCTATTCAAAAAATACGAGGTGCTGCACTTGTCAAAACAAAAAATACTCATATTTTTCGAATGTACCTTCATATTTAAATTTTATATATTTATTTTTATATCAGTTATTATACAAAGAATTCTTAAAATTGAACGACGCGGAATATTATTCTCTTTAATTTGGTACCATTACCAATTTTTTCCATAAAAATGGCGACGAGGAATTCGCATAGATGTGATAAACAATGTAAACAGCTTATGTACAGGGATATGACCAACCACTCGGTATAAATGTTGCTTACTGCGCTAAAGTAATAAATTAAGAGAATATACAGGGCGTAACAATTTTGCGAAGATGCTTATAAGCTGTTGTGTGTTTAATTGCGCAATCAAAATATATAATTTTAAAATGAGAATAAATCAGAAACGAATTAATGCTTTAAGACAAAATCACTTAAGACTTTTACGACAGGTAGTACAATATAAGTGTTCATATTATAATATAATATTACAGAATATCAGCAGAAGAAACATTTGGTAAAAATAGATTATTATTATGTTCTGAACATTTTGTATTTTTTGGTTCTGTTTTCTTTTCCAGTGAAGGTATTCACAACAAAAGTATTTTCGGATATTTTTTAAGGACAGAATTAACGCTTCTGCGCAACCGCTTACAGAACAACGTGTGCCGTCCGACAACGCAACCAACTCCGCATGCTCGCACCTTGCTTAGATCTCGCGTGACGATATTTCGTGACGCGAGAACCTATAACTCGCCTCCGTATAAGTGTTTTCAACACTAAAATTAATTCAGAAAACATACTCGAATACTCAATTTATAGGAAACCTACACAAACTGATATTACCATACCACATAACTCTTGTCATCACAATACACATAAATTAGCAGCATATCAATCTTTAGTACACAGAGCTCTAACAATTCCTTTAGATAAAAATAATTGTAATAGAGAAATTTCCATTATTAAACAAATTGCATATAGCAATGGTTATAACACTACACTTATTGACACTTTAATTAAAAAGAAAAATTATAAATTAGCTATTCAAAAAGTTTATTCCATTAATAACTCTGATAAAACATTAAAATACGTCTCAATTCCATATTTTGGTAAAATTTCAGAAAAGTATGCTAAAATATAAATAACACAAATATATATAAAGTCACTTTTAAAACAAATATAAATATTCTATACTCTCTTTTCAATGCTAAAGACAAAATTAATGTATTGACATTCTCAAGCGTCACTTTGTTGAAATCCATGATTATATAAATAATAAATATTAAATAAAATATCGATTTCAACGGGAAATAATAAGATTTATTCGCTTTATACGTATTTCGGCATCATTGTGCCATTGTCAAAAGCTATTATAAAATATTATAACAAATGCAAAAATATAGTAACTCCTTGATTCTATTATTTTAACACTGCGTGAAGCAGCTGGCCCCAGTCAACCCGTCGGAGGTCAGTCGCTTATCAGTGTTTTAAAAAGATATTTATTCCAAAATCTTCAGTAAAGGAGAATCTAAGAGATCAATTTGCTCATTCATTAAAGGTATGTTGTTTTTTGTGTGTTTATAAATTTCAAAAGCTTCTAAAATGTTTAATTTATTTTTGTTATCAGAAAAGTGTAAAAATTTAATTGTATTATTAGATGTTAATGTGTGATTTTGTTCTAACAAATGTTTAGCAAAATTTGATTTATGTGCATGTTTATATTTGTAACAACGGATATGTTCTTTTTGCCTAATACTGAAATTTCTAATTGTTTGACCTATATATACTGAATCACAATGTGAACAATTTAATTTATAAATACCTGATTTTAACAAATCATTAATTTTGTCTTTAGCATTGAAAAGAGAGTATAGAATATTTTTATTTGTTTTAAAAATGACTTTATATTTATTTGTGTTATTTATAATTTTAACAATCTTTTCTGAAATTTTACCAAAATATGGAATTGAAACGTATTTTAATGTTTTATCAGTGTTATTAATGGAATAAACTTTTTGAATAGCTAATTTATAATTTTTCTTTTTAATTAAAGTGTCAATAAGTGTAGTGTTATAACCATTGCTATATGCAATTTGTTTAATAATGGAAATTTCTCTATTAAAATTATTTTTATCTAAAGGAATTGTTAGAGCTCTGTGTACTAAAGATTGATATGCTGCTAATTTATGTGTATTATGATGACAAGAGTTATGTGGTATGGTAATATCAGTTTGTGTAGGTTTCCTATAAATTGAGTATTCGAGTATGTTTTCTGAATTAATTTTTATGTTTAAGTCTAAAAAGTTAATAGATCTGTTTTGTTCAATTTCTAGTGTAAATTTAATTTTTTGGTGTAAAGTATTAATAAAAATTAAAAAGTCGTCAATGTATTCGAAAGAACTATCAAAACATGCCAAAATATCATCAACATAACGAAACCAAAATACAATTTTATTTGATAGATTTGATTCAAATATTTGATCTTCTATATTTTCCATAAAAATATTAGCCAATAGTGGTGAAATGGGACTACCCATTGGTAACCCATCTTTCTGAAGATAAATTTTATCATTAAAAATAAAATAATTTTGATTAATACAAAGTTCAAATAATTGAATCAACTCTATCCTTTTTGTTAATTCAATGTTATTGTTAACTAAAACATTTTCTAATAAAGAAATACATTCCTGTGGGGGTATTTGTGAAAACATACTCGTAACATCAAAACTAACTATTTTACATAGTGGTGGTAAGCTAATGTTACTTAATTTATTAATTAATTCAGAAGTGTTTTTAACTGAATATTTTGGAGTGTATCCTAAATTATTAATTATATTATTTAATGTTTTAGCTAGCATGTGGTTTGGTGCATGTATGTATGAAACTACAGGTCTAATAGGAATGTTAGGTTTATGTATTTTAACTAGACCGTATAATTTTGGTGGTTGTGGATTTGGATATATTATGTTATGTTTCTCGTATGGTGTTAAAGTAATTTCACAATTTTTAATTGTTTGTTTTATTTGGTTTTGGTATTTATTTGTTGGATCTCTATTTAAAATTTCTAGATTAGAATCTGTTATAAAATCATTGACTTTTTCTAAATAATCATTTTTAGGTAAAAATACTAAAGTGTTTCCCTTATCTGCCCTAACAGAAATTAAATTATTTACTCTAACTTTTTCCTTAATTGATTTAATTAATGAAATATTATTATTTGTATTATATCTAAATTTATCGTTTATCGAAATTCTTTTTAATAAATTAGAAATTTGAGACTTTGCATAATTTAAATGCCTCTCTTTTATAATATTTTCAGAATTGACTGCTAAAATTTCTTTTATATTATTATCTAATTTTGGAAAAGTGGAAAATTTAAAACCTTTATTTAGAAACGTCATTTCTTTGTCATTAAATATTACGTTAGATAAATTTAGTACACGAGGATGAAAATTTATAATTTTATTAGGTTTTTTAGGTTCAATAGATTTTTGTTCTCGTTCTAATCTAGAATTTTTTTCTTTTTGTGTATTATATTTTTTAAATTTAATTTTACTAACTAATTCTCTAATGTCATTATCAAAAATGTCAAATTCAATGTTATGTAATTTGTTAACTAGTTCTGTGTATAGTACCTTTAAGTAAATGTGCAAATTGTCTCTGACAAAGAAATGACGTTTCTAAATAAAGGTTTTAAATTTTCCACTTTTCCAAAATTAGATAATAATATAAAAGAAATTTTAGCAGTCAATTCTGAAAATATTATAAAAGAGAGGCATTTAAATTATGCAAAGTCTCAAATTTCTAATTTATTAAAAAGAATTTCGATAAACGATAAATTTAGATATAATACAAATAATAATATTTCATTAATTAAATCAATTAAGGAAAAAGTTAGAGTAAATAATTTAATTTCTGTTAGGGCAGATAAGGGAAACACTTTAGTATTTTTACCTAAAAATGATTATTTAGAAAAAGTCAATGATTTTATAACAGATTCTAATCTAGAAATTTTAAATAGAGATCCAACAAATAAATACCAAAACCAAATAAAACAAACAATTAAAAATTGTGAAATTACTTTAACACCATACGAGAAACATAACATAATATATCCAAATCCACAACCACCAAAATTATACGGTCTAGTTAAAATACATAAACCTAACATTCCTATTAGACCTGTAGTTTCATACATACATGCACCAAACCACATGCTAGCTAAAACATTAAATAATATAATTAATAATTTAGGATACACTCCAAAATATTCAGTTAAAAACACTTCTGAATTAATTAATAAATTAAGTAACATTAGCTTACCACCACTATGTAAAATAGTTAGTTTTGATGTTACGAGTATGTTTTCACAAATACCCCCACAGGAATGTATTTCTTTATTAGAAAATGTTTTAGTTAACAATAACATTGAATTAACAAAAAGGATAGAGTTGATTCAATTATTTGAACTTTGTATTAATGAAAATTATTTTATTTTTAATGATAAAATTTATCTTCAAAAAGATGGGTTACCAATGGGTAGTCCCATTTCACCACTATTGGCTAATATTTTTATGGAAAGTATAGAAGATCAAATATTTGAATCAAATCTATCAAACAAAATTGTATTTTGGTTTCGTTATGTTGACGATATTTTGGCATGTTTTGATAGTTCTTTCGAATACATTGACGATTTTTTAATTTTTATTAATACTTTACACCAAAAAATTAAATTTACACTAGAAATTGAACAAAACAGATCTATTAACTTTTTAGACTTAAACATAAAAATTAATTCAGAAAACATACTCGAATACTCAATTTATAGGAAACCTACACAAACTGATATTACCATACCACATAACTCTTGTCATCACAATACACATAAATTAGCAGCATATCAATCTTTAGTACACAGAGCTCTAACAATTCCATTAGATAAAAATAATTTTAATAGAGAAAGTTCCATTATTAAACAAATTGCATATAGCAATGGTTATAACACTACACTTATTGACACTTTAATTAAAAAGAAAAATTATAAATTAGCTATTCAAAAAGTTTATTCCATTAATAAACATTGATAAAACATTAAAATACGTTTCAATTCCATATTTTGGTAAAATTTCAGAAAAGATTGCTAAAATTATAAATAACACAAATAAATATAAAGTCACTTTTGAAACAAATAAAAATATTCTATACTCTCTTTTCAATGCTAAAGACAAAATTAATGATTTACCAATATCAGGTATTTATAAATTAAATTGTTCACATTGTGATTCAGTATATATAGGTCAAACATTTACAAATTTCAATATTAGGCAAAAAGAACATATCCGTTGTTACAAATATAAACATGCACATAAATCAAATTTTGCTAAACGTTTGTTAGAACAAAATCACACATTAACATCTAATAATACAATTAAATTTTTACACTTTTCTGATAACAAAAATAAATTAAATATTTTAGAAGCTTTTGAAATTTATAAACACACAAAAAACAACATACCTTTAATGAATGAGCAAATTGATCTCTTAGATTCCCCTTTACAGAAGATTTTGGAATAAATATCTTTTTAAAACACTGATAAGCGACTGACCTCCGACGGGTTGACTGGGGCCAGCTGCTTCACGCAGTGTTAGAATAATAGAATCAAGGAGTTACTATATTTTGCATTTGTTATAATATCTTATATTGCTTTTGACAATGGCACAGTGATGCCGAAATACGTATAAAGCGAATAAATCTTGTTATTTCCCGTTGAAATCGATATTTTATTTAATATTTATTATTTATATAATCATGGATTTCAACAAAGTTACGCTTGAAAATGTCAATATACCGAGTGGGTACTTTCAAAGCCGAACATAGGGAAATTGCATTGTAACTGATCTTTATAGGATGGTAATGTCTTTATTATAAAAACCCTCTGCTCTACTGAATACTCGTTATTATTCATATTATTTGATATTAATAACAGAAACATCCACTGATTTCAAATAATTTAATTGACAGAAAAAAAAAAGTTGACAATCATAGCAACCTATATTATTTCAAAATAGCATTATTTTATAATTTTTTTTACAGAAAAAGATAACTAAGTACTAACATTTATTGGTGCCATCAGATGCGCTGTATTTTTGTCGTTCTATTCATACCATTACCATCCTTGTGGGTTTAAATGGCGAGCAGGAATCTATATAAAGGTTAGTTACAATGCAATTCCCCTATGTTCGGTTTTGAAAGTACCCAGACGGTATACAGATTGGTGTCCGTTAATGTGAACATAGAGAGACAAATGCTTACGCACTTTGCATGTATCGACACCTTGATTATGCATTATTTTTAAAATTGTTTTAAACTAGACACAATTTTAAAAATAATGCATAATCAAGGTGTCGATACATGCAAAGCGCGTAAGCATTTGTCTCTCTATGTTCACAATAACGGCCACCAATCTGTATATAGCAATGGTTATAACACTACACTTATTGACACGTTAGTTAAAAAATAAAAATTATAAATTAGCTATTCAAAAAGTTTATTCTATTAATGACTCCAATAATTTCAGAAAATATTGCTAAAATTAGAAACAATACAATACAGTACATTTTAAATTTTAGAGGGGGTGGCTGAGGCGGCTGGGGGGTTGATGACAGACGTCCGGATTTTACGTAACAAGATGTCCCCCTTGCTGTCTTTGTTGACATGTCTTGGCGCTTTCCAAGCAAAAAATAGTTTTGGAAGATACTAAGGGGGGCTAATTTTCGTTGAAAAACCCGTATACCTACTCTGAACTTTGCGAAATTTCAAAAATGGTATAATGTGTGTGGTAATAAGTGTCCCCGTGATTAACTGTCCGAGTGATTAAGTGTCCATGTGATTAAATGTTCCTGATATTAACTGCCCGCGTGATTAACTGTCCGTATGATTAACTGTCGGCGTGATTACATGTCGGTGATTAGGTGTCCTATGATTAACTGTCGCGTGATTAAGTGTCCGGACACGATTCATTATACGATTTAATATTTTGGGTGCCATTTAGGAGAAGCCACCTTCAAATTTAGTGGTGTTATGCTGAGGTATACTGTGTAACTATCAGAGCGAATATTAACATTGTGAATAACTGACCTTTTTATTAATAGCTTATAAAGATATGCAGGTTTTTTTGTATCTATAAGTTTACGAAAAAACATACTATATAAATAGTTAGCTCTGCCTTACTATCTTTAATTCATCATTATAATATGGGGTAACATATTCTCTAAAAGGAATACAATTGATAAACTCATACCCGCATTGAATTTTTTGTAATTTTGATAGATTTTAGAGATAAATATTGAAAATATACATTACAGCAGTAATCCATCTGTGGATATACTAATGTTTTAACTAGATCCAATTTTGTGTCTGAATGAAGTGCATATTTGAATTTATGTAAGTAGATTTTTTAATCTCATAAATGAGCTGGATACAATTTTTTTACGTGACTTTCAAATGTGATATTATCGTCTAGATACATTCCTAACACTTTTGCTTTATCTCTGTTCACTTAATATTTTCATTATTTAATTTTATCATGGGAGTTTGACTTCCCAACACATTACTGCAGACTTATTAGGGTTAATTCTTAATACATTATGTGATGAGGTTATCTAAATCAATATTTATTAGGTTTACACAATCTATAGCCTTACTCAACTTTTTATAAAGCTGAATATCATCTGCATATAGCTGGTAATTTAAGTAAGTTAGCGACAGAAGCATGTCAAATGTAAAGATTGAGAATAGTATGCGTCCTAAAATACTATCCTGAGGCACTCCACTTTTTGTTGCCAAGGAATTAGATAGCTTATCACCTATTTTAATGTACATACGAGCTAAACCATTGCACACTTATGTTTTCCAACCCGATGTAATGTAATTTGGCAGTACCTAAGCAAGTCAAAATTTACCACATCAAAAGCTTTGCTCTGATCAAGCAGTATAAAAAATGTTATCATTCTGTTATCCATCGCTAATGAAACATCATTCATTCCCTTTGACATTGCTGTCTGCGTTCTGTGTGCTTCTCGAAATTCTGATTATAATGCTGGAATTATACTATGCTTTTCTAGGTAAATTTTTAACTGTAATGCAGCTACTTTTTTAATATCTTAGACATAACTGGTAAAATATTTATTGGTCTGATATCTGATAGACACTTGGGATCGACATCAGATAACTATAGCATTTTTCCATATTTCCGGAAATATTCCTTTACTAAAGCTTTCACTGTTTATATTCACTATTATATCTATACAGAATGCTAATACAATTTTTAACATTTTCAAATTTATGCCATCAATGCCTGTCGCATTAGATTTTATTCTTTTAAGGGCTTTATATACGTCATTATTGCTTATCTCTGTGAATACAAAAGAATATTCGGGTTTCATTTTATTGTTTTTATATAACTCAACTACATTATTATTCACCTTACCGTTCCCTGCTACATTATTGATCGAAACCTCAATTGACCGAACCGCAAGTTATCGAAAAAAATTTCAAAGGCTATATGTATTATTTATTATTTAAAAACAGTTATAATTTAAAGTTACATTTCAAAATAACTTTGAAAATATTAAATGTAGTTTGTGCTAATGTAAAATGGTTAATCTTGACATTATTAATTTTAAATTCTTTTTAAGGGACGGCTTCAGCTATCACTTTTTTCAAAATACAGTATTAAAGGCAAACAATAATTAGTTATAAAAATATTAATTTGAAATAAAATAATGTTATCGAGGTAACTAAAACAGATATTAGGTATACCTCATCGGTAAAGCCTGAAAAATATTTGACTGTGCCTATACATAGAGAGTTGTCTATTACAGTTTACCCAAGTAGAATTATTTTAATACTTCAGATAACGGAGGTTCCAGCTGATTCTTCTTACCAGACTCACCCTATAACATATTATACTGGTACATTTCAGGTTTGTTACAAACTATTCTTTTTATACTGGGAAAAAGATAGAATTAGAAGAATGCACCATTGCGTAACAAATTCTTTCTGGGATACCAACGTGGGTGATAAAGCTACCGAAACTGAATTAAATAAATTGTTCCGGTATGTGCTAATATTTGTTTCAATCCAATTGTCTATGGTTATGACAGTATACACATGGTTTTGCATATTTCCTATAGCCATATATCCACCTAATGTAAGACAACTCCCTCTTCAAATGTGGTTCCCTTTCAACACAAATCCTAGTCCTTTTCACGAATTTCTTTACGGATTTCTTTGTGCCAGTGGGGCAGGAAACTTAATGATAATTTTATTCTTCGACTTTTTGTATATTTATTTTTCCCAACACCTTATTGTACAATTGAAACTACTGCAAGCAGTTTTGGCAAATTCCACGGAATATACAGATTCTTCGGACGATACTTACGTTTTACGAAATGACGACATTCAGAATTTATTCTGCAAACGTCTAACCACGTACATACATCATCATGCAGAGTTATTACAGTAAGTGTTTAACTACATATGCATATTGCATTTAAATCATTGTTTTCTATTCTAGGTTTGGAGAAGATCTTAAAATATTTTCTTCCATAAGTATTACAATTCAAGTTACAATGAGCATGTTAACCCTAATTACTTTGGGATTTGGCATAACAAAGGTAACATACCAAGTTATATTCGGGCAGAGACCAGTTCGTTCCCGTGTATATCTTTATACTCCTAATGGCAACCCAATTCGCTCCCAACTATGTTAAACGTACTCACAATCATGAATGCGATTATTTAAAGTAATTAGTCAATACAAGCTACACAATTATGCGAAAGACCTATGAAAATTATACATAAGGAACTGAGAGCTAACGATATCGATACGGTTATCATCTCTGACCTTACTCGTGGGCGAAAAAATATGTATCGTGCTCGACGATCAGTACGACCAATACTATCTAAGGACTGGAGGATTTACAGAACTGTTTAGACCAATATCCTGTGAAAACAAATAATAATGAAATGTTTTTGTGCCAAAACAATAAAGCTAATCATATTATTATGTTTTCGTGCGCCACCAATATCAAATTTCTATGCACAAACATAACATCTTTGTATGTAGATGGAACTTTGAATATGCCCCTAAACTTTATTCCAACTACATATTTACAATACATGAAAGTTGTACGGTAGTTAAGCTCATTTATGATTCGAGTGTTTACGAAAAACAAAAATTTAATTTTTCAAGAAAAGAGAGATATCAATCGGGTTTAATTAATACCCAAAGTATGGTGGGGATGGGACAACTAACCGTCGTCGATTGGCCGTCGCCGACTGGCCGTCGCCGATTCGCCGTCGGACAAACTCGCCGTCGACTAACTCGGCGTCGGTCAACTCGCCGTCAGCGGAAACAAAATGATTATTATTTTTTGTAACTGTAATCAGTTTATTCACAATCTCATTTCATCATTGGAATGGTGTAGTTAGGGAACTCTTTAAGTAACCCATTTGTTAATTATTGTAATTAGGTAATGACCACCATTCCTTAATTTGTTTGTAACTGCAATCAGTTTATTCACAATCTAGTTTTATCATTGGAATGGTGTAATTAGGGAACTTATTAAGCCGACGACGAACTCGGGATTTCAGAATGTTTTGTTTCATAACAATAAACTGATTGCACTTACAAATATATATTTTTTATTATTTATTTATTGCAGTTACAAATAATTTAAGGGATGGTGGTCATTACCTAATTACAAATAATTAACAAATCAGTTACTTACTAAGTTCCCTAACTACCATTCCAATGATGAAATGAGATTGTGAATAAACTGATTACAGTTACAAAAAATAATTATTATTTTTGTTTCCGTTGACGGCGAGTTTCCCGACAGCGAGTTTGTCCGACAGCGAGTTTGTCCGACGGTGAATCGGCGACGGCCAATCGGCGACGGCCAGTCGGCGACGACCAGTTGTCCTAGACTGTTTCTTACAGATTTAGTGTAGTTGCGGTATTATAATGCATTATACCTATACATATATTTTATATGTTAAGTAGTATTAATCAGTATTGGTTGTATGACTTTATATTTTTTTAAATAAATAGTAATGTAACTTTATATCACTTTGGCAAAAACCATATTATAATAAAATAATATGAACATTTGTGATTGGCCGAAACTGAGGAATAACAGATGATATGAAAATAATAACTTAACGCTAAGTAATTAACGTTAACGTATTGGTACGGACTCATTAGGACTTTAAATAATCACATTAACGATCGGCAAGCCGCTTAAGGTGCTTGGGAGCGAATTGGGCTATCCCAGGGAGCGAATTCGGTTCTCATTAGAACATACGGCAGCGAACTGCACCCTGTCCTTATATTCAGTCTCTCAACCCGTTCGGCAAAAACCATATTATAATAAAATAATATGAACATTTGTGATTGGCCGAAACTGAGGAATAACAGATGATATGAAAATAATAACTTAACGCTAAGTAATTAACGTTAACGTATTGGTACGGACTCATTAGAACTTTAAATAATCACATTAACGATCGGCAAGCCGCTTAAGGTGCTTGGGAGCGAATTGGGCTATCCCAGGGAGCGAATTCGGTTCTCATTAGAACATACGGCAGCGAACTGCACCCTGTCCTTATATTCAGTATCTCAACCCGTTCGCTACTTTAAACTACTTTTTATTGCTAACAACATTAAACGTTAACATACATACAGGGTAGCTATTAAAGATGGGACGAAAGTCGTAACGCTCAAACGCTTTGAGATATTATTTAAAATTTGGAACACTTCAATACGACATTACTTCGCATGTTTTATAGTACAGAAAAATTTTCTTTGCTCATACGTTCGGAGCCTGACCGCCATCTTGAATTTTCTTAAATGATAGTAGGGGTAACGCAATACATCATTAGAAAGTTTAACTTTTTCTCTTTCTAATCGTGGTAAATTAATATGGGGTTACATAAGAAAATAATGCAAAAAATTTAGAACAGAATTTCCCGTATACTCAGACGGCTATTTATTGTATGCTTTAAATTAAATTAAAATGCTTTAGGTAGGTAGCTCTCACTAGACTGAGCATCCTATACTAAGAAAGTGGACCCAAGTCCGCCATATTGCTCATCTGTTGCTTAGTAATTTATATTTTAACTTAAATACGTTGGCGCGACTGTGTAAACAAAGTTCCTCACATGTTTGTGTCAACCTAACCTCATTTTTTAAAGGTTGAAAAAAGGTAAAAATTAAATTAGGAGGTATTTTTAATTGTCTTTAGAGGTAGAATACATATTTAGAGGTATAGGCAATGTAAATGTAGCAATACGGGTGAAGTGTGATGCAACGCTGTTTAGAAAATCTTCAAAATGCTAGAAGGTATTCCAGAAATAATAACGGAGAGAGCTGAAAAGGCTGGAAGAGAATTATTAACGAAAAAATCTCGATCATTCTCCGATCGAGATTAACAAAAATTTGAAGACTGGACGAAAACAAATTCCGTGAAAACTGTCAATGAAACAGTTTTATTCGGTTATTTTCAGGAACTAGTACGTATTGTTGCTATTTAAATCAATTTCTTAAATTTTTAGATATTTCAGCGTATATTTTTGTGTATCTTTTACAGTCAGAATCATTCAGCCCAAACTCATCAGTCATTATGTTCCAAATATTCAATGCTAAAATCTACATTGCTGATCAACTGTACAGGAAAATACAGTCGGCTGAGGGTCTTTTTAAAACAATTATCGAAAGGATATGATGTTCGGAAAAAATCAATTCCATTGCTATACAATTTTTAAGGGTTAATGACACTCATTACAGTTGTCAATTGAATAATAATGACACTACGATTGAATAATATTACTCAATCGTCCTGACAAATTTAAATAAAACAAATCAAATTTTAGTAACTGCAATAACATTAGGTACCGTAAGGCGGTGTTACTTTGCCACGATTTTGACATATTTCTCGTAATATTTCCCTTATTCCAGAACTGATAGCTCTAAAATTAAACTATGTGGAACATTAGACATTTCTCCATCGATTTGTTGTAAAATATTTATAGAAAAACACTTATAACATATTTTTTTATTTTTTTGAACAAATGGCAAAGTCACCAGCACTGCGGTGTGACTTTGCCAGACACTATAACTCCCTGAGTATGCACTGTAGGTAAGCTACAGTGGTGTCTTTACACGCACAAAATTATATATTTCAATGTTCATTTTTTAAAAATTCGAAAAAGGTCAATAAATAGGCATTTTTATGAACAATTTCTCTATAGGCACTTATCAAATACAAAACTTCACAGATAAATTCAATAATATAATAAAAAAATCAAAAACATATTTCTAACAATCAAAAATAACTAAGTAGGTACCTACCTAACTTTAAAAAAATCCTGAAATGGTACTTATTGGATATTGGAGTTCATGAGTCGAAGCGTACGGACGTGAATTCCGCGTGCAGTCCCATACAATCAAAATCAGTGAAAATATTAAAATATTTAACATGCCGTTTACTAGAGACCAGGTGGATGACATAACCAACATCTTAAAAAGTGCGTCAGAAAAAATAGTAAGTGATGAAAACTTTATTAAACTAATAGCAGAAGCAGTGGCGAAAACAGTATCTGCGACAGTATTGCAAGCACTGGATAAGAAATTCGAAGAACAGAAAAAAGAATTAGAAACCCTGAAGGCTGAAGTCAAACAATTAAAAGAACTAAACAAGGTCAACGAGCAAAACATCGAAACGCTTAAACAATATACACGAAGAAACTCGCTCCGCATATTTGGCATTAAGGAAGAAAGAAATGAAAAACTACAAGAGAAAGTGATGCTTTTCTTTCAAAACTACTTTAAAGAAGAAATACCAATGGGACAGATAGACAGAATGCATCGTGTGGGAAAATACAGGAACAGCCACACAAGAGCAATAATAATTAAGTTTGTGTCTTATCAATATCGGGCGCTAATATTTAGAAAAAAGAAAATGTTAAAAGGAAGCGGCATCACCGTCAAAGAAGACTTAACGGGCAACCGCGTGAAACTTTTGAAGCAAGCGGAAGAAAAATACGGACAAAAAAACAGCTGGACAAGAGACGGTAGAATATATGTAAGTTCAAACAACGAAATAAAAGTTATTAATTCGCTGGATGATATAGTGTAAATTAAGCGGAAATGTGCGCAGTAAAAATACATTATCTATAATTAAGATTGTATGGGAAATGCAATGCAATATTTTTTGTTGGTACATACGTATTTAATTTTTATTCTATTTTGGTTGGAACATAAATATATTTATTTAATTTTTTTTGTTTTTATCCTATAGAAAAATACACACTTATATATATATTTTTTGTAATTTAAAATGGACCAGTACATTAGAGATTTTGCTTACAAAGAAACTAGGGCAGAAGAAATACATGATGAACGCGAATACCTCAACATATTGCAATCTAATGATAGTGGCATAAATTTTTCCATCTTTCACAATAATATTAGAAGTATAAACAAAAATATAGATGAAATGTTAATTTTGTTACATAAATTTGAATTCAACTTCGACTGTATAATTCTTACCGAAACTTGGAAAGTACACGATCCAGATTTTTTTAAGATCCAAGGCTTCAATATAATTTATAATGACGGGGATGTTAATCAAAACGATGGGGTGATAATGTACATAAAAGACAATTACAATTATAATATCGAAATTATCAATATAGGCGCAATCAAAACAATTCAAGCAACCATCGACGTTTCAGATAATATAGTTGTGGTGAGCGCTATCTACAGAGCCCATTCGACATGTGTCTATGAATTTAATAATAACTTCGAAAATTATTTAGCAAATATTCCTAAAGCCAACTCAAAACATCATTTTATCGTAGGAGACATGAATATCGACATTAAATCGAATTCGGATTACTGTCAAAATTATCTAAATATAATGGAGGAGGCTGGGTTTATGCCATTAATTAATTCATATACAAGAATTTTTAATGATTCTAGATCCTGTATAGATCACATATTTTTAAAAAGCGACAGATATGACGCTTGTAGCTCGTATGTAATAAAAACTCAAATTACAGATCACTTTCCTATCATATCGCGCATAGAGATAAAAATGTCATCTTTGCCAAACAATTCTATAGCTAATATCATTTCTAAACTAGACCAAACCAAACTAGCTAATATTTTAAAAAATGAAACCTGGAACGAAATATATGAGGCAGAGGGTGTAGATTATGCTGTAGGTATCTTTGAGAATAAAATTAAAAATGCAGTCGATACATCAACTAGCTTCATACGAATAAAGCGAACGCAGCGGAAACGTAATCCTTGGATAACGGGCGGCCTCTTAAAAGCAATTACTATAAAAAATGAATTATACAAAAAATCTTTAAAACAACCCGATAACATAACAATTACTACTGAATATAAAATATATAAAAATAAATTAACCAACTTAATAAAAGACGTAAAACAGAGCTATTACAAGAACAAAATTGAACAGAATCAAAATTCAAGTAAAGTATTATGGAATATTGTAAAAGACTTCACAAACAAGAATTCTAGTAATTCAGAAATAAAAGAGATAAAGATTGATAATAAATTAATTACTAATAAAAAGCTAATTGCAAATAGGTTTAATGATTACTTCACTGAAATTGGCGAAAAAATGGCTAATGAAATAAACGAACCTACTGCACGTATTGGTAAGAGAGATACGATAGGACATTCAATATATCTATATCCTACTGATACAAATGAGGTGAAAAAATACATAAACGAATTAAAAAACAATAAATCTCCTGGATTAGATAACCTAACATCAGAAATTTTGAAAAAAAATGCCGATTACATAAAAGAACCATTAACATTTATAGTAAATAAAATTTTAGAAACAGGATGTTTTCCATCATCTTTTAAAATAGCTGTAATAAAACCATTGTTAAAAAAAGGCGATAAATCAGAAGTTAGTAACTATCGACCTATATCTCTTCTATCTAATTTTGCTAAAATAACAGAAAAGGTTATCAAACATAGAATTATGCTCTATCTAACTAAATATAAACTAATATCAGATAAACAATTTGGTTTTAAGTCTGGAGTGTCGACAGAAAATGCAATAGCATATTTAACTAACAACATTTATAAAGCTTTAGATAATAGGCAATATATCATCCTTTGCGGATGATACAGTAATACTTTATACTGCAGATACGTGGAATGAGCTTAAAAACTTAGCGCAACAAGAATTAGGGAAAATTAAAACTTGGTTTGACCAAAAACTATTATCCCTAAACTTTCAAAAAACTAAATACATTCATTTTACGTGTCCCATAAATAAATCCCAAACCTCAGAAAACCTAGTGATTACAAATGGAAAAGCTAAACATAACATTCAAGCCACTAGAAGCATAAAATATTTAGGTATAGAAATTGACCAACATTTAAAATGGGATATTCATGTTACTCATATTATAAAAAAATTAAGACCTGTCCTTTTCCAATTTAAACAACTCAAGCAAATTTTAGAACTAAAACACTTAAAAGTTCTCTATCATTCATTGGTTGAATCACATTTTTGCTATGGAATAGTTGGTTGGGGTGGCATCGCAAAACAACATGTAATAGGTCTAGAAACATTACAAAAATACTTCCTTAAAATTATGTTTGGCAAAGACCGTCTATATCCTAGTGATTTATTATTTACAGAAGCACAACTTTTTGATATAAGACAGCTATTCTGTTACAGACTACTATGCTTACAATTTAAGACGAAAGAAAACCTAAAAGAAATTACACACAATTACAATACCAGGTACAAGAGCCACGCAGAGACACAAGTAGAAAAATCTGAAAAAACTATCGGGCAGCGTTCATATTACTATCTTGCACCACGCATATATTCTAGTCTCACACAAAGAATAAAAAAAAGTAAGAATATTAATGTATTTAAGAAAGAACTAAAGTGTTGGATGAAAAACACCCCTAGGTACATTATACATGATCTAATCTTACTTTAATTACATCTATAATTTGTTAAATTAGCTCTACATTACTCAATTGATCCTTACGTTTCTAGATTTAGATCTATAAATAATCAATGCTCAAGCACAAGTGTAAACTTCTTTGAGCCAAGTCCGTTTTCCTCGTTTATTTCTGAAGCCTTAGTTTGAAGTAAGCAAACAAATATGTATTGTCTTTAAAGAAATAAACACCCCTGAAGGCACTCTCAATGTTTTTCTAATCCGTCAAACCAAGATGTTCTACAAGGGATTTCAGTAACGGCGGGAACGAAACTTTATTCACGGTCTCCTTGGGATTCTTTAACTTGTATTTTTGCAAAATCCCCCTCCAAATTCGTTTCATTGGACCATAGTATCCGACATCCAGTGGCTGTGTCAGATGTGTGGAGTTGGGTGGGAGAAACACAAACCTAATCTCGTGGCGCTGGCATGCTACTACAACACTATGGTCCAGATGAGACGATAGATTATCGCCGATTATAACCGTAGGGCCCTTTCTAGTTTTACTCCAGGGAATCACTATAGTTGAAAACCAGTCTTGAAAACAATATCCATCAAACCAACCAGATTTTGATCGATTATATCTGGTATTTTTAGGACCGCCAATCGTCCACTGATCATATATTCTCTCCGCCTTGTATACCACGTAAGGTGGCAAAACATCCATATTCCCAGTTATAGCAAACATGACGGAAATCGACGTCTTAGTCGAATTCATCACCCTCTCGGGGTACTTCATACCTCGCCGGAAAATGCATTTGGCCGATCCGGGGTCGTCCGCAAGATTTGTTTAGTCGAAATTCAATATATTTTCTTTCGGTACGTTTTGCAAACTTTGGGTAAGATTGCGAAAATATTCCTGGAACTTCTGTTCTGTATTTTGTGCACGAACGCCTTTTATATTTTGACATGATCTTCGCGAAAGTCTGTCTTTATGTCTCTCTAGAAAGTTTAGACTCCACTCTTTACCAGGCATATTACCATTTGAAAATGTTTTAATACGTTTTCCTGCACGATCCAAATATCTTGCCACAACTACTCGAAGATCGAAAGAGGTTAGTGGACTGCCGTACTCTGCAGCGATTAACAACACGTCCACTATTTGACGTTCTTCAGCTTCAGACAGTGCGGTTTGGCCACCAATCTTTTTTTCATGTCTATGTTTGAATTTGTTCCATAAAGTTTTTCTGGGTATGTTATATAACTCTGATGCGGCTTTGAAAGTGATTGGTGTCTTTTTTAACGCATTAAGTGCTCTTGATAGTTGCTCGTCGGTATAATTTCTATACTTCCGAGATCCCAATGTCTTTTTGTACACACGACCCATTTTCTGGAAAAAAAAATAAATGGCAAAGTCACCCATGAATAAA
The DNA here is from genome assembly GCA_963082805.1 of Hemicrepidius hirtus. Classification (NCBI taxonomy): domain Eukaryota; kingdom Metazoa; phylum Arthropoda; class Insecta; order Coleoptera; family Elateridae; genus Hemicrepidius; species Hemicrepidius hirtus. The sequence continues at coordinate 26,462,926 of OY720159.1, forward strand.
CGCCACATTTTGAAATACCCTGTATATACAAAACTGTTGCACCTAGCCTCCTAAAATTTTGGCAAGGTAACCTCAATACATTGAGCGAGGAAGCAATACAATTAAAAAGTGCTCGAACAAAACGATAATTCGTCCACGTACCTTAGCAGTTCAAGTTTCCTAACTTGCTCTTTTCTACTTGTTGTGAAAAATAATTATTGCACGACCTACACATAACTCGACACTGATTGTTTTGCGGCTAAAACATGTTGCCATCATCACTTAAAATGGACATGCGCGCAAAAGTTGCATTGTTGCCACTTCTTGGAAAATATGATTTTCTTTTATCCGTGAAGTGCAACTGGGTAAAGTCACCCAAAGTAACCCCGCCTTACGGTACTATCAATTATTATGTTCATAAAAATTAGGTCTAGCAATGTTTGTCAATTTTCTCAATAAAAATGATCTGAAGTTTATCTATTTATTTTTGAACTTTTATTATGACGAAATAACTTCCTGTGTATTTTGTGCACTACCTTCTTGATTTCAAGAGGAATCAAGAAGGTCGTGATTTTGTGCAACACTATTTGACAGAACTGTTATTTTTGTATTATTATAGTGTTATTTTTGTGTTGTAAGAGTAAAAACATACAATGGTGATGTGCTCTGCTATTTCGTGCAAAAATGAGAAAGGCAAGACCATAGGAAAATCGTATCGTGCGTAAGTCAAGAGACCAGATGGTTTTGAATTTCATGGTTTAATTTTCTACTAAAATGTTTTAGATTCCCATTTTCTAAACCAAATCTTTTACACAAGTGGGTTGAAGTTTTAAATAGACAAGGTTGGTTTCCAAAAAAACAGTGTTTTGTGATCACTTCAAGGAATGTGACTTTTATCGTACAGGTCAAATAACCAGATTAAGACTAGAGGCCGTTCCTTGCATATTTGTAATTGAGTCAGAGGTAGATTTACAATCACTGGACAGAGCTAATTGTGCTGCCGATGATGAAATTATTGCAGAAGCTGACATTTTTCAAAATTCAATATTGGAAGAGACAATTATTGCATCAACAGAATCCTCAAATTGTTATTCAATCCATTTGGATCATTCATATGCTATTAGGGATAGCCCCCGAAAATTAAAACGTAAACTTTTGCAGGAAACAGAAAAAACGCATGTTGCTAAGAAGAAATTAAAACTATTGCAGAAAAAGTTCAATAGGATGACGAAGAAGGTAAAAGATCTTAAACAAGTAGTTGATAATTTAAAGGATGCATTATATATCTCTCAAGATGCTGCAGTAGTACTTGAAAATCATTTTTCCGGTGTAACTGGGGAATTAATGCAACGCATGCTTAAAAATGCAGAGCAACCTTGCCGAGAAAAATACCCAGCTGATTTGAGAGCATTTGCACTCACTTTGCAATATTATTCAACAAAGGCATACGATTATGTTAGAAAAACATTTGGGTTAGCACTTCCCCATCCTGTAACCTTAAGAAGCTGGTACAGCTCAGTAAATGGCGAACCTGGTTTTACAGGGGAAAGTTTTAAAGCTTTACAATCAATTGTATTATCAAAGCAAAGTAAAGGTCGGCAAGTTCTTTGTGGTCTAATGCTTGATGAAATGAGTATTAGAAGGAAAATTGAATATGATGGAAAGAAATACCATGGGTACGTTGACGTTGGCTCCAATATGGATTCGGATTCCCTGCCGGTGGCTAATGATGCACTAGTATTTATAGTTGTAGCCCTGAATGGGAGTTGGAAAATTTCTGTGGCCTACTTTTTTATAAAAGGTATGGCTAGTGCAGAACGGGCAAACTTAATAACATTGTGTCTAGAAAAAGTTTGTGATGTTGGAATAAAAATTGTATCTTTAATCTGCGATGAACCATCATGCCATTTTGCATTGTTAGGTTCGTTGGAAGCAAAAATGCAAGTAGAAAATGCCACAGCATGGTTTGAAGATCCAAGAGATAAGCAAAAAATTAATGTGGTACTTGATAGGTATTTGTCATATGCTGAAATTGGTAAGAAATGTTTGGGAAAAAATTGGAATTTTCAAGAATGCCAAAGGTGAAAAAATTGAATACGCCTATATTCTTGAATTACACAAATTTCAGGAAGCTGTTGGTTTAAGGGCAGGAAATAAATTGGCTCTAAAACATATTTGTTTTAAAAAACAAATAATGAAGGTGAATATTGCAGCACAAACACTTAGCGACAGTGTGGCAAATGCCTTACTATTTTGTATGGAGGATTTAAAATTAAAACAATTTGCAGGAGCATCTGCCACAATAGAATTTATTAAAACAATCGATAAATTATTTGATTTTGGAAATTCTAGGAATCCTATAAACCGAGGGCTGAAAGGACTATTACGTTCCAGTAACATGGCTGATTGGTTGCCGTTTGTAAAACAAGCTTTAGATTATTTAAAACAATTACGTGATCCATTTGGAACTCCCATGCATTTGACTCCCAGAAAAACAGCTTTTGTTGGATTTTACCTGTCTACATTATCCATTTTAGATATATTTCAAGAACATGTAAATTCTCCAACGGCCCAGTTATCATACCTCCTTACCTACAAACTGAGCCAAGATCACTTGGAACTTTTATTTGCTCTATACGAGGTCGCTGTGGGTGGAATAACAATCCTTCATGTAGGCAATTCACTGCTGCATACAAAAAATTATTAATTAAGCATGAAATAAAATGCTCACAAGGTAATGTGATCCCACAAGATAACACAAACATTTTGTTTGCCACTAAAAATACTTGCAGCGAAAGTATTGATATTGCAGATATGGCAAACATGAGAAGAAGGGAAATTAGTTTCGAGGAATCGAATGAAGACATTCCAATTTTAAATTTTGAATTTCCAATTGGGGGCAGTGAATTTTTGTACAATATAATAACGTATGTTAGTGGTTATTGCATAAAGATGGTGCGCAGGAAGATTAAATGCACAGTCTGCTTAGATGCTCTTGCCTACGATGAGGATTCTGTTGATAAGCAATATGGTTATGACCTATTACCAAGGAAAAAGAGGGGTGCCTTAATAATTCCCTCAGCAGGAGTAATAACTGTTTGCCGCACAACTGAAAAACAAATTGCAGAAGCTTTCCTGAAAATTAGATTGCATCATGAAAGTAAAAAAGAAAGTGAAAAATTAAATGGAGATTCAATAAGAAAACAACTCTCACGATTAATTATATTTAGTCATCAATAAAATTGAATCGCTTATTTGGAAAAGGGCACATGTCCAAGTAGTAAATAGCTATTTTCCTAACAAGTGCAGAAAATCGATTTTTCCGCACGCAAATGCCGTTGACAGCACGACGCGTAGCGGAGTGGTGTCAAGCATTTAAGTGCGGAAAAATAGGTTTCTGCACGTGTTAGGAACAATAGTTTTTCTACTAGCGTGCGGAAAATGCGTTTTTCCGCACGCTAGTAGAAAAACTAGTGCGGAAAAATCCTTTGCCGTACGGTGCGGAAAAGTGGATTTTCCGCACTAAAAAATGTGCGGAAAATGCGTTTTTCCGCACGCTAGTAGAAAAAATACATTACTACATTTTAATACAAATTTATCTGTTAATTCTAACTCCACCAACATTACATTCCCAATAGGTCATGCAAATATATTTTAAAAAGAACACCTTGTCCAAATTATTAAGTTTTATTTGCCTCCTGTAAAATTTGTTTTTTTTGACATGTGCCCTTTTTGGCCCTTTTCCAAATAAGCGATTCAATTGTACAATAATTTATAAATATTATAATTACGAGGTATTTGCTTTCATTTTTGTCGACAACTATGTCCTTTATTTGTAGTTTATGTATCTATTAAGACAATGTCATATCCACACGAGTTGGATTAAATTCTTCGGGGTAGTTTCCATTTTTGTGTATCGTTTTATCTAATACTAATCCTATTTAATTCTAACTTATATTTCTATTTTTTGAATTTAGGAAAGTTAGTTTTGTGTTTACTGGTGGTAAATACTTATCGAATTATAAGTTGTAGGTAACTGACGGCGTGGTGCGATTTATTCTTTCCCTGTTAGTTTTTTCAGCTGATATTTTTGTTGAACTAAAATTCTTTTCTGCATATCCGCTACTTGAATTTCTAAATTAATTCTTATTCCATTTGCTCCAATAACTTAAGCTGCAGTGTTTGAGAATTTTCATTATTATAATAATTGTGCTCCTTTAGGCAATCATAGAACTTATATTGACGTTTTCTTTTATTTTCCATAACTATACTTTGTTTAACCAAGATATGCAAATAGACTCCGCCCCTTGAGCGTGATGAACACTAAAGCCAGTTTCACATGGTACATGGTACAAAGCGGGAAATTCAAAAACTATTCATTTTTAATCTAATTTTTTTTTATTTTAAATGATAACACTTCTAGTGTCAGTATATGAGATTTAACTATTTTAAAGAATATCTTTCAGCTCGGAAACGTTCTGACAAGACTGACAAGAAACAACCGGAAGTGGTTCGTAAACGTCACTGAAAATTAGCGCAGTTGTGTGTTGTGGGTTTTAAAAATACGACCAATTGAAAAATTATATTCAACTTTTGACAGCGTTTATGGGGCGGAGTGTATTTGCATATCTTGGTTAAACAAAGTATATAAAATTCGCTGACCTAAATTAGGTTATACCAGTTTAAGGTTATGTATCCTGATGTTAAATGCTTGGTTAAATGTCATAACAACTTTACTACCATGATACAATCTTCGCAACATCAAAAGTCACTAACTAAAGACTAGCAATATGGCCGTTTTTTTTGGTCCCATTTTTGAAGGTCATGCCCGTATAGATGCTCAGTCTACGTCAGTATATAGGTCAGTGGTAGCTCTGCATTAACACAGCACAAAATTAAACAAAAAACAAAATAAACAAACAATGAATAAACAAGGTAACTATTAAAATTAAACAGTTTGAAAAGTTAAAAAAAGCATAGGTACCTACCATGTGATTGTTAAAACTATGGTATCAAAGCACTGCTTAAATTTACTAAGATATTCTGTCACCATACCCAATCATCATCAGAATTTCCATACGGTCGGTTTCTGTCGACCAATCCATGTTTAACAAAATTCAGATTGTTAAATTTCTAAGAAAAGTATGACAATGTACCTACTGTCATCTGCTAAACAATTCTTCATTGTTTTTGTTTAATTTTGAAGCTCTGTTAAAGCAAAGCCACCTAGAATTAAAGTATACAATAAATAGTCATCTGAGCTTACGGGAAATTGTTTTCTAATTTTTCTCCATTATTCTCTCATGTAACCCCATATTAATTTACCATGATCGGAAAGAGAAGAAGTTAAGCTTTCTAATAATGTATTGCGTTACCCCTATTAAGATTTAAGAAAATTCAAGATAGCCGGACTCCGAAAGCATGAGTCAAAGAATTTTTTTTCTGTACTGTAAAATATGCGAACTAATGGCGTATTGAAGTGTTCCAAATGTCAGAACTATATGTGTAAACGCGTTTGCGCAGGCATTGGCTAGTGTTAGTCAGTCGTGGGCAGACCTCAACAAGGAGACGCGAGCTATCCTGAAAGTGGCAGTTAAATAAATGTACTAAAGAGCCTTGTCTGTTTATTTAAAAGCTAACATCTCAGAAGTGGGATAATAAAACGCCTGAGATCGGGATTCGATCGGAATTTTTTTTTCATTCGGGAAAAGTGAAAAATCGAGAAAAACGAGAAACGTGTTCAGTTCCAAGATGGCGAACTACGATCAAGCCGGTAGTGACTTGGATGACGTGAATATTCCAAACAACAACCTGCAAATGAGTAATAACACGCGAGGGGACAACGCCTTACCAACGTGTACCGGTGGTGTTGGGCCTCAAGTTACAAATTTTGAAATGATGACTCAGATGATGATGCAACAAATGGCGACGATGACACAAATGTTTACCAAGATGGAAGAAAGCCGAGCACGCACAGACGAATTACTACATGGTCTCTTTCAAGAACGTTTTACAACGCCGCGAGAAGACAGAGAAGAGCAAGAACCACAACGAAACAACTATTATGTAATGCCAGACCTAAATAAAACAGTGGGAGATTTTACGGGAAATTGTGGGCCCCAAGCAACAGAGTGGTTGGAAAGAATAAACTCCTGTGCAATGCAACACCATTGGCCAGAAGAAGTGAAACTGGAGACAGCGCGAATGCACCTCTGTTTAGGAGCTAGAAACTGGTATGAAGCAAGGAGAGCGCAAATAACCACTTGGGCTGAATTTGAAATACAATTTAGGGCTAAGTTTATTGTACGACTAAGCACAACTGAACAATGGACGTACATGACGAGAAGAGTTCAACAACCACGTGAAAATGTAGAGGCCTACTTTCATGACAAATACAAGTTATGTCTTGACCTAAACTTGCCTTTCACAGAGACCAAAGAGCAAATTGTGACGGGATTAGAACGAAAACATCTTATTCCGGGATTGGTATTTAAGAATCATGTGAACGCGGACAATCTATTACATGACATTGTAACACTTTACCGAGTGTCGGGTGACAACGGAGGTTTTCGTTCCACAGCGTTTGTGGACCCCGCGAGTAGGGCGCGTAATACGGGACTTCCCCCGCGAGAAGACAATGTGTTCGGAGGTCGAAATGAACCGCGAAACAATGTAATAAAGTGCTTCAACTGCGCATGTTTTGGACATGTCGCAGCCAATTGTTCCCGCCCGCGCGGAATAGATGTCTGTTTCCGGTGTAAACAAACAGGACATAAACACACGGAATGTCCGATAAAATGAGAAAATCGTGCTGAACAATGTATAATTGAACAAAGTCCAGTTGTGAATAATATTGATAAGTTTTGGCGTAAGGTGGAAATAAATGGGAAGGAAATGGATTGTTTAATTGACACTGGGAGTTCAGTATGTACAATAAGGGCGAGTCACTTGATGACGTGACTGCGGATCGTGTATCATTTTATGTGGTGCCTGATTCAGCACAAAGTCCGAACGTGATTGTAGGTAGGTCATTTACCGAGTTGGCACATGTGGCATACGCGAAAGTAGGTGATCAGCTGATATTTGGAAACAGGAACAGTGATCCTTTTAAAGAATTAGAAGTCGAAGAAATTTCGGGACGCGTAAAATTGCGAACTGTCGAGAAAACTGTACTAGCTACACAGAGTGTGAACTACATCCGTGCACAGCATAACGAGGAAATAGCGTTTGTACCGGTCGCCAACACAACATGCGAAGAGATTGAATTACAAAAGGGCGCCGTAGTGGGTTTAATAAACCAAGACAAGATTCAGTTACAACAAAACGCAAATGAACAAAAAGTAATGATAACCGCGGAAATGTTAAGCATTGGCAGTGACGTGCATCCGGATATTATAAGGAAACTTGTAATCGTGGAAGACTGGAAACAAGCGGGAATTGTAAGTGAGACAACATCAAGCTATGCCTCACCTGTGTTATTAGTGAATAAAAAATCAGGACAACCGCGCCTTGTCGTCGATTATCATCGGCTAAATCGTCAAACCGAGAAATCTAATTTTCCTATCGCGACTGTTGATGAACAGATGGAAAATTTAAGTGGAAATGTGTTGTTCACAACATTAGATTTAGCTCACGGTTATTTATAGCTTCCCCTAGACGAGAAGTCCAAATATAAAACGGCATTTATTACGCCAGATTGCACTGGGCAATTTGAACGATTAATATTCGGATTATCAAATGGTCCGTATGAATTTAGTCGGTTAATGGCTTTAGTATTGGGACCATTAAGAAACCAAGTAGCAATGTCATATTTAGATGACATTATTGTGCCGGCAAGAGATTGGACAGAAATGTTGAATAAATTGCGCCTAGTATTTGAAGCGTTAGAAAGTGCAAATCTAACTTTAAAATTGAATAAGTGCAAATTCGGACGAAAGGAGGTGGAATATTTGGGATTTGTGATATCCGCAAGCGGTGTACGCCCGGGGACGGATACGATGGAGGCTATCCGGAAATTTCCAAGGCCTAAAAATGTACACGAAGTACGAAGATTCCTAGGGCTAACGTCATATTTTCGTCGTTTTGTGCGGAACTATGCGGTGCGTGCGCGAGCGTTAAGTGATCTTACGCGAAAAGATAACACGTTTGTATGGACAGAAGTTGAAGAAAGTGTGTTTGAAGATTTACGAAACGCGTTAGCTAGCGACCCTGTATTAAAGTTGTATAATCAGGAAGCGACCGAGACTGTTCTTTTTACCGACGCGTGCAGTAATGGAATTTCGGGAATATTGATGCAAATGCAAGAAGTTGATAAACAGTTGCATTCGATTTACTATGTGAGTAAAAAAAACGACAGATGTGGAGAAAAACTATCGCTCGTCAAAACTTGAGTTAATGGCAGTAGTGTATTGCATCGAGCGCCTTCGAAATTTTTTGATTGGGTTAAAATGTATCGTCTACACAGATTGTCAAGCGTTGGTGTTTCTAAATCCACACAAACCACAAAATCCGCAAGTTGTCGGATGGTATGCGTTATTATCGGAGTATGATGTCGAGTTGAAATATCGTCCAGGGTCAAGGATGAATGACGCGGATGCGCTATCACGTGCACCAGTAACAAAAGCAACTGACACTATGCAGCAAATAAACGACCGCGTTGAAGTTTTGCAGAACACGGATTTGGAGGATTACATCTTGATGATCCAAATGAGTGATGAAAGATTACGCAAGTTAGTCGAGATATTGAAAATACCTGAAAACGAGAGAACAGTGGGAGAAAAGCATGATGCGAATGGTTACGTGTTAAATAATGGACGATTATATCGTAAAACTAACGTGAACGGACAGGGACGAGAACTATACGTGATACCGCGGGCACTCCGTAAAAGTGTTGTTGTGAAAAATCACGATTTAATCGGACATTACGATGTGGATCGTACAGTAGCCAAGATTCGAGAACTTTATTGGTTCCCGCGACTAAAACGATACGTACGAACGCATATTAATGCATGCGCCGAGTGCATAATTAGTAAAATTCCAGGTGGAAAACGACCAGGAGAACTGCACCCGCCACCCATACCAAAGAGACCGTTTGGGCGGATAAATTGCGATCATGTAGGACCGTTTGTGAAAAGCGAAAAAGGCAATATGCATATTCTAGTCGTTATTGATGCATTAACGAAATACGTGAAAATTTACCCAGTTCAAAGAACAAAGTCGGAAGAAACCGTACGAGCACTTGAATTGTTTATAAGCCAATTTGGTATACCTGATCGGGTTGTGACAGATCGTGGAACATGTTTTACATCCGACAAATTTAAAGAGTTTATAGAGAGGCATGGAATAAGACATACTTGAATTCTTCCCAATGGCCGTGGGGAAATGGTCAAGTGGAGCGTGTTCATCAAACGTTAATTCCTACGATAATAACGGCAATGGAAGAAGAAGTTTCTTGGGATGAGAAATTAAGTGAAGTGGAACGCAATTTGAATATTGCTATTAATAAAACCACAAATAAATCTCCATTTGAGGTACTTTATGGATTTATGCCTCGTTTTAATGATGGTCCATTAGCCGCGTTGATACAAGACGAAGAGGATCCAGTATGGAGACCACCACCAGAGATACAAGCAGAAGTTCGAGCTACAATAGAAGAACAAGCAAAGTATAAAACACGTTATGATCGGAGACGATTTACAGGAGTCAAATACAATGTGGGTGACATCGTGTTAATGAGAAGAGTAGCTATAGCGACGGGAGAAAGCACGAAATTACAACAACGTTATCGAGGACCGCTTGTAATTACAGAAGTATTACCAGCAGACACGTATCGAGTAACAAACATACCGGGGAGTGAAGCGCGAACATTTTCGACAACGGCAACCGTCAGTCAACTAAAATTGTGTCGTACTCTAAGCGAACATGAGAGTGAAGAGTCAGCATCCGGAAGTGACGAAGATGATTCTGAAGTGACAATCACAACTGAGAAGATTCCTACTATTGAAGACAGCGCTGCGGCAAGACAGCAAGAAGATACAGTGCGCGACGGAAATAGTGAAAAGAAGCGGAAAGATAAAAGGGTTTCTCGGAAACCAAAATATCTGGCTGATTATGTGTGCGAATTTAGTGAACGTTCTTGACCTATAAGTTGTGCTTGTACGTGAGAAACATCAAGGTCGGTGTAGGTCGGGAATCGCTGAGTGTATTGTCACTATACTTCAGTTTAATATTACAGCTTTTTGCAATAAACATTATTATTATGTTATTATCTAACTTTTGGATTACGTTAAAATATTCTTTGTGTTTTTATATTACCTGTATTTGTATGTTATTTTTTTTTGTTTTGTTTAGATTAAGATTTTTACTAAATGTTAAACTGTTAAAGCAACGAGGACGTTGTTTTCGTCAGGATAGTCGGGTGTCAGAACTATATGTGTAAACGCGTTTACGCAGGCATTGGCTAGTGTTAGTCAGTCGTGCGCAGACCTCAACAAGGAGACGCGAGCTATCCTGAAAGTGGCAGTTAAATAAATGTACTAAAGAGCCTTGCCTGTTTATTTAAAAGCTAACACAAATTTCAAATTAATATCTCAAAGCGGTTGACCGCTACGACTTTGGTTCCATCTTTAATAGCTACCCTGTATAATTCATAACATTATTCAATGCAAGGCCTGATTATCTTGAATTGAAGTTATTAACATCAGCAGCCACCGATGACATGAAAATCTAGGAATGTTTCTGAACTCGTGCCGGTTGCTTTTCTACTTTTGGCTTCGGCTGCTTTTGCTAGCTGTTGCCAGTTACTGAAAGAAATACTACTCTTTCAGAAACTGTAAGCTTGTTATTAATGAAATCCTCAAAATGTCTATCGGTCAAAGTAGAAGAACGACATTCTCCGTGGCGCTTCGAGGTTTAAATCTGTTCCTCATTCCGCTAAAAGTATGGCAGGCTATCATCTACGGAAACAGACGAAACAGTTACCTGTAAAAGATTTTGGGGAACTACATGAGAGGTCATGTTTCAAAAACTATTCATCCCCACCACTTTTGCAGTACACTTGCCCTTCTTATAATATGAAAACAAGCGATCTCTAGTTACTGTTGATGGTCGAAGTATAGTCTGTACAATTTAAGACATTCTATTTTGGCTTAGCGTGTTAGGTCACGACATAAACAATATACCGGGTGAGTCAGACCACCCGTATCAGTCGTTTTTTTCGAAAACGGTTAATCGTAGAGAGTCGGGCCAAAATTTTTTATTACAAAAGCATTCATGAAGAATTGAATGGTGACATTGGCATTCGCTGGAAAAATCGGCATCCTGAAGAGTTTGCTCCAGAATGTCGAGATCTCCAAAATTTCAAATAGCACGGGGGGTCAAAAGTAGTATCGTTGTAAGCAAGTTTTGTAGGAAAAATAATTTTATTACCCCCACCCCTTCAGAGGAATATTCGATTGAAGTTATTAAGTAATTGTACTGTTATTTAGGCAGGATGTAAACGGCCTATGCAACTACATACGTCCTAACAACAGAAATGCATGGAAAATCAGCAGTGGATGAACACGAGCTGACAAGAAGAAGAAGAAAACTGTTACTTAACTTTACATTTAAAAAATGTCTAAAATGTAAGTTTGACAATAGGTCCCCCGATTGTACTCCACTGGATAGAAGAGATGATATGAAGCTGAGAATTCGCAATGCCTGCCGGTCATTAAGTGGTGAAGAAATATTGAGAGCCACTGATAATGTGACTAGAAGAGCTCGACAGTGTTTAGAAGTGGATTGACGACAGTTTGAACAATTATTGTGATATTGTCAAATTTACATTTTAGATATTTTTTAAATCTAAAGTTAAATAACAGTTTTCTTCTTCTTCTTAGCCCGTGTTCATCCACTGCTGATTTTCCATGCGTTTCTATTGTTAGGACGTGTGTAGTTACTTACGCCGTTTACATCCTGCCTCAATAACAGTACAATTACTTAATAACTTCAATCGAATATTCCTCTGAAGGGGTGGGGGTAATAAAATTATTTTTCCTACAAAACTTGATTATTTTTTGAAGACCTTTTCAACGATACTACTTTTGACCCCCCGTGCTATTTGAAATTTTGGAGTTCTTGACATTCTGGAGCAAACTCTTCAGGATGCCGATTTTTCCGGCGAATGCCAATGTCACCATTCGATTCTTCATGAAGGCTTTTGTAATAAAAAAATTAGGCCCGACTCTCTACGATTAACCGTTTTCGAAAAAAACGACTGATACGGGTGGTCTGACTCACCCGGTATAACAGCATCTTTCCCACATTTACATTTTAACAAAAACGTACGTCTGTAATTATAATTCATAACTTTGTTACTTTAATTAAGAATTACACTGTACGTTTAAATTGCTTGTCACCACAATCTGCGAGTTAGAAAGAAATACACACACACACGTGAGGGGTTTCTACGGGAGGTTCTCAAAATAGTAAGCATTTATTTATTTTGCGATTAATAGAATACTGTAAATAGTACAATAGAACTTTATTTAACGATTCGGAAAGATAGTTAACAAACAAAATTTTTAAACAAGTAAATAATAATTTAAATTGAAATTAAGTGGTTGCCTAATTTAAAAGTGGTCTGCTTTTTTTGTACCCAATCAACAGTGCTCTTAAGCACATTTTTCTAACATAATATACTTATTGGTTGTTATAGAAATAATAAATATTAAATAAAACATCGATTTTAACGGGAAATAACAAGATTGCCAAGAGCATAATATAATAGCCTGCACTAGTGTACACTAGTGTAGTGTGTTCGAATTTCAAAATTGACAAATCGTGGTTGCACCAGACAAAAATAAGCAGGTAGTTTTTAACAAGTGTTACATCTGTGACTTGAATGTTCCTATATTTGAGTTTCCCTCTAAATTGAGTATTGGAGTATGTTTTCTGAATTGATTTTTATTTTTAAGTCTAAAAAGTTAATAGACCAGTTTTGTTCAATTTCTAGTGTAGATTTAATTTTTTGATATAAAGTGTTAATAAAAATTAAAAATCGTTAATATATTCGAAAGAACAAAACAGATCTATTAACTTGTTAGACTTAAATATAAAAATAAATTCAGAAAACATACTCGAATACTCTATTTATAGGAAACTTACACAAATTGATATTACCATACCACATAACTCTTGTCATCATAATACACATAAATTAGCAGCATATCAATCTTTACTAACTATTCCTTTAGAAAACAATAATTATTGTACCTAATAGAGAAATTTCAAATTGCATATAGCAATGGTTATAACACTACACTTATTGACACGTTAATTAAAAAGAAAAATTATAAATTAACTATTCAAAAAGTTCATTCTATTAATGACTAATAAAACATCAGTAATAACATGCGCTACAAAAGAATGAGGGTAAGCCTTTTGTAGCGCATTTTATTACTGATGAAGGATTAAAGAGATCCGAAAGCTGACTCTAATTAAAATACGTTTCAATTCCATATTTTGGAAATATTTCAGAAAAGGAAAATTATAAATAATACAAATAAAGTATATAGTTATTTTTAAAACAAATAAAAATATTCTGTAGGTAGGTACACTCTTCAATATTAAAGTTCAATGTTAAAGACATAACTAATGATTTACTAAAATCAGGCATTTACAAATTAAATTGTTCACATTGTAATTCAGTCTATGAAGGGTGTTAATTAAGCACGTAAACAAACGTTAAGGGGCGATTCCTTTATCAAATCTAAGATAAAAAGTTCATACAAACACGGAACCTAAAAAACAGTGGCGTACCAGAATTTTCTAAAATTAGGTAACTGAGGTAGCCCCGATGCACGCCACTGGTGGTACCTAATAAATGAAATTTATTTTGAGCAAACAATTTCACTTTATGAAATACTAACCTAAATCAAGTTTCCTTAGAATACCTTGTTAAACTTCCTGTATCTTGAAAACGAAGCTGTTCAGATTCCGTTTTTGTATGAATTCTTTATTTTAGATTTGATAAAGGAATCGCCCCTAACAGATTGTCTAAGTACTTAATTAACACCCTGTAGAGGTCATACAATTAGAAATTTCAGTATTAGACAAAAGGAACATACCTATCCATTGTAAACATACACATAAATCAAATTACGCTAAACATTAATTAGAACAAAATCACACACTGACATCTAATAATACAATTAAATCTTTACACTTTTCTGATAACAAAAAGAAATTAAATATTTTGGAAGCTTTTGAAATTTGTAAACACACAAAACAATATACCTTTATGAATGAGCAAATTGAGCTCTTAAATTCTCCTTTACTGGCAATTTTGGAATAAAAGATGTATTTAATGGAATCAAGTAATTGCCATATAAATCATTATTCATTTGTTATTAAACATCTTATATTATGCACAGATATTATGCTTTTGACAATGTCACATTGATGCTGAAATACGTATTAAGGAACTAAACCTTATTATTTCCCGTTAAAATCGATATTTTATTTAATATTTATTATTTCTATAATTATGGATGTTAACAAAGTAACGTTTGGAAATGTCAATAAATTAATAGTAGATAATTTATTAACCAATCATAGACAATATAACCTTTCGGATAGAAGACACACTCCCTGTTTGACTTTTTAAACTGCTCAGCGCCTCTTCAGGCGAGGAGAGAAACGAAAACAAAAAATGTGAAATGTGGTATGAATTCAAATTACAAAAATTTCCAAAATAAAATAACTAGCTATACAGGGTGTTTCTAAACATATGCGCAAAATTGTAAGGGCCGATTCCAAGGGTTATTATGATCAGAAAAGTTCATATGAATGTATGTCCTAAACGGCTTACTTTAAAGTTACTATAACTAACAAGATTTAGGGGTTGATTCATCAGATGTTATATTTCTGTTAAACTAAACAACCGTTAGTTGCCATGGATACAGTTGTTGTGACAACTGACAATTGTATCCATGACAGTTGATGAGAACCAATTATTGTGTCAATTGTTGAAGTTTTCTAAAATGAATTACACAAATGCTGAGTTGTGCGATATGCATTTTGTTTACGGTCTTGTCAATTGTAATTCACTTACAGCTAGACGTCTTTATGAAGAACGATACCCGAACCGTGTCATCCCGCATCATTCGATATTTGCCCGTGTTCACCAACGTCTTAAAGAAACGGGAAGTTTTAAAAAACATACCACTGATGGCGGGCACCGACGTACAGTTAGAACTCCACAAGTGGAAGAAATAGTGCTAAATCAAATTGAGGAACATCCTATTACAAGCACCAGAAAAATTGCCTCTGCCTTAAACATAAGTCACCCCACAGTTTGGAGGATATTGAAGAATCAAATGTTGTATCCATATCACATACAACGGGTACAGGCACTTTTGCCAGCCGATTTTCCGAAAAGATTAGCTTTTTATCAATGGATACAATAGAAAATAGCACTAAATCCTCAGTTTTTGGTTCAAGTTTTCTACACCGACGAGGCTAATTTTTCCAGACATGCTATTATTAATTTTCATAATAATCACACATGGGCCGAAGAAAACCCACACCAAACATTGGAAACCCGTCATCAACATAAATTCTCTGTTAATGTGTGGGCCGGAATTGTTGGAGATCACTTGATCGGTCCATATTTTTTGCCGATGAGGTTAAACGGAGAAGTATACCGCCGCTTTCTTGAAGAGGAGCTACCACTACTGTTGGAAGAAGTCCCGTTGCAATTAAGATTACAAATGTATTTTATGCATGATGGTTCTCCAGCACATTTCAGTTTAGTTGCTCGTGAATTTTTGGACGGTGAGTATCCAAATCGGTGGATAGGGCGAGGAGGTCCACAACCGTGGCCTCCGCGATCTCCAAACTTAAATTGTCTAGATTTTTTTCTCTGGGGCCACCTTAAGACATAAGTGTATACGACTCCTATTGAAAATGTTGATGAACTGAGAAATCGGATTGTTGCAGCATTTGAGACAGTTCGAACACCCCCGGTATTCTTGAACGCACTCACCAATCAATGCAACGGAGGATAGAAGCTTGCATTGCAGTTGAAGGCGGTCATTTTCAACAGTTTCTTTAATTTTGTTGTATTAGTGTGTTTTGTTGTATGACCTTTTAATTTATTATTAAACATCCTGTAACTTTAAAACTAAGCCGTTTAGGACATACATTCATATGAACTTTTCTGATCATAATAACCCTAGGAATCGGCCCTTAAAATTTTTCGCATATGTTTATAAACACCCTGTATATAAACATTTTTATTAAACAAATTAATACAATAAGGTAATTATAACATTAGTAACTTGGGTTATGCACATATACATAGGGTCACAATACGATACGATAAATAAATAGGAATAAGCCAACTCAGTATGTATTATAGCTAGAAGCGTTACGTGAATACGTAAACGCTGAAATTATTTATAAAAGAACTTTAATCCTTAACAACTGTAAGAATTAGGCGCTAGTGGTTAGTGGACTAAGTTTGGCTTAAACTCCAGTTCAACTAAACCAAAATTAATTGCCATGGATACAATTTGTGTAACAATTGTGTCCATGGCAATTAATTCTGGGTTAGCTGAATCGGGATTTAAGCCTAAACTGAAAAACTGGCGCTAGGTGTTACCCATATTGATTCCAAATAATGTCCATAAGTTTCAGTCTCCCACTTAACTAACATTTACTTAACCAATTGTTTTAGGTGGACACTAGTTTTACGCGTTTACAAATGGAATTGCTTTTCATAGTAATGGTTGTAGAAATAGGTATCTTTGGAATTCATGGAAGCGAGTTGGAATATGAAGTAAAGTTTTTCAGTTATAAACACATTACACTAGTCATTATATTTTTAGAGCGCATGCGTTGCTCCGGCTGTATATCAATGTCGATGGTATTTACTACGCCCAAAGTTTAGAAGAAATCTAGTATTTTTACAAATGAACGCCCAAAAGGAATTTCGAATATCAGCGGCTGGATTTATTGTTTTAAATAATAACACCTTAGTACAGGTACCCCTAAGTCTTGTCTGTATTCGAATTAATACTATCCCATACATTTTTTTTAGATATTCCGAACCATATTCTCCGCAATTACGTTACTTCAATCCCTTGATGAATCATAAAGATCAGCAAGATATTTTAATTGTTCCACTAAAAGTTAGAATTAATTAGAACACGAAAAGATTAATTAAGTTAGATATTTTAACACGCGCTTTCGCTTCCAAGAGGTTGTCTTAGTCCACAACCTACCCTCATAGTAACACGAGCTCCCCGCCAGACCACTCTGAATACTCCTCTCATCTGTCACCAGTCATGTTATTAGCAGTCCCGTATAAAGACCACCGGAGAAGCACTTCAGAAATAAGGGAAAAACAGGCTCGCTTCTTACCAACAGTGGCAACGACCTGGTTGCGTAATTACCATCTATACTGTTACACAGAACCACATTGCTCTGTACAGCAATATGATTAAGAATAAATTATAAAACGCTCAGTTTTGTTTCTAAACTACTACGCAGCGTTTAGTCGTTCTGTATGGTAATATACCCCCATGTATATACACAAGTCCACTGGGTAAAAATAATTCTTAAACTGCAACTAACCTGAAGCAAAGACTTCGCAAAGACTAGTGTGGGGCGCCCCTCGAACTTTAGGTTAGTTGCAGTTTGAGAATTAATTTTTACAAAAACCCATACAGAACGACTAAGCGCTGCGTAGTAGTATAGTTTAGAAACAAAACTGAGCGTTTTATAATTCTTAGTCATACTGCTGTACAGAGCAATGAGGTTCTGTGTAACAGTACCTATAGATCGTAATTATGTGACTTGGTTTTTGCATAGTATTCAGAGTCACCATTGTTTACTGAAAATATTATTATATTATTATCCTTTTAATACATTTATCGTTTACTTTACTTACTGTTTGTGTGTATTAATAAAACTTTGTTTTACATTATCTAATTAGGAAACAGACGTATTCTTTACTTTAAATCCTGCCAACACTATACTGACGCAGAAATTCGAGCCCCAATATACCAACAAGCATTCAGGTAAATCCACTGCAACGCCCAGATCCAGAGGGATTCCTTGAGGGTTAGATAGTCAGCCAAACAACGCTGTAGGAGGTCAGAAGGTTGACAACCAGAAGTTGGCGCCCAAATTACAATAGACCATCTACATACTCTGATCTCCGCTCTGCACCAGCCACGACAAGCAGAAAACCCGGTCGGGTCTCTTACTAAGTGCAGTAGTACGCGCCTTATATCATCAGCCCGGATAGCCATATAGGCCCAGATAAAACCGCAGCCATTGGGAAAATTTCCAGGTAAAGAACTTCACAGCATCTCATTTGTGCAAACAGAACCCAGCCTATCATTTATCCTAAAAGCAGGCAGTAGTAGTCGTTTCACTCTACCAGTGGCATTCTTCCAAAATCAATGGCCAGAAAAATTGTCGATTGAATACGCGACTTCCTATCCCGAGCGGAGAGGGAAGAAGCATTGCTCCTCACATAGACTGTCGGCAAGTTCATGGGATACATAGACAAAAGAAAAAAAATGTGTTTCATATCGTTATCGTTTATCGTTAACGTGAGTTTAAAGTCGTGCTTGCCGTCACTTCTGGTTAAAGTGGACACATACCCTCACTTGCTTCTTGACATATCGCTTGTGTTTACATCGTTTTTTGCTTTGTGACGGATAGCGTCTATACACGTTGTTATTAGTTGTGACGTAGTCACATGACAACCTTGTGACGACATAACCGATAAAACTCACTCTATCTCGACCAAAGTAGCGTAGCTCCGCCCACCTCCACATTTATGAAACACGCCAACTTTGAATCCGACTTTAAAGTTAAAGTCAAATTGAAGTCGCTATCATGAGACCGGACAAAAATGGCTACTAACCTTAAAGTCTCCGACCGCGTGCAACCAATAGACCTTGCTCCTTCCACGATAACCTGTCGCCTCCAACCACAAGCCAAGGAACAGTATACGTATGTACGATATCGATAAATCTTCCTACTGAATTCTCGGAAAAATTGTACGAATGGATCTTAATAATAGAGGACGATAAGCAATCCTAGAAAAATTAAGAGTGACAATGGCAACCAATTCGTCAGCAAAGGTATGTAGCAGGCAGCTCATAGCCTAGGTGTTAAACAAGCCTAGAATTTAGTCTACTTTCAGCAAAGTTATTTCTGTCGAACGGAAAAATCCCCAGCTGGCTATTCTAATGAAAGGCAGACTAACCATAGGGTAAAAATAAAATCCTTGGAGACTGTGGTTTGGAAAATAACAGAATTAGAACCCTAAAACCACAAAAAGTTTAGTAAGCCTAAACGCGTTTCAGGAACTACATTTCCATTTTCAGTAGACTGAAATCTAATGTAAAATCTAAAATACGTCTAATTTATACTAAATCGCCCAAGGTTAAGTTAAGTTACTAATAGGTCACACGATGATATCAGACTTTATTGTTAACAAATGATATAATTCTGAATTAGGAATAAGGCCGTTATCTGAATTCACTAAGTTGCTTTTGTTGTTGTTGAAGTAAAAATATATACGTTACATTGGGACAGTTGAAAATAAAAATATTTATCCACAACCAGTATATTATAAGGTCATAATTCCACTACTAAGAGACGTCTTATGATATGAATAAAACACATAGGTCTTATAATTAAAACAATGGTAAATCTATAGCAACACGTATGACAAAAGTCAGTTGAAAATGTCAAAATAAATTTTTTCCAAAATATTAATTTGAAAACGCCACTTTCTGGTCTGTTTGTGGATAAAACGTTGTATTGCATACGTGTCTTAGTTGTATTTTATCCACTGAAGAAAATTAAATGCTCGAACTTCGTTCTCGCGTTTAAACATTCTTGCGTGGATAAAATACTACCTAAGACACTTATACAATAAATAACTATTATTCGTCAATAGCGAATTTGTTTTAAATTTAATATTTTGTTGCGGACTCGCCGCAACTGAGTGCCGCGCAGCGCGCCGGTAATGCTTCAAATTGACAACTTTATTGCGTGTCACAACTGTGGGCTCGAATCCGAGGCGGGGCGCTATTTTGTTGCAGAGGGAATATGACTTTTCGGTTGCCCCCCCCCCACCGTAAATGTAGGAAAAAGATATTTTGTTGCATCACCTTTTAACAGTTATTAACAATATTTCTTTTGAGAAATTAACGCAGCAATTTTTTTAAATTAAATCGAAAATCAAGTCATGATGAAAACAATTGTTTAATTAAATATATTTCGACGTTAAAGACGTCTTCTTCAGTAATTTATTGTTAAAAAATTAATAAAATAAAAATTATAAAAACATGTAATTTTTAAATTTAATTAATTAAATTAAATTTATATTAATTTAAAATTTTTATACTTTTTTTTTAGTTTAACCTATATTTTAATACATCTCTAATTCTATATTTATGCCGGGATATTTTTTAGGAGTATATTTTCCGGGGATATTTTTTCCTGACATCCCTACATCAGATCAGTCATTGGAACATTACCTGTAAACATGTAATGCATTACAATTTTGTGCCCTTCCTACGTTATCTTACCCGATGCTCGACACAGGACCGGGCACCGGACAAACTACAGATTTTGATTTCTTTTTACTTTAATCCGGTAAAAAACCATTACCGGTCGTTTACGGAACTTCCTTTTAAACCGGAACATTGAGAAACCTCATCCATAATGTTCATAAATGAGCAATGACAAAAACAACAATTTTCATCAAAATTGGTTCACTAGCTTTTGCGTTAGAGGCGTCACATACACACACACCCACCCATCCACAGACAGACATTTTTTCTAAAACATTTTCTTGGGTTCCTGGAGGTCCAGAACACGTATTTCCGCGAAAATCTAAAATTCGAAAATTTTCATGATATCAATTAATACTTCCCATATACCAGTGGTGGTATGGGAAAATAAAACTCACAAGCAGCACAATAGACTAACACGATAATTTACGGGTTAAAATTTATGTTTGAAACCTGTTTACTGTCAGAAGTGCATGTTGCGACTAATTGCTACTATGTTTTGTTTAAGGGCTGAAGAAAACTTTCTATACCCCCTTCAAGATTCCTTATTCCATGAAAATTTATTTCAAAAGAGTTGAGATTTACCCGAATTTACTTCATGTAATAACAAAACAAAATGGTTTCCCTATGCTAGATGATCTAAAAAGTTTCAACCACTTTACTAAATATTTCTTTACAATAAATTAAAGGAGGCAGGTAACCAGCTTCTTTCTGCATTCTTTCTTTAAAAAGGTGGTGACCGGTCAATTTCATTATTTAGTGTGTTCTCTGCAATAGTTATTACAATACGTGGAGGTCGCAATTAAAAAATATAGGTAAAGTATAATTATTAGTTCAGAGAAAAACTTTTTCTCTCTTTATAAAAAATACTAAAACGCAGGGCATTCAATAGCAATATTTGGGGTCAATTAGGCACTCGGTATGTTTGTCATTTGTTTTTAATATACAATAGTATACCGTTTTATTAGGATCAGAAATGCAACTTTTTAGACTGCGTTTGTAAAGTTTAGTGGACGAGTGAGTCCGATAATTACAGTCGAATCACAAACTTTTGCTGCCACTGGCGAGCTACGCTAAAGTAAAATAATGGTTTCTGATTGGTGCAAAATTTACTTTTAGTGCCGCTCAAGCAACAACTTCAGAAAAGTCCAACTTTAACTGTTTCTATAGAGTTCTAAAACATCTAGGTCCTCTGCTGTTAGAAGAAAAATTATTTACCTATTTCATATATTTTCTCTTCTAGTAGAATTTGGAATTATTTCCGGGTACCTTTTTTCCGTCAACGGGCGGCCATATGGGCTCGTTTACATATCTACCACCTTTATGAATAAACAGAGATTTGTAGGTTTAAAGCAACTTTATTTTGCCTAAAACCATATTGATTTAATGGTGACTCATTTGGTAAAATAAGTTAATATAATTTAACATTTATTAGTGTACCCATATTCTTTCAAGTTCCTCCTCCCCCTTTATGCGCGGTTAAAGAATTCGACCAGTTCTTTTATTATATCGTGTTTTCTCTCAGTTGACTTTTTTTTACAGCTACTTTTTTCCTTTATCCTGCAAAACCATACTATTACGAAACTTAGTGCTTAATGACCACTCTGCATCTTCAACGAATTTTATAACCCTTAAGAAAATATTCTTGCGGTTACTCAAATAGTGCACTCTGTTGTAGACAGCTTCAATGCTAAGGAAAAAGCGGGTGCAGCTTTTCTAGATCTGAGCAAAGCATTTGATTGCGTAAACCACGCCCTCCTTATACAAAAGTTAGAACATCATGGTATTCGTGGAACACCTAATGCACTCCTATCTAGCTATTTGCATAATAGAAAACAAGTGGTAAGTCGGAATAGGAAAACATCACAGGAAAGGCCTCTAACTACTGGGGTACCTCAAGGGTCTATACTGGGACCGTTGTGTTTCCTAATCTACATCAACGATCTTCAAGCAAATTGCACTGCAGATAAACTCATTATGTTTGCTGATGACACAACATTAATTAACACGGCGCGGCGTGTGAAAAGTCAGCTTTAAATCAAAATCTTCACGCAAACTTGAAAGTTTGTACTTCAAAACTGCGCTGTTCGCATCCTTGCATCAGCCCAATTTAGAGCTCACTGCAAACCAACATTCCAAGCGCTTCAAATATTCACATTGTACAGCCTCTTTATTTATAATTGTCTAGTGTATAAAAAATAATTAAATGTCCAGAAATTTAATATAGGTGAGCATAGGTATGAAACACGCTCAATAAATAAAATTGTAATACCTTACAACCGCTTAGCTTGCACACAAAAACATTAAAAACAACCTACGTGCCATACGGCACTAAAATTGTATAACACCCTTAATGAGACTACAAGAAATTTGCCTCTCCAAAAATTCAAGTCCAAAGTGAAAGCTTTTCTAATAACAAAGGCTTATTACAGTGTGGACGAATTTTACAATGATTGTGATGTATTGTAACGTATATTGTCTTATTGTCTTATTTAAATTCGTATATTTTCTAACTAGATTAAACATGTTATATGTATATATTGTAACGTATATTTACTGTAGTGTCTTGTTTTTAATTCGTATATTTTGTTCTTTTCTTTTTTTCTCTTCTCCCCGACTTGCTTAAACATGTTATATGTATGTAACAAGTGCAAATAAATATTATAATAATAATAATAATAATAATAATAATAATAATAATAATAATAATAATAATAATAATATAATAATATACCTATGTTTATTTAAAACGCGTTATACATTAATACATATATGACATATTATTCTATTTGTAATTACACGTGTTGTATACAATATTTTTATTCATTAATCTTGGTGTTTTAATTAAACTGTAATGGTACTCACTGAAGCATAGCTTGTGCCTGAACATTAGGTACCTACTGTAGATTTTTATTACATAACTAAAATTTTTATTAACTACAAATTTACTTTAGATTCTTACTATATAACTAAAATTTTATTATCTACAAATTGCACTTAAGTAATGATTTTATTTATCCTATCAGTCTTAGCAGATTACAGGTATTTTTCTATATAGGCTACAATTTTGTGTCGATCTTGGGTTTTCATTCAGTTTAAGAATTGGTTTTTGAACTATGTAGTTGAATTTGCACATCTAATTTCTTTGGGAACAAGGTTGAGTAACCTTGGTCCAATAAAGTTAACGGATTTCTGGCCGACTTTTTTCCCAGTTCTGGATAGTTTATTGAGATTCTTGCTTTTGCTTCTGGTATTATGCTGATGGTCGATGCCTTCTAATTTATATTCAAATATATGCTTTGACAAAGATAACTGAAATATGTGTACGGTTGAAATCGTTTTCTAGGTTTTATTCAATTCTAATCAACTACATAAATGAACGTTCGGATCCGGTTTTGCCGATATTTGTTAATTTAAGCTTATATTTCAATAATAAAAAATTTACAAATTGGCCTCTATAAGTAATTTGGATTTTTTTTTTAAACTAAATCCGTACAAACCATTCTATACTGTCAAACATTAAAATAAACTATCGATCAGCTTTTTAAAAAAAACGTTGTAAGCGTAATCTTGGACAAAAGTTTTTAGGTTTTTGCCAATTTTTAGCTAGCGTGGCGTGTTTGCCTAACCGCTCTTCCAAGCCGCCTTAAGAGGACGCCGCAAGAGATGAAAACCATGAGGTGGATGGCGCCACAGACAAAAAACAGACCTGTCTTTGTACGTCGTTTTCTTAAATAGAACTTAATATTACAGTTTAAATGATACTCACAATCTCTAGAACACATGCCCATTTTGGTGGTAAAGCAGTTTCATTGGGAAATTTGTTGATTTAATGATAGAAATCATGTCTTGAAGATCGTCAATTTTCAAAAAAAGTTCTAACGTATACAAATAAAAAATTATCATCACCGGCGGGAGGCTAACCATATTCATTATTTAAAATTTGAATGCTATCTATGCAGTCGTTCAGAAGAAAACAGCCGATTTGCGAAAAATATTTGTTCGTAATGTCAAACTGACAGACGATAAGTAACCTTGCTAGTCGAACAGTTCAGCCACTGTGGGAAAGATGTCGCCCGTTCTGAAATATTAACCACTCAAAACATCTGCTAAAACGTTATAGCACTGTTGCCACTTTGAACTTCTATTCATAGTCATCGCACTCGCACATACCGGTCGGCAATAACATGGTTGCCTTTCGTTTGTTACAGAAACCAAAAATGTAAATAAAATTATATATTAGCGTAATACAGTCCCGATGAAGATAAACAAATACGTTCTTTATACATTCGTAACCTGGAATTCGGTTTCAAATTTCAATAATTTTATTCACTAGTACATTGCATTCCAACATACAATTGCGTCATGCACTATTCAGCGGTAATTACAGTTGTAGTTATTACTGTTTGCACAAAACCGTTGATTACAAAATTTTTTGATATATTTTTTATTATAACTAATATATTTTTTTGCATTTCATAAAATAATAGATTACAATCATGCTAAATTCAAACTCATTTACTAAAAAAATTATAAAATTTACAATTCTTTAAAAAAAACTGCACAAAGGTTCAAATTGTTATTCGATATTCGAATAAATATTATGCAAACAATATTTGTAATAATGTTAAAAAAGTGGAGGTGCAAACCTTCCCTTGACTTTCCCATACTCAAAATAAACATTTCGTTTTTGGTATTCAACAGTAGTTCGCGAGGCAGCATTGGAAATCATTTGAATGCCTAGCGAGAAAAACGAGACTATACGGGTTTGACATGAACAGAAGAAAGACACCAAGACACGTTTCTATCTGTAGTAGGTAACGGCTAGAAATTACAGCTGGCGAAGCCGGACGATCCTACCTAAATATTCAAAATTCACGATTTTCTCAGCAACCGTACATTTTAGCCATATGCATGCCTTACACTATGTGATAGACAATTAAATTTTGCATTCAAGTATATAATAATATATAGGGTATTTCATTTAAAATAACAAAGTTGCTTATTGTACCGTGGAAAGAAAACGCACTGTATACGTGATATACATTTAGGAGAATTCAGAATTATATACTGAATAACTTTTATATTTAAACTTCTTTCATATTTTGACTAATAAAGGCGCTATAGGAGCATCAATTTCCGATTTTCAAAACCTCGTAGAGGGCGTCACACTGAAATTCTCGCATTCAACGAGAAATAACAATGTAGCTAAAACCAAGCTGCATAATTATATAAAATTTAAACAAAATCGTGTGGCCAGTTTTTTGGTAATAATTTTTCAAAATTTTTGGAAGAGTGCCGTTGTGACCGTTTTTGGATTTACTAAACAAATCTATTTTCATGATGTAGTACCGCCAATGGGCTTTCAAACAAGTTGTTGGAAAACCTGATCAGATAACTGGTTTTAGAGTAATGGGGCGTTAAAGTCGAAAAAATTCATAGCGGTCGCCATTTTGAAGTTAGAGAATCCGGCAAAAAACTGTTTCCCTTGAATTATGGTCTTCTTTCATATCCCCTACTCAGATTTTCAAAATTCCGCTTCTGAAAAACATGCTTCAAAAAAATATGTCTAACTTCCGCTTCCGGTTTCGGATTTTTCTGAAAAGCTTATTTTGTCGATAAATATTCGATATACCACTTCATTTCAAATTTCATCAAAATAGGTCCACTCGTTTTTGCATACATACATTATAGACACCCACCCACCCACAGCAGACATCTTTTCTAGACCACTTTTTTCGGATCCTGGAAGTCCAAAACAAGTATTTCCGTGAAAATCTCAACTTCGAAAATTTTCATGATATCTATACTTTCCATATCCCATTGGTGGTATGAGAAAATAAAAATCATGTATACAATAATTGTTACACGAATTAAAATATTATCTATTACCCGAAAGCTGTAATCATGCATCGTGGAACAGGTTCTGATCTTAACTATGTGATATGAAATTATGTGGAAATTATTATTAATTTACCGACAGTACCGCCATCTCAGGGCAGGTAAATATATCTTTTCTACACCCACGCCTATCCGCGTGCTCTTAAATAAATGTTTATAATAATATTTTGCTTTCTGACTGAAAAGTGTGCAAAAATAACTAGCAAACATAAAATGGTTGCTTCATATCAAATGAGTTTAAAGAATTCATACAAAATAAGATTATTATAAAATGTTTTTTCTATAGGTTTTTTCCCGTGGGTTTTTTTTCCATTTTTCCTAAATTTTTTTACTAAATTCCATGGATATCAAGATATCATTTATGAGTCGAGTGATTTTACATTGTTGTTGAATTTAAGGAAAAAAATAAAAAAAACTGAAAAAAGTCGCGGAAAGGAAAGGCCGCTGGACGAAAAAGGAAAGCATAAAAGTAGTATTAAAATATTTCTGTAAAGCTTTATTCATGCTTGATGATGAGCCCAAAACAGTGGAATTTTGTATATGCACAAGCGTGCGAATTGGTGTATTTAGTAGGTGGGAATCAATTCAAAAGTCAACTTTTGTTGATGACGAAACTCTTAAGAAACTTAAGAAAAATTAAGTTAACCAGCCTACTGTATTTTTTAATGCCTTTTCAATTCTAGCAGCTTTATTTTCGATTTTTCTTCTAGAGGTTTTTGCCTGTTTCCTGCGGCATAGTTTTTGATAGTTTTTATTTTTATTAATGTTTTTTCTTTCAAAATTATAAAAGGGCGGTCAAATATTTGCGCATGCAAGTGGTCATAGCACCAAACCAATTCGATGCATTGACGAGAGCGATGCTGATGACTTTTGATTTGCCCTGATGAAGTACATAGCGAGTTAAAAGTATGGCGACACCAATTTTCCATTGTTAACATTTATTCTACAAAAAAATGTTTGATACAAAATTTTTTTTATGATATTTTTATCTACTATTGATATAAACAGCAATTTATTGTTTTTGTTATGACTTTACGCGCTATTCTTTCATAGGAACCTATACATTGTATACCACCATTCGATAGACAATTTTGTTCTTGTTACAATGTTATAGCTACATCTTCTATAGGGTTACCAGTATCATAACTACCATAAAAAGCAGCCGCAAGAATCTTCTGAAATAATACATTTCGATAAGTGTTACTTGTAAAAAAAATGTTGAGAATGGAAATTCCGGGAACAACAGACGTCAAACTTACAGCATGTGCGGACAGGATTTTATTATTTAGGTAGAAGGACAATAACAGTAGGTACACTGTAGTGTTTTAAGGCTTAAGGAGAATAAAGATTGACCATTTCGGGTTAGAACCTGCAAGTGCCCATGAAACGTCCCGTGTAAACATGACGATAATCTCGAGAGTTTGCTTCGTTCTAAGAAAATGTGGGAAAACGGTACGGGTCGATTAGGACTTGAAGAATTTAGGCAACCCATCCTACGCATGCCTGTGGATACATTTCCAGACCATTTGATAATATATTTAGTATGGGAAAAGCTGGCGATGTGTCCACACGACATTCGTGGGCACATCGACAGTTTTCCTTATCAAATATACAGGGTGACAATTTTAAAAGTTTCAATGGGGCATATCTCTGTATCCAAAAATGATATCAACAATCGCCAGAAAACGTTTCGATAGCACGAAGGGGGAACCGAAATGATGTCAAGTAGCGCACCTTCCCCTTAAGCCACCAGCCACCCCAACTGAAAAATCTTAAATTACAACACCCTACTTGTGACGCATCATTTGAAAGTTCTTGAAAAATGCTTTTCAAACCTACTATAAAAAGATATAGTTAATAAGATCTAATAAGTTCTCAATTTATTCAAAAGCATAACGTCCGACGTTATAGTATGGACACGCCCAACACGACCACTTCGCCCAATTCTAAATGTGACCACAACGCCCAATATGTCTATAACGCCCAACGTTATAATGTGGCCACAACGCCCAATTCGACCAGTTCGCCTAATTCCAGAAGTGACCACAACGCCCAATATGTCCATAACGCCCAACGTTATAATGTGGCCACAACGCCCAACGCGACCACTTCCCCCAATTCTAAATGCGATCACAACGCCCTATAAATAGGTCCACAACGTCCAAGGTTTATACAGGGTGTCCCGAAAATGGCGCATATTATACAGTGTGTCCCAAATAGAGTAGTATTGCATGGCTATCTTTCTTATTAATAAAGATACAGATTCGGTTAAATGGGCAATGTTGTGCAGTTTTTCATGCTGGTTTAGATACTGCTTAGAAAGGTCAAACATTCCGAACCATTCAAAAGATATTCGCAAAAAACCACAAAATCCATTTTTCGAAAAAGTCGATTATTTCGCTTGTTATAAAAGTTACAGAAAATTGTTTTATACAAAAGTTACTTGATTCATTAAGATAAACAAAAATATGTTTACAAAAAAAATATCGCAGAGGCCGTTTTCGAGATATTGATAGCAACTTTCTTATTTTAAATGGGCGCCATCTTGGATTTTCAAATGAAAAAATTGCATTTTTTTTTCTGCATTCAACGATGTATAACAATCTATGTTAAAAATAAAAAATAACGGCATACTTTATAGTTTGTGTATTAAATAAAGTAAGCCATGAAAACAAGTGAATTTAAAAAAAAAAAAAAATGGAACAAAATGTATTTACAGTTATTAACGATATTTACAATAAACGTTAAATCTACAATAGCTAATTTTAATCACAGTAAATGTTCAAAATGTTGGCCATTGTTAGCCAAACATAACTGGCATCTTTTTAAAATACTTTCAGTTACTTTATTTGATGTGTGGCGATTAATACTATTTAACGCTTCTTGTACAGATTCTTCCAATTCGTTAACATTGTTGTAATTAAAATTACTACCATACACTTCACTTGTTTTCATGGCTTACTTTATTTAATACAAAAACTATTAAGTATGACGTTATTTTTTATATTAAACATAGATTGTTATACATCGTTGAATGCAGAAAAATAAATGCAATTTTTTCATTTGAAAATCCAAGATGGCGCCCATTTAAAATAAGAAAGTTGCTATCAATATCTCGAAAACGGCCTCTGCGATATTTTTTTTGTAAACATATTTTTGTTTATCTTAATGAATCAAGTAACTTTTGTATAAAACAATTTTCTGTAACTTTTATAACAAGCCAAATAATCGACTTTTTCGAAAAATGGATTTTGTGGTTTTTTGCGGATATCTTTTGGAGGGTTCGGAATGTTTGATCTTTCTAAGCAGTATCTAAACCAGCATGAAAAACTGCACAACATTGCCCATTTAACCGAATCTGTATCTTTATTAATAAGAAAGATAGCCATGCAATACTACTCTATTTGGGACACACTGTATATGGTACGCTGTTCAGTACCGCTAAACAAGTGTGAGAAAAACGTTAAAAAAAATCTTTTCGCTCAAATTTGTAAGACGTGAAGATGTAAAGTTAACATTTGTAACTTTTTAAAAATTGGAAATGAAACTGACTAAGGGTACTCTATTTGTAGAAAATAATGTCTTTTATTGTTTCCAAATTTTAAAAATTGCAAAAAAGCACGTAATTCCAAATTATTAAATAATTACTTAAGACATTTTTACATCGAGATAGCGCGAAAATGATTCTGGCAACATTGTGCTCTGTTCAAAAATCAGTCGTATGGTTTCCCAGGTAATAATGAGTAGGTAACAATCCAAATAAACAGCTTCCTAACAAGTTATAAAATGTTCATGTGCCAGATTGTGCACATCTTTTTCGGTTAATAACTACAAAAACACGGCAGGTAGATTTTTTTTTGTATTTTTCCCTTACTCCCTTGTCAGTCACCTTCAACGCCCCATGAATATTATGCGCCATTTTCGGGACACCCTGTATAGTGAGTAGGTTGCCTCGTAGCCAATCAGAAGCGCGGCGGCAAACGTCACAAGTACGCTGTACGAGAATAATTTATTCTCACACCTGTACAAGAATGACCACTAGTGGCAACATATTATAGCTATTACCATGGTTACTACAGAAACTGTATGATTACAAATATTTCAGTAATTTGCCTAATTAGGTAGGTACTATCTCGGTTCTAGATTTTATTATAGTTTAATATAATTTAACTGTAAATATCGAAATTTATTTATTATTTTTGAAATTGTTTAGTTTTCTAAATTTTAAAATAAAAAAATATCAAATTATAGTAGGATGATAAACTAGTTACCTTCCATAGTGCTACCGTTTACATGCAATTGTTTAAGCATAAATTTTTAAATTAAATTTATCCACAACCAGTATATTATATAAAGCACGGATTTTATGCAAATGCATGTTCTAAAATATTGATATGCCAACATAATGCTTTCGTATGTATCCGTATCTGATGAAATGCAATTAAATGACACTAAATTCATTTTGCATATATTGCATATTTCGGCATCTTTGAGCATATATTTATGTTAATTGCATATTTGGTCATATTTATGGAATTTAAACTTTAAAAAACTAAAATGTTATTAAAAAAATTTTTTTTGCTACCTTCCTCATGGAAAAAAAATGTTTACCACTTTTTGTCCAGCTTGTACTTTCCAGGAATTAGGATTATAGTAATTATTTATGTTTAGCATGCTGATGTACTTACGTTTAACAAAACAGAAAGTACCAGCTTAAAATCAGGCACTTAAGAACTGGGAATCCTTCTAAGAATAGTGAAGGGTTATTTTAAATTGTCATCAAAGAAAATTCGAAATTTTAGAAAGTACATTCATTCCTTTATTCTTACTTTAGGGTAAACCAGTGGCAGACAAATCGTTGTGAAGAACTAGTTTTTTTTGCGCTTTATTTCTGCAGTTTTTAAAGTGAAATCGTAATTATGTATAATTAATTAATTAAGTGAGTAATTAATTAATTAGTTTATAGTTTTAATAGTAATAGTTCAATAGGTTAATTTATTTATAGCTTTGGATTTTCTTATATCAATAATTATTTTAAATATAGAGGAATTTTGATTAAATTTTTGAACGTTTAATTCATAATAATTAAAAAAACATTGCATATAATAGTGCATATTTTACAAAAAGTACTGCATATTTTAGGTATTTTCAGTGCATATATATGCGCATATTTTAATAGTTTATCGTGCATACCTATATATCCGTGCTTTAATTATAAGGTCATAATTCCACTATTTAAGAGACGTCTTATGATATTAATAAAACACATAGGTCTTATAATTAAAACAATGGTAAATCTATAGCAACACGTATGACAAAAGTCAGTTCAAAAGGTCAAAATAAAATTTTTCCAAAATATTAATTTAAAAACGCCACTCTCTGGTCTGGTTGTGGATAAAACGTTGTATTGCATACGTGTCTTAGTTGTATTTTATACACTTAATAAAATTAAATGCTCGAACTTCGTTCTCGCGTTTAAACATTGCATGGATAAAATACTACCTAAGACACTTATACAATAAATAACTATAAATTGTTTTATCGATTTCATAACATTTTGAGAAAAGGTACGATTTTTTTTTAATTTTCGCATATTTCTCGTAGTAGGCGAATGTCATTTGTGATTCAATAATAATTATTGCTGACGATTCATTCATCACATTTTAACTGTCAAGAAATCATATTACAACTTGAATGTGCAAAATGGGGGACATGTCTAAGATAATTTATACAAAAATACCTATAATACCGTCAATGAACTGAGAGAAAATTTTATACAATATGTGCAATTCATTTCGAATGTTCATATTCTGCACTTCGCAGTGTCAGGAAATGGTGCAAAATATGTGTTGCCAATAATGAACATCAATTTGAATATTTATTTTGATTTCTTTATTTATTTTTTGTGGTACCTAATTGGAACTATTGTAATTTTTTGTTATCATTTTGAATATTGTAGTTTTGTTAAACGATCCGTGATCAAGAAAATTTTCCTTTAAGGCGGCTTGGAATAGGGGTTAGGCAACACGCCACGCTAGCTAAAAATTGCCAAAAACCTAAAAACTTTTGTCCAAGATTACGCTTACAACGTTTTTTTTTAAAAGCTGATCGATAGTTTATTTTAATGTTTGACAGTATAGAATGGTTCGTTCGGATTTAGTTTTTAAAAAAAAAAATCCAAATTGCTTATAGAGGCCAATTTGTAATTTTTTTATTATTGAAATATAAGCTTAAATTATCAAATATCGGGAAAACCGGATCCGAACGTTCATTTATGTAGTTGATTAGAATTGAATAAAACCTAGAAAACGATTTCAACCGTACACATATTTTAGTTATCTTTGTCAAAGCATATATTTGAATACGGTTTTTGATCAATCTTTGGAAAGAATGGTTAGGCAACACACCACGCTTTTAGTTTGTACGTTATGCGTAGTGGGCTTTTGGCATTTGACTGTTTTGAGGTTTTGAAAATTGACTCCGCGCTCCAGCTAGCACTAACTTCCATATCCGCTTCTACCCATATCCCTACTCTCACTTCCACCCTAACCGCGCGCCAAATTCAAAAATAAAGTTTCTAACAGACCCTATAATAATTATTATGCTGTATAAATTATCCTAATATTATCTTATTTTTAAAAAAATGTTAATAAATTAATTACACAAAATATGTTCTGACTGTAAACACGTAAATTCAAAAAAAACATTTAAATTGTAGAATGCATAATCAAACAGGAATGTCTGAAAAGATGCAAAGATACATTTTCTTTTAACTTTAAGGGCAGATTCCTCTTTTGTTTCTTGTTAAATATATTGTGTTATTTTATAAATAAAAAATGCGTCGCGTGGTTTGGTTTAGTTTAAAATAGCTATTCCAGTGTTCCAGTGACGCGATTCCGTAAAATTTCGCCGCGAGTAATCACACACCTCGCTCCTTCCAGTGAAAGTAAAAATTCTGCAGTTTTCGTAGCATACAAGTCAGGGTCCGTATCTGGAACATTACCACCTTCCACGCCATAATGCTCATCAGTTGTCGTAAATCTGTAATTTGCGGTGGGGCCGCTTCTTGTATCCCAAACTAACGAAAAAGTTGAACTTATGGAAATAGAATTGAACACATTAAGTAGCTACAAAGTTCAATAAAAGTAAATAGAAAATTGTGCTGTTAGATACACCGCCGATTATGTAATTAAGAAAACACTTGATAAGTTTAAATGCGAAGCTTGTCGCATGCACTTCGTAAAATCCAGTAAATTTGAATGTACAGATGAACTATTAATAAAAAAAAACAAGGCGTGTAAATGTCGAAACGGTGCTGATTTGGGAAACTTGTGCCCTCCTTTTCAACTAGCAACAAACAGCGTAGAAATTTGCCTAACGGTATTTGCAAACAATTATCCCAGAATTAAAAGTGTACTCGGCATATAAGGGAAACATGCGTCTTCCAAGCTACAAAAAAGATGTATCCAGTCCAGATTGATTGTTAATACTATGTTCTCTACACAGAAAATTTATTGTTGAATTTACTATATTGTTAAGACTTCGCAAACAAACCCAAAACCAAAAAATATGAAATTTACAATACGAATAGGATACAATACCGCCTATCCGGTAGTAGGTCTGTGTTTCACAAGACAAGAATTCTTGTCTTGCAGGGCTACTTCTTGTCTTGTCTTGCTTGCCTCTTGCAAATAAAAGTCTTGTCTTGCTTGCAGAACTCTTGCGTTTTCTTGTCTTGCATGTTTTCGGTTGACATTTACCGGGACTTCCCCGTTTCTTGCTTTTTTTGCAAGACTCTTGCGCCACACGTGCAGTCTTGCACAACAAGGTGATGCAACTGTATTGCAGTGCCACTGTTTTTGCTGTCGGTCGCCCAAAGGGAATCAGTATGCAATGAGTATTCCTACGCATATGTAATAAATCTGTGCATTTACGGTGGTAGTACATTATCAGCGAACTATTTAAACATGAACGATATGGAAATTAGTGCTAGTGAATCAGATTCCGACACTAGAACGGCAAACAGAAAAAGAAAGAAACAGACAAAAAAACAACAACCCATTATCTCAAGCTAAGAGACGTATTTCTTTTTCCTTTAGATAGGTTATATTATTAATCTATACCGACCATAACCCATATCGAAAAAGCCTGTTAATAAACAGTTTAAACAAATTTAATGTCACGCGATTTAAACCTACATTGTAAGAGTACAAGAATGCTAGAAAAATGAAAGAAAAATCTTGTTCTTGCACTTTTCTTGCAAACTAGTTTCTTGTCTTGTCTTGTAAAGTTTTTTTGTAATTCTTGTCTTGCATTTTGCGCAAGAGCAAGACAAGAACAAGAAAAATGCAAGAATCTCGTGAAACACTAAGACACAGATGTAATTAGAGTATTTTGTAAACTGGAAATTATGGCAGGAATTAACTTAAAGCTGCTAGATTCATTAGTTGGAGATATCACGCATTGGAAATAGCACGATAAACATTAAATTTTCACTGAATAAATAATTTTTGTAATTGAATAAAATTCTTGAGTGGTGAATAATATAAATATAATATTTATTTTAATTATTCTATTTATCTAAATATTTGTTCGGTGTTTAAATTAAAATTATAAATGACTCACAAATAATAATATAAAATAGCTAAAATTAAAAAAAAAAGTTAGTAGCGGTGGTGGTTTGACCCCACCGACCCACCGCGTCTTTAGCTATGGGCTTCAATATTTTGCTATAAATATTAAATTATTTAAAATATTGAATTTGTATATTATTTTTTTTCATTGTTACTTATTTAAAACAACGGCAACGTAATGTTTACGTCTCGTGTCCATGGTAGCACCTAAACAAGCCCGCACGGCCGAAATTTGATTTAACTGCCGCCCTGGTGAGTGAATCCATCCCTATCAAGTCAGGCACAAAAATTCTCAAGCTGTTCCAAGCCGCCTTAACCTATTGAAAATAGATTTATGAGGTTGTCGTCTTTTTGGATAGTTGTTGAAATATGTATGTCTTGCAAGCATCGGAATTATGATTGCTTTGAATAAAACATTCTAAAATATCATATTTTTCGAAGTTTTCATAAACCATTTTGCACTTTCAAGTTGTAATATGATTTCTTGACAGTTCTAATGTGATAAATGAATCATCAGCGATTGTTGATTCAGAAAAGACATCCTCCTACTACGTGAAATATCCAAAACTTACAAAATTTCATTATTTTTCTCAAAATGTTATGAAAACGATAAAATTGACCCCACATATTATATATCATTGAAAATCTGTTAAGACCATTGTATTCTACTCAAGAAAGTGCTACAAGAACATGCAAATTATTTTCTCTAATTCCAGAAAACTTGAAAAACGAACTTTCGGCCATAACTCAAAAACAAAAGACAATAATTAATTTCAGTTTTCAACACTGAGTTTTTCTCAAAAAAATCAATCGAGAATGCGCCGTCCATTTTTCAATATCTGTTATGAGTTACGAGTTCCCTATGAAAGCATCCAATTTTGCCTACCATGTACAGCAATATATCTGAAATATAGGGTACAGGGTACACGGTAACTGAAGGCGCCAACAGGGAGCGACCATCACGTACCTACTCTACCTCGGTGGGTAAACGTTAATGACAGGTGTCATGCGAAGATTTACTTAAATCGGAGAGTACTTTCCGTTCTTGCTCGAATCGCGTTACTCTGTGCTTGCCCAGTTAATTCTAGTGCGCTTTTAAATTGTTGGAAGCGGTAACCGTAAAATGTATTGAACTTGCATGACAACCCATGAGCGTGTATATATTTACCCACCGAAGTATCCACATGATGACATATAATGACTGGTCCCTACTACGAGATTGGCACAACTTGTAAGGTTATCAGCTACCAAACATTTGAAAATGTTTCCGTAACTTTCTAGCGCTTTCTTCCCCTTAATGCTGCTTAATTGTTTTGGTATTGAGGGGCGAGTTGGTTCCCATTAGGACATTAAATATAAGTATTTTGACTTTTTGGCACCATTTTGAAATGAAAATAGTTTTGCACTGAAACTTGCCGAGTATCAACCTAAAAACGACAGCGTTACTAAATTTTCAGACTATTTAGTTCAAAATTATGTTGCCGAAGATTCTTCATTTCCACCTTAAATATAGGCTGAGCATTCCGCGTCGGTGCAAAGGATCACAAATGCGTGTGAATCCTTTCACGCCAAATTTAATTCTTTTTGCCGCACCCAAATATCTACTAATTTGTAAACACATTAACAAATTTTCAAAAATTCATACATAAGATAACGAAGTGTATTGGGCAGAAATAAGATTCACGATCGTGCATTGATTAAAACCAAGAAATTTTTGGAAAATAGGTTACGCAATCTCGCTGGAGGAAAAATAACAATTATTGATTTTATTAAATCAGTGGCCCATTAATTTAAAATTGTAAAAACATGGTGATTTAGTGTATACGATTGCCCATTCTGCCGCCTATGTATTATTAACAAACTATTTTGTTCATAGCACCAAAGCATTTATACTGGTTTTGATAAATTTTCTGATTTGTCTATCTCAATGGGATTGTCTATTATTACTAATTTAGCACTTTGTTCATTTTTTTTCTTTACAATTCTGTATCTAATACGTCAAACATTTTTAGTAATTTAGAATTTTGTAATTCAACCATGTATCTTCAATTTCTAAACGACAATTTACCACTACCATTGCCCGATGAAGTTCCATTAGCAGCTAGATTAAATTGTTGGTTCCAACATGATGGTGCACCGGCACATTATGAAATATAAGTGAGAAATATTCTGAATGAAAAACTTTTTCTGGGGTTATTTGAAAGAACAAGATTACTGCGAACCAGTTCTGAATCCTAAATATGTGTTAGCCCGTATTCACGCTGCTGTGGTGTCAATAGACGATAATATGCTACAGAACGTTCGTACTGCCATGATAAATCGTGCGAATGTTTGCCTTGAAATAGGAGGCGATCTATTTCAACACATTTTGTGACAACAGATGCGGAAAATATCTTGTTTTCTAATATTATTCTTTTTTAATAAAGTTTAAAGTTGAAATGTTAAATGTTTGTTTTTTATCAATAACTCTATAACGAGGGACAATCGTAAAATGTTCCACTCTTAATTTTCGATTTGTTTTAACCCCTAAATCAAATCCCGAATGCACGAGCGTCAATTTTGAGACACCCTGTATACATGTATATACATATACCGAGTGTTAACCACCAAACCTGGCCATAGGACCTATGCAGTATGCAATACTATGCATGTTTCAAACAAATATGAATTGCCTTGAAATATTTTTGTTTATGTCATGTTACCAGCTTACTTTTTTAATGAAATTGCGTTATAAGTCGTGCTGTAATTTGTGTTATAAACATGAACTATTCAATTGAAGACAGGGTGTTCATGTTCAAACCTTTTATTCTGGAAATAGTCAAAAATTAAGCCCTCAAAATGATAATAAACAAAAATATTTCAAGGCAATTCATATTTTTTTTAAACATGCATAGTATTGCCATACTTCATATTTCAAGGCAACTCATATATTGTTTGTGAAACATGCGTAAGTACTATGGCCAGGTTTGGTGGTTAACACTCGGTATATAGAAAGAAAAGATAAAGAAAGATAACGGGTATAGCGGTCACTGGGCAGTTTTTAAGAAAAAACGATTTATTCCTTCCCAAGCTTTCGATTTATTCTTTAAATCTTCATCAGGGGTCTACAAAACAATGAACCTTACAAACCTTATCTACGTTAGGTTATAGAGAATAGGTACTTACAGAAAGCAAGTAATTAGAGATTGGTGCACAATTTCAAACAACGCGTTGTAAGGGTGACAATATTAAAGGACAGTATAAAGATGTTAACGATAGCTTAGCCATGTAAAGTTAGTGGTGAGTGATGACATGGCCTGGTGGACGTAGAGGTGAAGGTTTCACGACGTTTGCCTCTACATCCTCCTTAGTTTCATCTCATCACTCACCATGAGTTAGTGATATGTATGGATTTGTTGTGTGTTTTTTGTGGCTGTAGTGGTGGACTGACTCACTGGGTTAACAGATGAGAAATCAACTTTTGTTGAGCTCGCAGTTGCTTCACGGTTTCAGTTTCCTACTGTAGCTACATCGGCCATTATTACATATATTACAGTATTGTGGTGCAATAGAAAAAGTTTCGTCGACGAACCAATGATGTTATTCCGCAAAGATCTAATAACAAATAAAGAAAATAGCATAGACAGTAGGTACCTATTATGAAAACCAAAACAACTATAATAACGGCACAAAAATGTGCTGTATTTGTGTATTAAACATTTTTAACATGATTTTGTATGTATTTAGGGGCTGCACGAATATTAGAAGTCACTTAAACATCACCAACCTATTGACTTATCATATTTTATTTATTTAGGCCCGGTCTTTTCATCTCCTACTAAAGCTTCTATTAGCTAATAAACGATTAGTTGTCATGGAAACAATTCTTGTAACAATGGTATCCATGACAACTAATCGTTTATTAGCTAATAGAAGCTTTAGTAGGAGATGGAAAGACCGGGCCTTAGTGTTCGAATATACAGCATTTATGTTTTATATTAATTAAGTAGTAAATTAAGTAGTTACTGTAAACAAAAAATATAAGGTTGGTAGAATTTTATTATTTTACAATAGTTGAACAAAAGTATGTACAATGTTTGTACATTGGAAATAAACTTGAATTTCGTTTGCGTTAAATAAACCAGTTACTTATACTAATAATACTCTTTTCGTTTATCAATTCAAATACATACGGAATAGATCACTTCCATATTTAGTACAGAAAAGTTAAAAGGAAAGTAAAAAATATTTCCAACCTCATGAACGTTTCTTTCCCGACCAAATATTAAAATTCTTCCTGCTTCTGGTCCACTATCTGCGATTAAAAAATTCTCCGCAATTCCATTAGCTACGAATTCTTCTGGAATTATTATGTCTTTTATTCGTAGTGGAGCTGGAGGTGCAGCATTAATCTCGTTTCTCTTCCTGCGAATAATTTTCTTCAAATCTTGATTCTTGGGTAAAGCTGCTTGGGCGGCTTGGGATTAATTTGCGTCATTAAGGCATATTATATTAATGATTTGGGAGGTGTTGTGTCACTGATTCAATGACTAAATATAGAATAATAAACACGTTTTTTGATAAACTATGAATATTTATTGAGTTACTACATTACGAATCAACGACGATGCTTACAGTTTGCTGCATCTATAAGAATGATTAAAAATAAGTTTTCTAGTTACAAGCTACCCTTGCAAGCCCCTCTGTCTTGCATACCTAAACCGAGCCTTCCTAGAAAAAGGCCCACTTTGGGGTTCGTTCCCAGACACCTTCCAGTAATTACACAAAGCACAGGAAAAGTGTAATAAGAACCATTACCGGATTAGCCTGGTGTAACTGAGTGGCGGCGACTGACAATGAAGACCGAGCAGGAGGATTGCTCCATAGTTTCGCCAGCACGAATTTTTATTTTACTACGAACTACGTCAGATTCCACTTTTGCAGCATCACTATCATGGGAATGCTGATGTATTTCCTTGACAATTATCCCATCCGATGTATGAATACGACGTTTACAACCATTGTTCTTCTGCTCACATCACCAAAGTTCTTTTGTTTCACAAGCACTACTACTAATTTATAAATATGTCACAATGCAACTAGTGTTAAAACCCAAGTGAACCCTCGAAACAGCTAAAGAACCAGGAAAACCAAAAACTTTGAGGACGTTTAAGATAACATTGAAGTGGGGTGCAAAATCCGTGGGGGACCAAAGGTTTAGGCACTAATTGAAAAAATTCAATGGTTGCTGAGCACTCATTGGAATAAAGATACTTTTCAGAACTTGCAAATGAACATGCTGTTATATGTTCTGCTTGGTTTATTCAATACATTTAATGATTATTTCGCCAATCTAGCTTCTACTACTATTTCGAACATTCCCAATAACAATGTTAATAATACAGTTTTGCAGAAGTTGCAATCTTTAAATGTAAACAACCCAAACTCTTTGTACCTTACCCCTACTACAGCACGGGAAATTGAAAATGTTATAAATGGTTTAAAAAATACGAGTGCTGTCGGTTGCGATGGTATCCCAACACAAATTATTAAGTTGTGCTCGGTTAATATTTCTAAGATATTGTCTTACCTTATCAATTGCAGCTTTATCTCTGGATATTTTCCACAACAATTTAAACTGCCAAAAATTATTCCGCTCCACAAAAAAAAGGAGAAAAGTTTAATTGAGAACTAAAGGCCAATATCTATATTACCAGTCATATCAAAAATGTTTGAAACTGTTATTAAAAATCGATTATCTGACTATTTTGAAATTAATAATTATCTTTGCCACAATCAACATGGATTCGTGCGTGGAAAATCAACTTCCACTGCGCTGCTTAATATTCTAAGTGATGTACTGCGAGGCCTAAATAATAATGAGCTTGTAATTAGCTTAAACTGCGATCTGTCTAAAGCATTTGTATCGTAGATCATAAGATTTTATTACAAAAATTAGAATATTATGGAGTTCGTGGTTCTGCCTTGTTACTATTAAAGTCATATTTAACTGGAAGGCAACAGTCAGTCGAAATTAGTCATTTAAACTGTAGGAATGAAATTAAAACATATTCATCATCTTATGCTAGTGTTCCTTGTGGAGTACCGCAAGGGTCGATTCTAGGACCACTGCTTTTCCTTATACAAATAAATGATCTACCAAGCAATATACATAATTCAGCGGGTGTGACAATGTACGCTGACGACACTAGCATAAACGTACATGGTAATAACATGGCGGAGCTAACTTCCAATTTCAAACAAATATTCTGTGATGTAGAAGAGTGGTTCAGCGCGAGCCATATGCTAGTGAATGTTGATAAGACTTGTCTAATACCGTACCTGCGGGGCAGAGATACCGACTTCTCGAATTTACTGAGCATGAATATTGTTAACTTAAACAGCGCAAGCTCTGCCAAATTTGTGGGTGTAATTGTTGATCGGAATTTTCAATGGAAAGAACACATTGACGAAATCACTGTAAAAATTAATAAAGCCATTTTTTGCCTACGTAGACTAAAACCGATGTGTGATATACCAACTCTCCGGATTATATACTTTGCTTATTTGGATACTTAGATACGGATTAGTTTTTTGGGGTCATTCAATTTACCTACCAAATATCCTAAAATTGCAAAAAAAAGCTCTACGAATTATCTTCGGTATGGGACATCGAGATAGTTGTAGGCCTGTTTTCAAAGATCCGTGCATTATGTCAATTTTTAATTTGTTTATTTATGAAAGTTCACTGTTTGTATATAAGTATATAAACGATTTTCAATTTAGTTCAGAAATTCATAACCACAATATTAGAAATAACGTGCTACGTGTCAATACTGCTAAAAGCGTTGTGTATTCTAAATCTTACATGTTTAACTCCGTCAAATTTTTTAATAAACTGCCGTCTGCAATTAGACAATTGGAAAATTTAAAACAGTTTAAAACGGATTTAAAAATTTATTTATATGAACACGTTTTTTATACGCTTTATGAATTTCTAAATATGTAACAGGATTTGGTATCAATATTAAATTAAATTATTTTCATCTAATGTAATTTTAATTTTAGTTTTAAATTTATTGTACTTGTTTCTTTACTTGTTATTGAATTGTTAGTTAATATTTTATTTCATACACTGTACACACATTTCAACGCCGCTAACAAATGAAATAAATTTATCTATCTATCTAATTTATCTATCAATTAAATAAATTAATAGACAATGCATTACAGCAGAACTTCATCTTTATTATGAGAATGTCAAGGCCACACTAAAGACCGTTTTACATGGTAACGGACCCTCTCTAGAGAGCGCCTCCTACTACCTATTTTAATACTAATACTACACCTCCCTCTTACATTTATTTATTATTGATATAAGACATAATCCGCGAACCTACATGGTGCTCTCCTGCTTCTGCTTGGGTACACAGACCCGGATCCTTTGAGGTCTCCGCCATTCTCATTTATATTCAGACCATCACCGGTTTGGTCACAGCCTGCACCTGACTCCTCGAGGTCTCCGCCACTCTTCATCAGGTTCAGATTCTCATTTTGGTAACCCTTGAGATCTACGTCTGTGATATCATCCTCAATGCTGCTGTTGGTCACGGATTTTCTTAGGTGAATGCTATTCCTTCTCACTGCCCCTCTGCCTGTATTAATCATGTATGATCGGGGACATTTATACTTGTCAAGCACAATTGCGGGTTGCCACTGTTTATCTTTTCTATATACCACTTTTTCCCCTTTCTCAAATTCCTTCTCCTGCCTAACCCGTCTGTCATAATATTGCTTTATATTTTCATTCTTTAACCCCAAGTCTTCTTTGAATTCTTTTACGTCATATCCTTGGTTATCAACAATGGGTAATTTTGTCTTTAGGTTTCTTCCCAATAATAACTGTGCCGGAGACCTTTTCAGACCGGTAATCGGTGTATTGCGATATTCCATAAGAGCAATACTAAGGTCAGTTGATTTTCGAAGCATATTTTTTGCCGTTTGCACTGCTCGTTCAGCCAATCCATTTGATCTGGGATACCTTGGGCTACTAGTTTGAAATTCAAAACCCCATTCCTTTGCAAAACGTTTGCACTCAAAAGATGCATAAGGCATTTTATCTGATATGACTATATCTGGCACCCCATGTGTGATAAACACTTGTTTCAACGATTTAATGGCATCACAACTTTGCTTACTTTTTAAAGGTAATACCTCTAGCCAGTTTGTTAGATAGTCTACAACTACCATATAGGATTTATCTCCAAAATCAAATATGTCAGATCCTATTTTTTGAAATGTAATATTAAGGCTCTTTTATATTAGCACATCTGTACTTTTCGCAAACTGAGCATTCTTGTATCATCTGTTGGATCTGAGTAGACATTCCTGGCCAAAATAAAACTTGACGAGCTCTATCCCTGGTTCTGCTTATTCCGAAATGGCCCTCGTGTAGTATTTTTAACATTAACTCGCGCAACGTTTTTGGAACTATAATTCTGTCTTTAAAGAATATCATATTATTCACTACTTGTAGCTCATCTCGAATTTGATAATATACTTTAAATTCACCCTCGTACTTTACATCGTTCCACCTTTTCTCACAGTAACTAGCCACTTTTTTCAGTACATCATCTTCTAGTGTATATTTTTGAAATTATTTTTTTCTAGTTTCACTCATTCTCAGATGCTTCTCTACGGAATGCACCATTTCATTCATTTCTGGATCATACTCACTTGTTTCACTACTATAGTTTCTTGACAAATAATCCGCGACATACAGGTATTTCCCGGGCAAGTACTGAATCTTGAGATCATATTTAAGTAGTTTTAACCTTAATCTTTGTAATCTTGGTGAATGTATCTGACAAATTTGTTTATTCATGACACTAACATTAGGTTTGTGGTCAGTAACTATTCTCACTGGACGCCCATAAATAAAATTATGAAATTTACGGGTTGCATACACAACACTCAGCAGCTCTTTCTCAATAATTGCATACCGCTTTTCAGCGTCGGTTAACCCTCTGGACGCGTATGCCACTGGTCTGCCCTCTTGCATTACGCAGCAGCCAATCCCATTCTGGGATGCATCCGTGTGAATAACAATTTCCTTTGTGGAATCAAAATTCATTAATGTTATACAATTACTTATTTCTTGCTTAATTTGCTTCAATGCTTTATCATGTACCACATCTAACCATTGAACTAAATTATCCTTTTTTAATAACTCACGAAGAGGGCTTGATGTTTCTGCCAACTTCGGTATAAACTTTCTCACATAATTAATTAATCCTAGCAATTTTTGCAAATCTTTTTTGGATTCTGGTGGTTTTAATTCATTTATTGCTTTAACTTTCTGTTCATCTATTTGCATGCCCTCAGTTTTACGATACCGTAACTTAATCTTATTGAATTTCACTCCTCTTTCCCGTGCTCTTTCCGTTATCTTTTGTAGCGTTTCATCATGTTCTTTTAAAGTATTTGCAGCAATTAGTAAATCATCAAAATATATTATAACATTCTCAATGTTTCCAAAAATTTTTCTGGTTTATCTTTTGAAAATATTCTGGA
Organism: Hemicrepidius hirtus; assembly: GCA_963082805.1. Classification (NCBI taxonomy): domain Eukaryota; kingdom Metazoa; phylum Arthropoda; class Insecta; order Coleoptera; family Elateridae; genus Hemicrepidius; species Hemicrepidius hirtus. The sequence continues at coordinate 26,507,576 of OY720159.1, forward strand.
GCCAAGTTTAGGCCAAATGGAAGTCTCAAAAACCTATAACAGCCAAATGGTGTAGAAAACGCACACAATTTACTTGACGGTTCATCTAGCACAACTTGATAAAACCCATCTTTGAAATCGAGAACAGAAAAATATTGCTTCCCTGCAAGTTTACTACTAATTTCTTCAATACTTGGGATTTCAAAAAACTCTCTCCTTATACATTTATTTAATTCTTGTGGATCTAAACATAATCGTAGTGATCCATTAGGTTGTTCCACTACTACCAAGCTGTTTACCCACTCACTGGCTCCTTCTACCTTAACAATTATTTGTTTCTGTTCTAAATCTTTCAGCTTAATTTCTAGCCTATTTTTAATAACTAATGGTAATCGTCTCGCAGGTCTAGCTACAGGCACACTATTTTCTTTTAATTGTATTTTACAAATGTCTTTAAAAGTACCTAACCCCTCAAAATTATCTTTATACTACATCTCTATGAACTTTTCTTTCTCATTTTCGACAATACTATGAGTTTTTTTTAACTAATCCTAATTCAACACAAGTTGGTAAACCAAGTAATGGTCTTACATTCATGCAAACAATCATAAACTTTATCTCTATAAACTTATCTACTAATTTACATTGCAAAGTGACTTCACCCCTTGGCTTTACTTTGACCCGCCATACGCCTCCAAAACAACACTTGTTTGTCTTAACCACTGTGCTGCTTTATTACTAGACAGACCCATATACATTTCTTCTGGTAAAATATTTACCTCAGACCCAGTATCCACCTTAAAACTTATTTTCTTTCCACTCACCTCAAGTACTTCTGTCCATATTCTATTTATTTCACCTACTGTTTCGATGCTGTCTACATACATCTCATCTACACCTTCTTCTTGGGCGAGGTTTTGTACTCCCCTCACTCTACAGACATTACAGAAGTGATTTTCCCTGTTGCACTTGTAGCATGTCTTCAGCGATTTCAGCGATCATTTTTCTGTCAAAAAAAACTGCTTCCAAACCGAGGTGTGAGATTTCACAGTATTCTTGGGAGTTTTACCTTCTACAGCTTCGTTTATCTCTTCAAGTGTACTCTAGCCAAACCATTTTGCTTCCATTTTTCCGTAATGTCACAAACCATACACAAAATACGTAGAAAGAAACATTAAATTTCATACAATTCTTGGGCGTTTTACCTTCTAAGCTTCCTCTATCTCTTCAAGTGTACTCTGTTGAACCCGTTTTGCTTCCATTTTACCGCAAATATCACAAAGTATGCACAAAATACGTAGGTAGAAAGAAAAATTAAATTTGACTTTTGTCTGGTTTGTATATAAAACCATGGTTACGAAGAATAGTAGATTGTTTTTTATTTATTCTGTCAAACCCAGCCAAACCGGCCAAACCATCGAAAATGTTTGAACAAGATAATGGTAACGAAGGTTATATTATCTATGACGAAGATACACCACCAGATATTTTAGACCGTGCAAAAGAAGTTGTATCAAATCTTCTGCTCAATAAATCTCGAGAAGTATACAACAAATTTTTAAATTGGTGTAACGAGAAAACCGTAAAATCGTACACGGAAAGCGTACTATTTAGCGTACTTTTCCGAATTGTCCACTAAAATGAAGGCTTCTACTCTTTGGGCGCAATATTCAATGTTGAAGGCAACATTAAGTTTAAAAAATGGGGTAAATATAGAAAAATTTTCAAAACTCCGTGCCTATTTAAAAAAAGAAAATAATGACTACACGCCGAAGAAATCGAGAAGTCTTAGTAAAGAACAGGTGGATCGATTCTTGAAGTGTGCTCCTGATAAGCAATACTTGATGATGAAGGTGTGTTTTAGTTTTAAAATCGAATATTTTACGATAATTAAATTTTGACGTTTGTAGGTTATATTAATTTTGGGTGTTGCTGGAGCTTGTCCCTGCGACGAGTTACTAAAGTCTGTTTTTTTTTAAAGATCCACCACCTGTTGATTTCAGTTGGTATAATAAAAAAATTGAAATTTTTAGTAATTTTTGTCAATATATGGTAACATTGATTCAAAGATCAATCAAAATGTTCTGTCAATTTATGCGTGCGCATCACTACATTTCAAATTTAAATTATTTAAAATGTTAATTAAAACATAAAGAAGACTAGGTACTCTAATATAAATTTATTTTTATTGACGAAACCCCGATTTACAAAAACGATTCTGCTACTAAATCTTGGACTATTGACAATAACCTTCCCAAGAAAGATTAGAAATTAGGGAAAGCAGGTTTACAGTGCTCCATCCTGGGTGTGTTGAGGTTTCTTAGATGAATGTAGTTTGCTTTTAAGACCCACAAACAATGATCGGGATTATCACAAAACGATGAATAGTCAGCTATTTAAAGAGTGGATTAATCAATTAATTCCAGCTCTACCATCTGATGGTTTTAAAACTGTTATTATTTTTTAAATGCCCCATGTCATTCTGTCCGTTTGGAGAGACCTCCAATACCTACATTATTCCAACAAAACTGCAATGGGACATTATTTAATAAAGTGTAACGTTCCATTTTAACTTACATGTACAAAAGTTCAATCATGGCAGCTGATAAATAATTTAGGACAAATGGACAACTTTATCCTCAAAATATACCGCCAATCGTAACATATCAAGGTGAAGATTCGGATACAGATTCAATTTTGAACCATATCTCTCATATGATGATTCAAAATTTGAAACACCCCAATCTGATTCTGAAAATAATCCCAATTATTTTAATCCTGAATACATTTTTTCTATTCTTACCTCGAATTATTTATATATTAATTATTATAAAACTATAATACTTCTTATTAAATCGAGTAAATTTACATAAACTCAGCATATATCCACATAAATCAAGAATATTTAACAAAATATCTGAAAATATTTCTTGTGAAAAGCACCTGTCAAAATTGACCATTAAATTTATTAGTCCTAACCCTACTTTAAAAATTACTAAAAAATTTCACCAGCAACGTTGCCAAACATACTTTCGAGAGAAATTGCGAGGTTGGTGGATCTTTAAAAAAAAATAGACTGTACATTTAAAGATTAATGATATTGAAGATCTTAAATCAGTCTTACTGATTAAAATTCCTAAGATCCTAACACTAAAACTAACAAGGCTACATCATTTATTGTGGTGGGAAATTGCTATTTAAATATTTACAGAAAATTCTTTGTCTAATATCTTTGTAGTGTTTTTCTTAAATAAATGTTATTCACATAACAATCCAAAATCTTAACCAAAAAAGTTAAAAGTAAAAGTTCCTAGGAAGTAAAAGTACTTTTACTTCCTAGGAACTAAAAGTGTTGCCTAGCAACACACACATTTTTTTTACTAATAACAAAAACATCAACTTCACTGTCCGTTTTTGGTATCAAAAGTGATCACTTTTAAGACGGTTGCGGAAAAAATTATTATTATAATCTGATTTGAAACTATAAAAATTTAAATTTGGTTCGTCAAATTGTCCTCCGAATACTACTCGTAACAACGAAATAATCCTGCAATTTTTGGACAGTACGTATTCGTACTTGATTATCGCGCATCAAGTACTCTTACATACTGTCCAAAAATTGTCGGATATTTCGTAGTTACTAGTAGTATTATATGTATATGAAAATTTTCGAAATCGAGATTTTCGGGGAAATACGTCTTTTGGACCTCCAGGAACTCACAAAAGTGGTCTAGAAAAAATGTCTGTCTGTGGGTGGGTGGGTATGTCTGTAACTCAAAAACTAGTGAACCGATTTTGATGAAATTTTAAATGAAGGGGTATATCGAAAATTCATCGACAAAATAAGCTTTTCAAAAATATCCGAAACCGGAAGCGGAAGTTAGACACGTTTCTTTGGTATCATTTTTTTCAGAAGCGGAATTTTGAAAATCTGAGTAGGGGACATGAAAGAAGGGCATAATTCAAGGGAAACAGTTTTTTTCCGAACTCTCACTTCAAAATTGCGGCCGCTATGAATTTTTCAAAATTTCGACATTAACGCCCCATAACTCAAAAGCCAGTTATCTGATCAGGTTCCGCAACAACTTGTTTGAAATCCCTTTGGCTGTACTACACCAAAAAAAAAATTATTAACTAAATCCAAAAATGGTAGCTACGGCGGAGGCGCTCCTCCAAAAATTGTGAAATTTTTGAAAAATTACTACAAAAAAAACTGGTCTATGGATTTTGTTTAAATTTTCTATACTTATGCAGCTTGGTATTAGCTACATTTTGTTTTTTGATGAACGCCAGAATTTCACTGTGGCGCCCTCTACGAGGTTTTGAAAATCGGATATTGATGCTCCTATAGCGCCTTTATTAGTCAAAATATGAAAAACGTTTAAATATAAAAGTTATTCAGTATATAATTCTGGATTTTTCTAAATGTATATAACGTATACAGGGCGTTTGCTTTCCACAGTACAATACGCAACTTTGTTATTTTAAATGAAACACCCTGTATATTATTATATAATTGAACGCAAAATTTAATTGTCTATCACATAGTATAAGGTATTCATATATATAAAATGTACGGTTGATGTGAAATTCGTGAATTTTGAATATTTAGGCTGGACGAATCATGCGCGTCGGTCGGTAGCGATCGTCCGGCTTCGCCAGCTGTGATTACAACAGATACACACGTGTCTTCTTCTGTACATTTCGAACCCGCATAGTTTTGTTTTCTAGCTACGCATTCAAATGATTTCCAATTTTGCCTCGCGAACTACTGTTGAATACCAAAAACGAAATGTTTATTTTGAGTATGGGAAAGTCCAGGGGAGGTTTGCACCTCCACTTTTTCCTTTTCTTACAGCATCAATGCTATGCTCCCCCCTGTACTGCACAGCTTGCAAATGTTTCTTTGTTACTTCAGCATTCCTAGCAATATCTGTTGCACCTTCCAACGTTAAATTTTGTGTGTTTAGCAGTTTTTCCTGCACCTTACTATCATTTACTTCTAAGACTATTATATCTGTTATAATAGACTCTTCCTGACTGTCATACTCACACGACTGTAATTTTTTTAAGTCGCTCACAAAATGATCAAATTTTCTCCCTGACTTCGATTATTGAAAACAAACCTCTCGTACGTTCGATTCTTTTTAGGAGTGCAATATTTCTTAAATTCATCCACAACAGTTTTATACTTATCTCTATCGGTTTCAGGAATTCGAAATGTATTATATATTTCGACTCCTTCACTACCGATGGTGTTTAGTAGCATGGCAATTTTTTATTTTATCTGGCTTCATGTCTCGCTCGGTTGCCACTAAATAGGTTTCGAAGTTTTGGAAAAATCTCCGATAGTTTTCACTGATGTTACCTTCAAATTTCATCGGTTCGGGTAATCTCCATGTTAGGTATATGTTCTGCTTAGTTTATTCAACTAAATAAATTAATAGACAATGTATTACTGCAGAACTTCATCTGTATTATGAGAATGTCAAGGCCACACTAAAGACCGTTTTACATGGTAACGAGAGGGCGCTTCCTACTACCTATTTTAATACTAATACTACACATGGCCATTTCAAAAGATGTTTTATTAAGTTACCCAGGCAGTGTACAAAATTCACAGAAATTTCAATTGCCAACAAAATACTAATTACAACATAGAATTACCAGGTAGTACCTTTAAAAGAGTAGGTATTCAATTTTAAGCATAATCTTTAGCTCAAACAGATCTGCACAGCTGGTCACTGGATTAGTCTCTCTCAAGTTTATTTATTAGGTACTTATTATTTATTATATTACCAAGTATTGATGTATGGAGCGCCCTCTGTAAGGGATGTACTTTAACAGATTGCATAAATAGACAGTACTCCAAAAAAATCTCAAGGTTGAATACAAGAGATGCAGGTGTTGATAAGAAGTGTGAATATACATTAAACCCTCTACACTATATTTGCGTATTCCTAAAAAATTTTTGAAATATTTTTTAAGATTCATATACTTAGTGTATAATTGCATATAATTAAAACATTCCTGTAACCACATTTCCATTTTTGTACTCCCTCGTACCTATCAAATTAATGAATTGGAAAAGTGGAAATTTATGAAAAGGAGTCCTTTTTTAAATTATGTATGGATTTGACATTTTGAGATTCTTAAAATTTTCTGGATGGTCTTAAATCGCATTTAAATAATTTCCGCTCCGGGAAAATTTCTGGCTCGCTTCACTCGTGTGCCTCTTCAAAAAATTTAGCTCACGAGCCCCCACTGGGTGTCGAGGATATTGAGATAGACAATTTTAAGGAGGTGCATAGTAGCAGCAACACGAAAAATTAAAAAAGATTAAAAATAAAAATTTTTATGCAGTCTGCAGTGCGCTAGGTCGTAGTCGGTTGTCTAAATACAAAAATAATTTACGTATAGAGATAGTATGCGGTTGTGGTTTTTACGGAGATTTGCACCAGCTTTTAAATCCAAAATTTAGGACACTTAAATGCTGCTGTGTGAGCACTCATTACATTTGCATAAGTCAGCGCCTATGACGTAGGTATTCAGGGTAGTACCATAGGGTAGTACCCGGGAAGGGAATATGGGTTATACGATTAAATTTTAAAAAATTCTTTAGTTTGGAGAAGTTATTTAAAATGTAGATATCGGTAATATACTGACGATTGTTTTACAGCAGTACTAGGTACCTATTGTTATTTTTGTCGTCTTGCAAAAATAGAAAGAATCATCAAACGATATTTCAATCTTTGCTACAACCACAACGTCTTCATATGACAAGTCATTGTTGTTGTTATTAAAATTTAATTTATGAAAGTAGTGCATTTTATTTATTTAGCGAATAGCAATAGCAATATACTACATATACAAACAATATAGGTAACAAAATATAAAATGTGAGATGTGAGATGTAAAATATAATAACTGTGACATTGAACTGTGATCTATTACTACAAACAAACTTCGCGTCTTGTCGTTTGTACCTATATTGTATTGATTAAATTGTATTGTATTCTATTAAATTCTTAAAGTAGTGCATTAATAGTATATTTAAAAAACAAGTTTCATAAGGCAAGTTTTTATCGCAAAAGTTCAAGAAGGAGTGCGATAAAAAGCCTTATGATACGTAGGTATATTTTGTAATACTATTTTTTCTATTCTTGTCTTAATAATAATAACCCGCAATATTAGTTTTTAAATACACCCGCATCAGGTGCTAAATTCGATTTGAGGGATTTTTGCATGCAATGTGTGATCACATTGACGATTATTGACATTATTTTGACGTTTATGCTGAAAATTTGAATCTGCGCTAAATTGGAAGTTTTTATTGGTATATTACCCTGTACATTACAGTTGCTTTTCAAATTTATATTACTAGTTCTTGGAGCAAACAGAAATTTTTTAAAATTGAAATATACAGTGTGTGGATAAAGTTTGGAATAAATTCAATATCTCCCGAAATATTATTTTTTCTGGAAAATGCTCGGACAGGTGTATCGATTTAAATTGCGGCTCAAATTTTAAAACGCTTCAAAAATTTTTGCGTTAGTCATTTTTTTGTAGTGACGTCATTGACTTTTTTTACATGGAAACATGTATATTTGACTATCGCATTCACCTGTCACGTGACAGACGTTAACCAATGAAAGTTACGCATTTGTCCCGTAATAGCCAATCAAATCACAATTTTGACGCAACGAATATTGCACAAGTGCTGATATTCGGTAATCACCCTCGAAGGCAACTAGATGAAACACAATTCAATTAATGATTTATTATACTAGGTACAACAAATAAATTACAAATTATAATTAAACGTACAATTAGTGTAATTAAAATTGTTTGAAGTATGTCCCTGCACACTTGTATTGCTGGTAGGAACAATGGTCGAGGCAAGAGTGGAGGCTTGAATCAAGGCACTGGTTGAGGCAGTGGAATTTGTAACATCCTTTGCAACGCTATTCAATCGAATTTCTTGTACAATTTTACTGTGATGTGCCTCATCAAATTGCAAATAGGGTTTTATTGAGCTACTGCTGGTGTGGCCAGTCATTTTTATTAATGATTGTTCAGGAACACCAGCTTTTGCTAGTTGTGAAATTGTGGAAGATCGGTGAGAATGGTTGGTAATCTTAACCTTTTGCGTATTAATACCAATGCCTCCGCTGCTGATTTGGTCCACTTGGAAATTGTATTTCTTCCTACGGGTGAATTTTTGAACCATAGTGCATCGGGATCATCTGAAGTCCAAACAGGATTTGGTGTTAAAAACAGTCTGTCACTGTTTATATTTTTTCCACGCTGCGATAATAGTTTTCTTAATAGTCTGTTGAATAATTTTTGAGTTAATTAAATGTTAGTGTGATATCTAATGTACCTAATCTTACCTTACTGGACACATTGATTTATCAAGTTCGTTTGAAATTATCCATTTAGAATCTGTGAGCTTTTTGGAGCCTCCTTGTGCTGTCTTTGATATAATTGGATTGTATTCTATTCGTCCAGTAAATTTACCTTGATTATTTAATTCTTCTTGGAAATAGCTGACCTGACAGGATGCAGCTTCGCCACCTCGCCATGCTAATTCATGAGCAGCAATATGATAAATTTTTTTCATTAAACCAATATAGGTGTGTTTTCGTCATAAATATTTATCATTTGATGGATTTGTGATTTAGTAAGAGCAGCAGCACTGGATTTCCTGAATTCACGTTGTAACTACAATTTTTTCCGTTGTGAATGTCGAGCAGTCCTAGCAGGTTTAAATTCCGCCCCTCCAAAAGGGTCAAGTTTTATATTAAATTTGTTGTAATACATTTCTTGTATTTGTTTTGCCACAGAATTGAGCATCTGTTTCACCACTCCTTCCTTATAATTAGTTCCATCTGATTTGCGCATATTAAACCCCCAGTCAATTAAAATTCACAAATCGCCACAAAAATTTTCAAACTGCGACCACACAGACTTTCTGGACCGCACTGTATTTTTAGGTGCACATTTTTTCATTTCCTCATGTATTTCTGCTAAGGATTCTTCACCAAACCGCAAACTCCGCGAACTCATTATAAAAATAATTTGTAATGAAGGAAATTTTACATGTTTGTTTATTTATCTCCTTGACAACGAACTCAAATTTTTCTCTCTACATGTCTCCTCGGCAACGAGCATTTAACCTATATTTTTGGCGTAATACTTAATTCAAAATATTTACGAAATTGGTTCATGCGATAGTCTGAACAAATACACCTCGAGCAAGACATAATTACTTAAAATTTTTCCTTTGCTGTCGCACGCGTGTTTGTTGCCCCCTGAAAACTGCCCTCTCGCTTCGTTGCAACAAACACTTGTATGACAGCGCGAAAAAATGTTCGGTAATATGTCTTGCACTTGGTATATTGTATATGATTATCGCATTGGATAGACATTATTTTTCTCTCTTTCATCTTCTAATATTTTTATACCCTTACATAAGAAAATTTTTGAGAAAATTGCTAAAATAGTTTTACGTCTCAGTAGACCGATCTGAAACAGCGGGTTCAGTTCCAACTCAAAACAATTGTTTATTTAAGCTTATTACTTTAAAGTGAACACCTTTTTTTGTAAAATCTAGTGTACTATGTCTGCTTTTGTTTAAATTTTGACGTTTAGTCAAATTAATTGTGTACAGTTTCATCTGGTAATTTGATTGCAATGGAGTTAACCGAAACTCAGAGAATTGAAATTCTCATCTTGATTGGTTGTGGTAATAAAACTGGAACTCAAGAAGAAGTATGCCACCTTTCCAACCTCAAGTATCCAAATCAACAACCAATTGTTCGTTCAACAGTAAGTAAAATTGAAGCAAATTTTAGAGAGACTAGGAATGTTAAAGATCGTGATAGAAGTGGTCATCCTGCATTACCAGAAGAGACAAAACTCAATGTTCTGTTAACACTGCTAAACAATCCACATACCCCCAGCCGACAGATTGAATCAGACAATAGCGTTAGCCATTCTACAATTTGTAAGTTGTAAAAGAAAGAGAAGTGGCATCCTTATAAAATTCAATTAGTACAGGAATTATCAGAAGACGCTCCTGATCGTAGGAAAGAATTTTGTGAGGAAATGACCGAAATGTGCAATGCTGATCCAATGTTTGTGAATATTTTTTTCTGATGAAGCATTTCGTGTAACTGGAGATGTTAATCGTCAAAACTTCCGATACTGGTCCCTAGAACATCCACATTGGATGCTGGAGGATCATACACAATATCCGGAAAAAGTTAATGTATGGGCAGGGATTATTGGATAGTCGGGGCACGCTAAAGGTTCATCTACGTCATCAATTTTTTAATGGCGTCCATGACGTCATGAATTTCTCTGTTTATATTTATTTATTGTTTCTCAAAACGTCATTTGCTTTAATGTATTTCTCAAACTGTCAGAGTGACGTTTGAGCAATATATACACAATTAAAAAAAACAACACCGATCATGTGCTTAAATAAAAACTTATAGGACGAAAAAACACTAATTAGTAAACGTTTTCATTTTTTGCAGGAATAATATGAATACAACTAATTAATAAAAATAATAACTGTAATATAACATTCTATAGGCTTATAAAAAGCATACCTACTTTTAATACGTAATTCACAAAAAAAAATTACAGTTTTATACTGTTTCAAGATTGGTACTACAAAATTACCAGAAAATGCGATTGATGACGTAGATGCACCTTTAGCGTGCCCCGACTATAACAGGATTTTAGGGCCATTCTTTTTTGAAAATACACTAACGGGACAGCGATACTTGAAATTTCACCAAGCACATTTGTTCCCGCATTATCTGTTTTGTACCCTCCTGTGGTATCAACAGGACGGACCTTCACCACATTTTGCTATGAATGTACATGGATACCTCGGCATGAAATAAGACAGATTACGCCTGATGTTATTAACAGGGTTCAACAATTAAGAGTTTATTTTTCGTCTTGGGCACTGTCGAGCTGTAAACGGATATCAATTTGAACATCTACTATAAAAATTTGTTGATCATTTCTTTGTGTGTCATTTAAAACTATCAATTTTTTTTTTCAATATCTTGTTAATTTAATTTATTTATGGCCGTTTTCACCAACGCTTCCTAAACCTGTACCTACGCAGGCATTACCTAGAGATAGGTAATTCCTAAACAGATGCGTAAACTTTATTCGTTTTCACCAGCCAAAGCATTGCTTATGTAGGAATTTCTTACAGAAGTAACCGATGTTAGATCGCAACGTCGCAAATGACAGTAGTTTGTACATGATTTAGGTTGTTTTCTCGTCTTTGACAGTTTGTGAGTACGACAGGTGGACGCACCCCATACCACCACTGGTATATGGGAAGTATTGATATGATGAAAATTTTCGAAATTGAGATTTTCGAGGAAATACGTGTTTTGGACCTCCAGGAATCCAAGTGGTTTAGAAAAAATGTCTGTCTGTGGATGGGTGGGTGTATGTAACGCCTTTAATGCAAAAACTAGTGAACCGATTTGGATGAAATTTGGAATGAAGGGGTATAATGAAAATCCATCGACAAAATTAGCTTTTGAAAAAAAATCGAAAGCGGAAGTTAGACGTTTTTTTGGTAGATTTTTTAGAAGCGGAATTTTGAAAATCTGAGTGGCGAATATGAAAGAAGACCATAATTCAAGGGAAACATTTTTTTACCGGACTCTAACTTCAAAATGACGGCCGACATGAGTTTTTGACCACCACGGTGATTTTCGTCTGATGAACATAAGTCGTATCTATCTAAATTTTCAATGAAACGCACTGCACGCATGTTGAGAAAACTTAAAACATGTTATAAATAAATTCTTAAAGGTGGCAGCTTTCAAAACGCTAACAAAAACGCATGAACAGAAACGTCAAACAAGATGTAGGCAGTGCCTACCGATATGAGACAACGTCAAATGGGTTCCTAAAGTTACGCACTGCTTATCTTATTTACGAACTCGAATGTGCTTCGTGAAAACCAAATTGCAGTGAAGCAGTGCGTTACCATTAATATAAGCAATTCTTATGTAGGCATCAGTTTAGGAAGCGTTGGTGAAAACGGCCATTAATTTATCTTTTTTTATAATCTTATGTACTTTTATACTCACATTTCTGTTCACTTTAAAGTAATAAGCTTAAATAAACAATTGCTTTGAGTTGGAGCTGCAGCCGCTGTTCCAGGTCGGCCTACTGAGACGTAAAACTATTTTAGCAATTTTCTCAAAAATGTTCTTATGTAAAGGTATAAAAATATTAGAAGCTTAAAAAGAGAAAAACAATGTCTATCCAATGCGATAATCAAAAATATACATTTTTTCATTTAAAAAAAGTCAATGACGTCACTACAAAATAATGACTAATGAATGAAATTTTTGAAGCATCTTAAAATATGCACCGTAATTATGATCGCTATACCTGTCCGAGCGTTTTCCAGAGATATATATCGGGAGATATTGAATTTGTTCCGAACTTTATTCACACACTGTATATTAAAATGCCACATCATTTAAAAGTAAATCTAAAATTACAGAGTTTATATCTTTGGCCAGTATTTTCTGTAATTTATTTACCTCGTCACACTTAAACTTAGATGTCAATACTCCTTTATAGTCGGGGCACGCTAAAGGTGCATCTACGTAATCAATTTTTTAATGGCGTCCATGACGTCATGAATTACTCTGTTTATATTTATTTATTGTTTCTCAAAACGTCGTTTGCTTTAATGTGCTTCTCAAACTGTCAGAGTGACGTTTGAGCAATATACACACAATAAAAAAAAACAACAATGATCATGTGCTTAAGAGGGCGGCCGCTGCCCTTTTTGTCGATAGAAGGCAGCAGCTACAAAATCTTTGTTAATTTTAAGACTACCGAACTCGAACAAAAACGAAAAATTTGAATTTTAATTAAGATATTCTACAAAGCATTATTGCAACTTAGGCAGCAACTACATTTCATGTAAAATACAGTTTTGATTCTAAATTTAAATTCAATTTGAAAATTAACAAAAAAGAAATTTTTATGATTTTAAATTACGTCAAATTCTGTTAATACCTATGTATGGTCACACAGAATGTAAACTTCAAGTCCGGGTCATTAACGTTGGATAATAATGTTTATCGGTAGTCTTAAGTTTTGGTTTGACAAGGGCATAAAAAAATGGCCGCCAATTGTGAGTAAGAAGTTCAGCGTAATTTGGATAAATGGCACTGTTGACATTAAATACGCGCTAAATTTGAATTTGAATGAAAAGATTTGTACACTGTACGTGTGAACACTTATTCCTGAACATAGTTTCCCTATACAACAGGTATTTTCTTACAAACCCGTTTATAATAAATTTCAAACTGTATTATTTTGTTAGAATTTAGGCAACTGCAAGAAGTATTAACCTTTATTTATGTTCAAAAAAAGTTAAAATCGGTAATTTATTAATTAGTCAACGGTGTTCTTTAATTTTGTCAACCAAAAATACTAAAAGCAAAAAAATAAAAAGTATTACAATCAATATTTTTATTTAAATAGAAATCAAATTTTAAAAAAAAGTTTATCAGAGCCTGGAATGGATCCTATGACTTCTGAGTGCGAGGCCGAAATCATTACCACAGCTCTATACAGACAGCACTGTTTTCGTTAGTTGTAGTTCGCTAAATTAAAGAACAACTTTGACGGTAGTAATTTATAAATTATTTTTACGTCTTTTAGACAATAATAATAAAAAGTAAATAAAGTTCCGCTGGACAATGTAATTGTAATTATATTAGGTACTAGTTACATATTTGCGTAGTATTAATGATATGAAGTTTGAATTGTCAACGTGACAGATTTGGTAAAAAGAAGTGTGCCTGGGTTTGCCCTGCAGTCGCGTCGCGTCGCGTCGTTTAGTTTTCAGATTTTATCAAAATAAATGATAATTTCAAAATAATTCAAATCAATACCAGTATCGCCCTCTAGGAAATAAATATAATCCTACATTTGAAAACTGAACTATCCCCGCTCCTCAAGTCGCCCTCTTAAATAAAAACTTATAGAACGAAAAAAATACTGATTAGTAAACGTTTTTATTTTTTGCAGGAATAATAAGAATACAACTAATTAATAAAAATAATAACTGTAAAATAACATTCTATGGGCTTATAAAAAGCATACTTTTAATACGTAATTCCTAAAAAATATTACAGTTTTATACTGTTTCAAGATTGGTACCACAAAATTACCAGAAAATGCGATTGATGACGTAGATGCACCTTTAGCGTGCCCCGCACCTCTTTTGATAGGTCTTTTTATTCTTAATATAACCAAAAAACGTTTTTCAAAATCGGTTGATAAATAACGGAGATGTATAACAAAATGTAATCAAATGAAAATGTCAATATTCGACAAGAAACGGTTCAAACACGCCGTAAATGGTAGCACTTCCTGACCTAAAAGTTTTTATCGACCATTATTTCTACGCTGTGACGTCATAATTTTTTTTTAAATGTCAACCCCATTTTTTACATTGATTACATTTTGTTAAATATCTCCGTTATTTATCAACCGATTTTGAAAAACTTTTTTTTGTTATATTAAGAATAAAAGGACCTATCAAAAGAGGTATCACAAAGGGTATCTTTCTATTTAAATTTTTAAAGTTGGAGTTGCTACCACTTAGGGATTGAGGGGTGGGGGATTAAAATTACCTGCCTAAATGGCAATTTAAGAACAAAAATTGACGGGTCTCAGGATTTGTGCCATTATTTCTATGCTGTGACGTCATAATTTTTTTTTAAATGTCAACCCCATTTTTTACATTGATTACATTTTGTCAAATATCTCCGTTATTTATCAACCGATTTTGAAAAACTTTTTTTGGTTATATTAAGAATAAAAAGACCTATCAAAAGAGGTATCACAAAGGGTATCTTTCTATTTAGTTTTAAAGTTCGGATTGCTAGCAGTTAGGGGTTGAGGGGTGGGGGTTGAAAATTATATGTCTGAATGGAAATTTAAAAACAAAAATCGACGGGTCTCAGGATTTTCCGCAAAAACATTAAATAACCAGAATATGATTTTTGTGCGAGACTTTATCATCACTCTGTATAAGTAGTATGTGCAATCAGAAAGATATTGCTGTGATTCAAATACAGGTTATTAGTAGGATTAGTTTTATTCTTTTAAGGCCCGGTTTATTCACCTACCAGTAAAGTCCCCAGTAACTACTTGACAATTAACTCTATAGGTTACCCGGGTAACAGGACTAATATAGTCCTGTTACCCGAGTAACCTATAAAGTTAATTGTCAAGTAGCTACTCGGGACTTTACTGGTAGGTGAATAAACCGGGCCTAAATACAATTATTTAATAGGTTAGTAAAATTTTATATAAAAAGCACAAAATAATAAAACCAGGGTTGCCGAGTATCGTTTCCGGTAATGAAATTTTCAGTTTTTTTTTTTAATTAATTTTCTTTTAACTTCGTTGAACTCTTTTCCATGTTGGGTTGTCAATTTTAGTTCGTTGAAAGTTATATTTCATTTCAATTTTTCCATTTTAAGATAGAACTTCTTCTTTTCTAGATAACTAAAAACCTAATAAGTAAATTTTGTTAAAGCGGTAAATATAAACCGTAAAAGATTGAACTGGTTAATGGATTTGATGATTGTAATTGGGGGGAAAAGATGTTTAATCAATGTAAATAGTGTTTTTTGTATTATAAATTTATGTATAGTTAGAATTAAGGTGTGAAAAGTATGTATGACTGGGTAATTTTATAAACGTAACTGTCAAACGGATTTTATTTAAATAAATATTGGGTTTTAGAATTGATTAGATGTAAATCTGTTTATGTTAAAAGGAGTAGTTTGTTGTAAGCTACAAGATTATGATAAGTGTTTTTGAACAAAAAGAACAGATTATAACAAAATTTTGTGAAATTTGTAAGTGTTAAAAGTGTTCGGAGCAAAACCAGCATTATCCTACATCAAATTGAAGATGAAAATTTATGGATCATGAATATGAATTCAGTTTTGAGAAGTTTTCAGGCGCCAGTGTGGCATAATTAAAAGAAAATTTAATTATTTTGGTAGTTAACTAGCAATTGTTTATAGGGGAAAATCCTAGTAATATAACTAAATGTTGAATTTACCATGACAACGATCTTCTTTTGTCCAAAATTTTGCAGAAGTTATATATAGAAGAGCGCAGGAAAAAGGAGAGCTTGTCCTGTTTTGTTCCTCATTACCTCCATGTGAATTTTATAACCTAAAATTGAAAAAGTTGGTGATTTGTGAAGGTTGTCCTTGTTTTTTACAATTTTATTCAAGTTTGAATAATTGTAAATTGGAAAATAAGTGTTGGAAGTGCAACATACCTATTTTAATGTGGTGAAGTGAAGATGTCAACTTCGTTTTGCAACACTGTTCGCCATTTGTAATTTTAATTTGGAATCATTTTCGAAGTAAGGAGTTGCACAAACTTGGAATTACATCAAAGAGCAGTACCGTAATCAGGATTATCAATAAAAAGTTAAGCTAAGTTTATTCATAAGTTGTTTTTATTTGTATTCATTTGTAAATTATTTGGGGGGGTTTATTATTTGACATTTTCAGTTCAACTTTTGTAGTTAGAGTGAACGGTTTTGATTGATTTTAAATTAGTAATTTTTCTTTTGTTTGTTTAATAAATTTTTATGGTTTGTGTTCAATTTAAAAAAGAGGTTTTATTTAAATTTTTTTATTATTCAATATCTAGCTCTATTCATTGAAGACCTGAAATTCATGACCCTGAGGAGAGAGAGTTGTTTTTTTTGTATTCAAAGAGAAGAATACTGGCGCCCAACATTTCTTTTATTTTGTGTTTATTATTACAGTTGATATAGGTATGTGCTATATAGAGATAAGGGTATAAAAGCGTAATATTTATTGACGCAGCAACGTGGGGCTTTAAAGAATAAAAATATAATAATATATATGTCGACAAAAAGAGTTACGTTGAAAATATTAGACAGCTTTTGCGCCCTAGTGTCCCGCGCCCTAGTGTCCCGCGCCCTAATGGCCCGCGAGTTACCAAATGTGTATTCGACCTCTGACATAATAATTACCAGCCACATCCGCTGATAACTGTTTTAGTTTTAAGATAAGAAGTTTCTTTATTGATAATTTTATAATATGTATTCATTACTGTATCTGCTCTTCACCGAGTAAACTGTAGTCCCTTATTAAATAAAATTAAATTTTTTTGAGATTATTTAATATTGAAACGTTATTTGGCGCAGTCGGTAGGATTGTCTAAGACTTATAATAAACGTCGTGCATCTTTATGCTTTGTGGACAATTCCGAACAATAAAATACATAAACAACTTATTCGCCACAACGTGGACAAAAATCGCCACACCGAAGCATACTCAAGAATTGGACAGCATCGCCTAAGTTTGAGAGACTTCAACAACCCAGGTTCCAACAAAAACCTACGAAGGAGACAAGCATCGCCCCGGAGTAGCAACGCTGCTTCCTGACGATTCCTCGAGTCGTTTAACAAGAATGAAATTTGCGTAAGTGAAAATCACTAATTTAAGAAAAAATATTTTCTTTATTTGTAACAAATAATAATCTAGTTTTACGCAACTAATTGTTTAATCTACTGTATGTAATTTCACATATCGATAGACGATTGTGTAGCATAGTAATTACTCAATTAGCTAATTGCAACCCTTAAAAAAAATCAAGCAAAGTATAGTAAGCGAGACTACCAGTGCAATAAATAGTATTGCTTAATTTCTGGTACGACTTGTACTTTGTGTGTAGGGCCGATAGGTTCCCTTAATTTTAATTTAGAATTGTAAACGTTAGCTACAAATTAACAAAAAGTCAGACAATGGCTATGCCTGGGGGATTTCATGCAGAATATCTCAGATCCATCCCAGAATACGATGGGACACCATCGAAACTTTCAGAATTTATAAGGAGTTCAGAACTTATTTTAACACAGTTTATAGTAAGAAACGCTGAGGGACTTTTAGACCCAGAAGCATTTATAAATCATTATTTATTGTCTTCAATTAGGGCAAAATTAACTGGTCAAGCAGCACTCATAGCTGCTGGACGTTTAATAACATCATGGGATGATTTGAAAATAATATTGCGGAACAATTTTGGAGACCGTAGAAATGAAGAAAATTTAATGCAAGAATTGCTTCATTTACAACAAATACATGAAAATTCTATAACTTTTGTAAACAAAATTCAAAACATTAAAGCTTCCCTTTATTCTCAATTACAAGTAAACGAACCCAACCTAGAAGCAAGGGCAGTGAAAGGCAGGTTATACGACAAATTAGCGTTAAAAACCTATTTAAGTGGTTTAAGAGAACCCTATGGTTCCTTTGTTAGATCTCGTGGCCCCGTAACTCTTGAAAATGCAATTGACATTTGTCAAGAAGAAGAAAATTTACGGACAATGCAAAGCAATGCGAAAAAATACACCAACAATCTGAGTTCAAATCAAATTCAAAATTCCTTTAAATTTAATAAACCCACTAACAAATTTAACTTTTCAAATTTTCAATCTTTACCACCTCAACCACAAATGCGGCAGCCCAATTTTCCGACATTACAACAACGTAACTGGCCTCCAAATCCAAACAGAAACTTTACTCAGCAAAGTAACGTATTTAAACCAACTGGAGCGATTCCAAAAAATAAACCTACCCCGATGGATATCTCCAATGTCCAAAAGAGACCAGCATCCCACCAATTTAATTTTAATAAGCGGTTTAATTCGCAACCATCTCAATCAGCTCAATACATACGCCAATCGAATCAACCGCCTAACTTTGTTGCACAAGAACTATTTCATGTTGACGACAACCATGAAGAATGCGAACAAGAAGAAGAATATTGTCAAATATACGAACAATGCCTGGAACAGGAAGAAGAACAAGAGGATTTTCCATTAGAAGCCTCGGAGAAAACATTGAATTAAACCTAGCAACCACCTTAAAATTACCTTATATCTATATTCCAAAAACTGATTCCCGTTTAATGATAGACACTGGTTCTACTAAAACTCTTTTAAAACCGGATTTTGCTTATAAATATTTTCCAAATGAAATTTATCAAGAAAATTTTCATATAACAACCGTACATGCAACTTCAGAACATGATGAAGTAGCTGAAATTCCTATACCTACTTTATTCGGTTCAGAAGAAAATCACAAAGTTTACCTTTTCAATTTTAATAATAAATATGATGGATTAATAGGTACAGATTTACTTAGACAAGTTGATGCTAAAATAGACTTTAAAAACGAGATGATTATAACCCCAAACGTGTCGATTCCTATATTTTTACCCTCTAAAGAAACATGTAAATCAAAATTAAGAATCCCTGCTAGATCAGAAAATAAAATTAACATACCAACCAATTCAAAGTTAAAAGAAGGTATTTGCAATCAAATTCAATTTAACAATAATTTACTAATACCCGAAGCTCTAGTATCAGTTAAGAATAATCACTTTACCACAACTATTGTTAATACAAGCGAGAAAGATCAATTTTTAACAATTAAAAAACCCTTCCAGTTAGAGGAAATGCCAAAATATGATGAAAACAACGCGATTCTTTTAAATCACATAGAAAGTAGTAGCAAAGGTAATACTAACAACAAAAAACTTTTACTAGAAAATTTAAAACAATTGAGAACAGAACATATGAATGAGGAAGAACGAACACTGCTAACAGGTTTATGTTACGACTTCAAAGATATTTTTTATCATCCCCAAATTCCATTATCATCCACCACCTTGACAAAACATCATATAAGAACAGTTAATAATGAGCCAGTCTTTACAAAGAATTACCGTTACCCTTTCATATACCGCGATGAAGTAAAAACACAAATGGAGAAAATGGAAAAAGAAGGAATAATCAGTCCTAGCGAGTCACCGTATAATAGTCATATATGGATAGTTCCCAAGAAAGAAGACGCATCTGGAAAACGAAAATTTAGAATTGTAATCGACTACCGCAAACTGAATGAAAAAACCTTTGAGGATAAATTTCCACTACCACAAATATCTGATATCTTAGACAAATTAGGCAGAAGTAACTATTTTACCACCTTGGATTTGGCTTCCGGCTTTCACCAAATCAAAGTAGAGAAAGAAGACCGAGAAAAAACCGCATTTTCAACTGAAGATGGTCATTATGAGTTTAATAGGATGCCTTTTGGCTTAAAAAACGCACCCGCCAGTTTTCAAAGATTAATGAATTCAGCCTTAAAAGGATTAACAGACCAACAATGTTTAGTCTATTTAGACGACGTAGTAATATTTTCAACCTCGCTACAAGAACACATGACAAGATTAAAAAATGTATTCTCAAGAATAAGAAACAACAACCTTAAAGTACAGCTCGATAAATCTGAGTTCCTACGAAAAGAAATAGATTTCCTTGGATACGTCATAACACCCGACGGAGTTAAAACCAACCCAAAAAAAATAATAGCTATCCGCAATTATCCAATTCCTAAAACAAGTAAAGAGATAAAATCATTTTTAGGTTTATTAGGTTACTACCGCCGTTTTATTAAAAACTTTGCAGAAATTACTAAACCATTAACCAGATGTCTTAAAAAAGGAAAACAAGTTATTCACAACGAAGAATTTAAAAAGTCTTTCGAAAAAGCAAAAAACATATTATGTAACGACCCTGTACTCAAATATCCAGATTTTTCTAAAACTTTCACCTTAACCACGGACGCCTCTGGATTTTCTATTGGAGCCGTTCTTTCACAAAACAATCATCCAATTGCCTATGCAAGTAGGACCTTAAATGAAACCGAAATAAAATACGCAACAATTGAACGAGAATTATTAGCTTTAGTTTGGGCAGTAAAGTATTTTCGACCATACCTATACGGAAGACGATTTATTTTAGAAACAGATCACCGCCCTTTAGTTTGGTTAAACAGCTTAAAAGAACCAAATTCCAAATTGATTCGTTGGAAATTAAAATTAGAAGAGTAGGATTATGACATCCACTATAAAGCAGGACATACAAACAAAGTCGCTGATGCTCTTTCACGAATCCACCTAAATACAAACGAACTTGAAAATGCTTCTATTATTGGAAACGCAGACCAAGAAGATATAGAAAAACTACTCCAAGAAGTAGATGAAAATCTAGCACAAATAGGAACACCAGAATTACAAGAAGTTATTGAACAATTAGACCTACCCAGAACAAGACCATTAGCAGAGAACGAAACAGTGCACTCTCAAGACGATTCTGGAACAACAATCCCCATCACAGAAGAACCATTACAAACTTTTAAAAATCAAATTCTATTCGATAAGTCCAATAACAAAGAAATTAAGACCAAAAATGTCGAAAATAATAATCAGATTTATGTACCAATTAATGACTTAAATTATCAAGACCAATTTAAAAATCTACTTACCTATTTCTGCCAACCTAAAAAGAAATACCACTGTTATTTTCCCAGTGATAAATATTATGAAGAATTTTGCGTTTATATTACAACCATAACCAATGAAAATACACCCACATTTGTTAAATGCATTTCACAAGTCATGCATCTAGTAAGTCAAGAAGAAAAACTTGAAGTAATCAACACCTACCATAACGGAAAGACAAACCACAGAGGAACCGAAGAAACCTGGCAACACCTCAGGAGAAAATTTTATTGGAAAAATATGAAGAATGATATTAAAACCTTTATAAATAATTGTCAAGTTTGTCAACGTCAAAAATATGATAGACACCCTAACAAAGTACCCTTTCACTTAACCAAAACCCCTAATAAACCTCTTGAAATCGTTCATGCGGATATATTCCACATTAATCATAAAATGTTTATTACCTTCATAGATAAATTTTCCCGATTCGCACAAGCTTATCAACTGTCAACAAAAAATTCAACTGAAATTTCCAATAAAATAATTAAATATTTTTCTATTTTTGGAGTACCAAAATCTTTAGTAGTAGACAATGAATTTAACACCTCGATCATAAATAATCTTTTAAAATTACATAAAGTAGAAATTCATCTAACAACCCCGAAACACCACGAATCAAATTCACCTATTGAACGTCTACACTCCACCCTCCTAGAACATTTCAGATTAATTAACGAAGAAAATCCCACGGAAAGTGCAAAAAATAAAATCAGATATGCAATTATTGCATACAATAACTCCATTCATTCAAAACTAAAATTTACTCCAAGAGAAGTTTTACTTGGACACTCAGAATCAAACAGTCCTTTCCACATGAATTTAGAAGTACTTTTAGTTGATAACTATGTTAATTCCCATCAGGAAAAAATGAAATTATTTTATGATAACATTAAAGAAACCAATGTGTTAGAGAAAACCCGTGATATCAGAAGAAAAAATCAAAACCGAAAAGATTCAGAGTTTAAAATAGGAGATCAAGTTTACATACAAACGGATAGACGAAATAAAATTAATCCCAAATTTGACGGACCTTTTACAATAATCAAAGTAAATGAAAACGATGTATATACTATCCTAGATAAGAATAAAAGAAACAGGAATGTACATATTAAAGAGTTAAAACGTGTTGCAGATGCAGACTCTGGACAGTCGTCATCGGCATCATCTTAAGTAAACAAGGTGTAGAACCCCTTAACGACAACGATGTAACAATAATAGATTTAAAAGAGAACCCAGGATTATATCCTCTAAAATTAGGAAATGCAAATGTTCAAGAATCAATATGGACTTTAATAAAAAATTTAGATTGCAGTCTACTATTGCAAGAATTTCACATTTTGCAAGAAAATGTTAAAACTATACTAACCACCTTTAAATCAAAACCAAACGAACAACTTACTTTCTATAAAGGCAGGCTCGACAATTTACACTCAAGTATGGAAATTTTAGTTAAGGAAAATGCGAAAAAAATAAATCACTTATTCCCTGAACAAAAAAGTAAAAGAAGTTTAGCAGATGGGCTAGGCTCTGTATTCAAATTCATAACAGGTAACTTGGACGCCAGTGACGGTCAGAGATATGATAATGCCATATCAAATTTACAAGATAGCAACAAAGCAATTAAAGTAACTATTCAAGAACATATTTCTTTAACCAAAAAGGCAATAGAAAACTTCGAAAATACCAGTTTAATTTTGAAATCTAATCAGGAAATTATTCAAGTGCAGATAGAACAAATGAATTATGTATTAACTAACGAATTAGCACCAACTCAGGATGTTGTTGATATGTATAGCTTGCAAACCCAAATTATATCTTTGTTACAGTTATTGCTTACCACTTTGAACACTTTGGAAAACTCTTTAACATTTTCTAAAATAAACACTTTCCACCCTTCAATTATTGAAATTGAAGATTTAATGTTAGAAATAGATAATATTAAAACCCACCTGAATAATCAGTACCAATTACCTTTTCCTAATGAAATTAGTAACATTGCCTATTACGAACAGATATTAAATATAAAAGCCTATAGAAAACATAATGTATTAGTTTTCATTATTGAAATACCCTTAATTAAAAACCAACAATATGATTATTATAAATTAATACCACTACCCGTATTTGAAAAAAAAACAAACTTGTTCCACTTAGTAATTCCAACTTATCCCACAATCTTATTTTCTAAAACTACAAGCATACCAGCAAGTCGAGATTGCATTCAAATACATCTTGACGAATATTTTTGCAAAGATCAATTCTCCTTAAGAATACCCAACGATATAGTTTGTGAAACCCAATTATTAGCTTTCTTGCCACACAAAAACTGTAATACCAATTATATTAGCTTAGATAAATATAAAATAAATCAGGTAACAAATTCACTTTGGTTAATAACCACTAACATAGATTTAGTATTAGAAATAAAGTGTTTAGATAATAATTACAGAAAAAAGGTGTTAGGAACTTTTAGTATACAAGTGCCGAATAAGTGTGAAGTTACAGTGAACGGTGCTGACACTCTTGTTAATCAAGGTAATACGCTAAGTAATTATAAAATAGAAGTACCACATATTGCAAACCTGGATATTGCTTATTCTAAAGAAAATGAAATAATTCATTTAAATTTAACTCACATTGACTTAACAGATATTGAAAAAATTAAACATCAGTTTGATAAATTACCAAGCAAATTAGATACAAATATTCATCCCCACGTAGTATTTGGAACTTCTACTATTTCACTTATTGTAACAATTATTATTATTATCATAATCATTGTATTAATTTTAAAACGAAAAATATTGTATAATAAATTACAAGATAAAATTTTGAAAAGTAGGGCTCTACCTATTGAAGATATGAAATTAAAATGTTAAAATGTTAAAATATTAAAATCTCGATTTTGTACTTATAAACTAACAAAATCTGTAATTTTAAACTTGTTGAGGGACGAGTTACCAAATGTGTATTCGACCTCTGACATAATAATTACCAGCCACATCCGCTGATAACTGTTTTAGTTTTAAGATAAGAAGTTTCTTTATTGATAATTTTATAATATGTATTCATTACTGTATCTGCTCTTCACCGAGTAAACTGTAGTCCCTTATTAAATAAAATTAAATTTTTTTGAGATTATTTAATATTGAAACGTTATTTCGCGCCCCAGTTTCCTCGCGCCCGAACGTCTTGGCGTCCGAGTGTCCCGCGCCCGAGTCTCCTCGCGCCCTTACGGCTAACTTTATATTTGAATTTTCAAATAAAATATGTTTTTACACGACCTATACATAAAGACCTACCTTACTCCCTCAAAAAAGGGAGTAAAAGTACAACAATTGACAAAAAAGTTGTTCTGACGTTTCAAAAATGCAGTCACCTTAGATAATTTTCCAATTTCAATATTATTCTTCACTCTATGGTAGCTTTTAACATTGAAAAGCGCGACCATAACGTTGATGCTTTCAAATTTTTGCCATTTCGGCAAAATAAACGAGTAATACATTCTCTGTGTAATTGTCAATGTTTTTACCCACACACCATTCAAGAAAGTCTTGATACGCTTTTTCGTATAACTTTCGCGACTTTGGGGGTAATAAATCTAACGTCATAATCGCTGCCGCTTCGTCAATACCTTTCAAATCACCCATTTTCAAGAATTTTCTTAAAACACGACCGCAATTTTAGAATCGCTACCGGTTGTTTACAAATCGCCTAGGTTACGATGCTGTTGAGATGAGATTTTAATAATTAATTGCGACTTTCACCTATCTACCACAGCATATGTGATTGCTTTTGGAAAATTCGTAAATTTTTGCAATTTTTGCAATTAAGCCCTTTAGGTCGTGTAAAAAGTAGTATATATACCGCAGGACTAAAGTACTTTAGTCCCTTGGTATATAACATACTATTAACAATAGAATATTTTTTAATTAGGTATTAGTGTTTCTACTAAGTTCCAAAATATCCAAAATACCTTGTTCTGTGTCCAATTGTAGACAAATAGTTATAAAAGAATTTATATAGCCTGCATCCGGTTTTAAAACCACAAATTATAATTTACTTTTACTCGTGATCCCAGGACCTTTAGATGGAATTTCTACTACTTTATACAGAGCTTATGAAAACGACAGTGACAGATAAACACAGATGACGGGAATTGATAGCCAAAAAAAATTAGTAATTTTGAATGAAGTTTCTCCGCGCACGTTACAGAAGTTCTTACATGGATAGTAACTTTAAAATGTTGCCTATAAGAACTTGGGCCCAATGCCAATCTTTATGTTAACGTAAGCTCCTCTGAAATTACACCTAAAAGGGATCAACTAATTCGCTCAAAGTTGAAGGAAGCAGACCGTACAATATTACGGTCGAAATGTTTAATAAGGGCCCCAAGCTTTCAGTACTAAAGCTTCCAATTCTATTGATTCTGATACATCAGCAAATAGTCGTCATCATATCCAACCAATAATGAGAAGGAAATCGCTTTTATATCCTTTCTGTGCTTTTTATTGTTTTCGGTTTTATTGCAGATATTTTCTCTTCCCTAAAATTTAGTTCCCTCTGAATCATATAGAATGGATTTCTTTGGATCTATGTGGTAATAATACTAACCAAGACGGCTTTATTATTTAAACAATAAATTAACATTTCAATAAAATTTTCATGCTTCGAAATTATAACCAGAAAAATAGTTAACAACATTTACTTGTATAAAGTTTGATAAGCAGTATTATTGTGTTAATTAACATGTTTATAAAAAGAAACTCATTTCAATATAGATACAGCGGGCCGACCACGAATTGGACACCGTTCAAGCTGAATTGGTCATTATACCTCGAATTAGACATTTAAGTTTCAACTGCACTAGATACTTTAAATACAATCTGGATTAAGTTGGTTTTGTTCATTTATTAATAGAAAATACCTCTTCACATTTTCAATATTTGTCACTTAAAAACTATACTGTATGGACACTTTTAGTCGTGACCATAGGGAAATGCATGTATTTTTTACAAACACGTTTATCTGCTATTGCTGTCAAAACAATTATGTTAAGGTTTATTTTGTTAAATCGATTAAATTTAGGCAACTGTAAGAACTAGGTATTAATCTTTCTTATTGCTTAAAAGGCGATAAATAATTTATTAATAATAGTCAAAGATGCTCTATAATTTAGTAAACTGCAAATATTAAAAGCAGTTGATTTTTATTAAGAGCCGCCTTTTCGTAATTTTTGTGACTAGATGGCGCCACTTTGGATATCATACTTATACGCATACTAATCTTTGGGAATAATTAACGTGCATATAACTTAAAATTTTTACACGAAATTCATGTCATATGATAGAGAATATATGAAAGCAGTTAAAGAAACCTTTTTTGCTTTCATATGTGGCCTGTGAATCATAATTTCACGTCTTATATGAGGGTAAAAAATACACTATTTTGGTAACATTTTGACCTAAAATTGCTTTTACTGTCTGAATAGAGCAGTAGCAATGCGTTTCTTATCATTTAAAATGAGTAATTGTAACGCAATGAAGCTATAACCATTTTATAAATAAATTGTTGACAGTTCATAATCAGCTGATATCTAAGGCTCAGATACAGGATTATGTTCAATAGTTCAGCAGATTGTGTGAAACTATCTCAAATAATAATTACATTTTATGTACACTAGCGCTTTTGTGAGAACCACGACCTTCTTCATTTTCGAGTCTGACGGAAGAGCGTCACACTCGAAAATCAAGAAGGTCGTGATGAGAACAGACGTAACCTACAAGTCTAATGGCCCCTCTTAAGATATTTATAGTATATACCGAGGTAGGAAAAGCTTTAAAATTTGGAAAACTCAAAAAATAGAAACATAGTCATTTAGAGAGACCGGACACCTCGGATCACCGGGGGAAGGCTAAGGACCTCAAAACAAACCTGCATTCCAAATTTCGGTTTGTCTCTAATTAGTTGACCAACGACGTGTAGTACCTATCGACCCAGCGCTATATGTTGTATGGCAGGTGTTGCAGAATTCTGTTAGTTGTGTGTTTGTGCGGGTTTAGGCTCAATAATAACCCTTAAATATAATCCCTCGGGGTTGACCGATTTCGGAGCGTACACAATCACCGGTACCAAATGACACTCGACAGTCAGTACTACCGCCTCCCGCTCCAGACAACAGGTTAGTAACAAGCTATGTACTATAAAAACATGAGAGTGTAATGTCTATCCATTCATGCTGCCATTATCTTTGATATCATTCAAAATATATTCTGACATGTAGATCAAACCTGTCTGTCTTGATATTTTCTCTCCAAATAAGAATATGAAGTGGGCGTAGCTGGTAGCTCATCGATAGACTCTATAGCTTTCGTCTCAGAGTAAGTAGTGCGTATGCAGATTATTCAATTCTATACCGCGTTGCCTTGGATCCAATTGAGTTGGGGAAGGCAGATAGGCTTCTCTTAGTTAAATAATGAAATTTAGATGTGCTGGGCGATTTTGGTGATCCTACCACCAGAGAATAAACATAGATACATTGTAAAGTTACTCCACCCACCTATCATACATAAAATAAGTAGATACCTATAATAAGAAACAAAATAGATAGGTTTGAAGTAGTTTCTATTTCTAACTTTAGGTAAGTTTTATGCAGTTCTGTTACAACTGTTATACCTACTGTTAGCGACAAGTTTTAATCTGAACAACTTCGATTTTATTCAATTAACTTTACACATAATAATGGAAAGAGTTCCACACTGGGTATCGCAAAGGCTCCCGCGTTCTTCGCTGCCATACCCTGAATGAATGCCTCATTCCAGTTGCGCGGACTCAAGACGTCCACACAGCAGAAGCGGACCAACACTCGGCCGTCCTGCTTATGGCACGTTCCGGGCCTGAAACTCAAAATTAATTACAGTATCGTTCCTATTATTAGCGGCAAAAGTCACCTCGCTACCATATTCAGTTCTCTAAACTATCGCTTGTTAGACTCACGCAATGCTCAGAGTTTCCATCAAGTTAGCCAAGGACTCAGAGTTTCCACAGACTCACACAAATTCGAAACAGACTCACGCAAACTTGGTCGGAAAGAGCCAGAGTCTCAGAGTTTCCACGAGTCACAAAGATTGGCAACCACAGTGGACTCACACAAGTCTCAAGTCGATCAACGATCGGAGCGAACCAGAGTCTCAGAGTTTCCACGAATTACAACGATTGGCAACCACAGTGGACTCACACAAGTCTCAGGTCGATCAACGAAGAAGCTCAGAGTTTCTGTTTCCCACAGCGAATTCAGAGTTTCCGTGGACTCACGCAAGACCTTGAAACATGTGGGCTCACGCAAGACTGGCCAGGAGTTTCTAACACCATGTACTTCCTGCTTTGAGAACAAACGGTTATATCACAGGGTACTCAGAGGCCACCAACCATGACACTCCGCCACGCTCAGAGGCACCCACGGCATGTCGTCCGGCAGTATTCAGAGGGTATACTAGGCATGTTACCAATTATTCCAATATAATTTGACCAGAACCAATAACAGTAAATAATGCATACACACCTTATCAACCATACTACTCTCAACAACTCAATCTCATATCAAGATTCTTATTGACTTACTTTACTAGTCATCCATGGTTTGACTACGGAATGGTTTCATCAGGTCGCCGGCCACCACACCTTTGAACCGTCTATGATCCTTCGACAGAGATTTCACAGCGTAACGATCATTGGCCAAACAATGTGTGACAGCTACAGGTCCAATGTACCTCTGCACTAATTTTCCACTCTTGATTCCCTTGACCATAGGTGTTCGTTCCACCATAACCATATCTCCTACTTTGAATTGTCGCGCCTCCAACCGGTTCTTATCATGTCGCGCTTTCATTTTCCTCGCATTCTTTTCGCACCCTACTCTAGCCTTTTACCGTAACAACGAAAATCGCGCCTGCCTGCCTACCTGATTATTTTCCGCTGTAGTGTGATATTTAAAATCGTCTGAAGTAATCGTTATAGTTCTCATGGGCCTATTTTCATTGTCATTGGCTCGATAACACGTTTCTACCGTATGGCCTAAGCGATTGCAATGAGAACATTGTTTACTTTTAGTTAAGGGTTGCGACGTATTAGCCCTGCAGAAAGCAGCTTTATGACCTGGCTGTTTACAATTAAAACAAGTTATTTGGCGTTGTTCAGATAATTCCGGTGCAGGTTGTTTAAAATTTACTTTTGCCGGGTTACAATTGGAATTTTCAAGCTTCGATAAAAATGCTAATAAATCAGTTGTGTTTACACAACCAGCAGCACGTGCACTCGATTCTATAACATGTCGTTTACAGTCGCGACGATGACATCAGCTATAACATGGTCTGGTAAATCACAGAACTGGCCCAACCGTAGTTTAGAGTAATAAAATGAAATTAAATCTTGACCTTGTTTTTTTTCGTCATTTATGAATTCCTTTAATTTCGCAACGATGCCAATACTGGCGGGAAAAGCGAGCGTCAGTTTTTGCTTCCATTCTATCCAGCTTTCACCTATCTCTGTCTGACATTCGTACCATGATTTTGCATTACCTGTTAATCGTCCAGTCATACAAAATATACGCGCGCGATCATCCCAATCATATAAATCGCCGATCGCATCGATTCTTTGTAACCAACGCTTACTCGTCATTCCCTCCGCAGCGCCATTAAATTCAGCAACACCACTTATCTGTCCTGTATAGTAGGATCGACTATTATTTGTCGGGTCCAAAGTCCAGACTGTGGTATGAAGTAAGTTAGCTCGGCTCGCTGTAATTTGAGATCTTCTACTGTTTTGCACCAGTCACACCAAAACAGTTTTAAGCTATCAATTTGAATATTAATAAAAATATTGGTCATAAAATCAGAACATGTTAGGAACCGCTGCTGTTGGGAACCCGAATCGCTATCCCAACAGCAACTTTCTGTCAATCACATCTACCTGCTTCGTTCGCCACCGTACAGGACCAACTTAACCGATGTCGCCGTGACGTAAAGAAAAAATCTAGACATACGTTTGTATTGTACATGTTGGAGGTTATACTATAAAGAGAAAGTAAACAATAAAAGGGGTACGTGTATTCTTCATTGCTACAAGCGACTAAAAATAATCACTCCGAGTTTATAGCGAGATGAGTCACGCCGTCGCGGTGGATGCGTTCTTCCCTTGAACGACGCGTCTCGCACGAACTTCTCAAGATCTCGAATGCGTTCCTCAACGCTGCTTTGCATAGTAGTAGCGATGGAATTATTCGATTCCTGGCTTGGGCTACGACGACGTTTTTTGTCCTTGCGACTTTTGCGAGGACCACGGCCCATGATAATTATCGATTTACAGGTATGACAAGACAAGACGACCGATCAAAGTTTTATAATCGATAAGGCTAGAGTACTCACCCGAATATCTCAAGGACACACACAAAGAGGTATTACACAATAATTACAACAATTGTGCAACAATTACGGAATATGTCTTTATCACCCAAAACACCACAGGACTCGGGTTCAAAATCGCACTTCTGATAATGTTAGCGACAAATTTTAATCTGAACAACTTCGATTTTATTCAATGAGCCTTATTCAAAGATTAAGTTCCAGATAATTCCAAGCGCTGCGCCACTGTCGCGTGTGGACATCGACGTGGCGCGAAACACAGTTCACCATTTACTTAGCATTGAACTACAACTGCCAATAAATTTAAATTTCTACTTAAAGTAGAAGGATTGTGGATGATTAAAATTGATTTTTCATTAATTGAATTATTTGGTTATCCGAAAAAGCAAGTGTTTTGCATGTATTGTTTAATACAACTTTACACTGAATAATTAAAGTTATGGGAGATTAATGGGTTTACTGAATTACGAGCGGCACTCGATCGAGGTCGGTGTTGTGTCCTTTATTCTTGTTATTTGGAATAAAAGTCTTGTTCAAAAAATACTACGTCTTTATTGTTCGCTTGTTAAAGAACCCAATCTCCAACTCTCTTTTCTCGGTCCCTTTATTACCGACCTAATGCTGGGTTTACACTTAACGCTAAAGCTAGGATCCTACATTCCTCCCAAGTTCTAATTATATGCATAGTAATATTAGTAATGTTAAATTCAACTTAAATATCATTATTAGTGTTTGGTTAATTATTAATGTTAGGTACAACTTAAATATTATAGTTAGTGTTTATTTAAAATATAATCTTTCAAATGTCCAGGTGTTTTTGGTTGTCTCTTCGGTCTGCTTACACGAGGTAGTGGACTTCCTTCAGGGTCTTGATTTTGATCAGATTTGGAAACTGATGTTGATGGTGTCATGTTTGGCGATATTCTGCGACTGTATGAAGTTGTTGAAAGCCTGTTACCCTTTGAGCAGGTTGATGGTGTTGATGGGATGTCAATGATGTGCTGCTTAGGATTTACGTCCACTGGTGTCATTTCGAATGCTTCCATGAGTGTTGTTGGTCTTGGTGGGCTTGAACTGTTTGTGAAAGTACCTGACTCATTGGACTTGGATAATGTGGTTAAGGAAGGGCTGTTAGGGTTCGCAGAGTTTGTTCTTATGATAAATAATTTAAAGAAAGATGAGTTTCTGGTTATGGTTCTTCCTTCTCTCTCTGCTTCAATTTGAACACCTGTGATCCTGGTTATTGTCCAAGGATGAGGATCATAGAATGATGTTAAAGAGTTACGCTTGATTTGCTTGCATAAAACTTTATCACCTAACTTGAAAGTGTGTGACTTCACTTTTCGTTTTGTGCTTGCTTTTTCGTTCTGTATTTTCCTGTTTGCATATTCGACTCTTGGATCATAGTTTGATTTTTTAGATTGAATTGTGGATGGTAGAAATGTGTTAATTTCTCATTCCGCAATTATCCTAATCATGCCTGACCGTATGCTTCGGAGTGATGCTGACAAAGAGAAGGATGATCAGATGGTCACCAAAATGGTTGAAAAAGTGCTGACTAACTCAGAGTTCGTAAATAGGTTAACTCAAATTCTGGCTGAGAGTGTTGCGGTTGCTATCAAAAATGAGTTTTCAACAAAGATTATATCGCTGGAACAGTAGTTGAAAGAAGCTCAGCAAGCCAATGATGACCTTAATCAGTACTCGAGGTCTAACTGTAATATTAAATAGATGTGTACTGGTCAAGGATGGAAACTGCTTTATTCAAATACAATAGGTAGGTACAACATTTATCTTGTGTATGGTTGGTTGCATATACAACATCCTCTTTCTTAAGAATCGCTTATTCTAACATAATAACTAATTCTAACATGATATAGTTTTATTCTAATAACGTACATACTAATAACTAATTCTAATATGATATACATGTTACATTTCAAAATCTTTTAATTTTGACGGTTTATGACTTATCCTCCCCGAACGTGTGATGTTGCTGTGGGTATTGGACATATTATTAACAATAATTGTTTCCTGTGGTTTACTTGGAATACTATTTTCTAAATTAGTTACTGTGGAACTTTTCCCAATCTTAATTGGCACATATTGGTAAATTTGTGTATCAAGATTATTTGCTGGTTCGTTTCCAGCTGTAGTCTTACTGGAGGATGCTTCAACTTTACAAGAGTTGTTTTCCGCAATTGGTTTTATAAATTTTCTGTTGCGTATAAGAGTTGATCCATTCTCCAATATTATTTTATATGATCTTATTCCTACCTTTTCCAAGACTTTTCCTTGTTCCCAAGGACCTTTGGGTACGACTTGTGCCCTAATAATACAGTTTTTTCCAAGTTCTTTCAATGGTTTTACCCCTTTTTTATCAAAATACATTTTTTGTTGAGTCTGTGATTTTTCGATAAATCTATCAAAATTTTGTTTATTGTACAACTTAGGTTCAAACTTTGCATTTATTTGAGGTAATATTGTTCTTAAGTTACGATTCATTAACACATTCGCGGGGCTATGTGTCCCGTCAATTGGCGTATTTCTTACCTCTAATAATGCTAAGTAAGGATCTTTTTTGTCCAAAATGCATTTTTTTAGAATATTTTTTACAGTTTGTATGGCTCTTTCTACTTGTCCATTTGACTGTGAATGCCTAGGTGAAGAGGTAATATGTTCAAAATCCCATTCTTGTGAAAAATTTTTAAAATATAAACTCGAGAATTCTGGGCCATTGTCAGAATTCACTATTCTTGGTATACCAAAACGAGCAAATACAGATTTTAATTTAGCTACAACGTTACAACTAGATAAGTCTTTGTTTAAATTTATAACTTCAACATATTTGGAGTAGTAATCAGTAACTAGCAAATATGCTTCATTATAGTGATGGAATATATCACACGCTACTTTATGAAATGGTACTTTTTCAATTTCATGAGGTATCATTGGTTCTGAGCCTTGGGACTTCTCAAAATTTTGACAGATATGGCAAGACAAAATCATGTCCTGTATGCATTTAGTCATGCCAGGCCAGTAAAATGATAAATTGGCTTTGGAGACTGTCTTATTAATCCCTGAGTGGGCATAGTGAAGTTTTTTTAGAATTTCATTTCTAGCACTTTTGGGTACTATTCAAATCTTTATTTCAAATCAAATCTTTATTTAACCACGTTACATCAATCAGACATTTGTGGTAAGTCAATAGTACATACAAAGTTACAAAAGTAGGCTAGTTGGATTAGTATTAAAATAATCCTGAACAGAATAAAAACAGTGATTTAAAATATATTTCTTAATTGTAGGTTTAAAATGTTTCATCTCTAAGTTTTTAACAGGTTCCTGTAGATGATTATACATCTCTAAATTCAAAACATTCTTGGCCGATTTCGTTAATCTCATACGTGGTATTCTAATCATAGAAGCTGATCTTGTGTTGTAGTTATGATTGTCGGAATGTATGGGAAATTTGGATTTGTTTTTGTGAATTTCTAGCAAACTGTAATATATATATAAGGAAGGTAGTGGCATTATTCCTAGCTTAATAAAATATTGGCGACAGCTTTCTCTCTGATCAGCATTAACGAGGATTCTAATGAGTTTCTTTTGTTGACGGAACACTGTTATAGAATGAGTGGAATTTCCCCACAATGTTACCCCATAGCATAAGTATGAATGAAATAAGGAAAAATAGACAGACTTTAATACATCAAAGCTGAGTATGTTTTTTATTTTTCTAACAACAAAGATAACACCTGCAAGTTTCTTACTTAAATAAGTTACATGACGCGACCAGTCTAAATTATCATCTAACACAATTCCTAACAGCTTAACGCTATTTCCAGTTATCAACTCCCTTTTTGAAGAAAATACCAGTTTCTGTGTTTTCTCATTATTTAACTTTAACTTATTGTTTGTAAACCAAGATTTTGCCTGGTTCAGGAGGTTGTTTAATTTTAATAAGGCATTCCCAATTTCATTATCAGATGACATCAACGTAGTATCGTCAGCAAACAAAGCGAAATTCTTATCTGGCAGAGAATAGCAAAGGTCATTAATATAAATTAAAAATAAAAGCGGACCAAGGACAGATCCTTGTGGCACACCATATTGAATAGTTGTAAACTTAGATGTAGCATTATTTATGACTACACACTGTTGCCTATTTGATAAATAGGAATGAAATAATGAAAGAGGGAGGCCTCTAATTCCATACAGGTCTAATTTTTTTACTAACGTTTCAAGGCACACACAGTCAAAAGCTTTGGAAAGGTCACAGAGTGCAATTGCTGTGTGTTTACCCTTTTCAAGATTTTCAACTATATTATTTACTATATTACTATATTATTAACTTTTGGTTCTTGTACACGAGGTCATCCATTATTGTTAACTCATGCTTAAATTTGTAGTAAAATTTTGTGTTTTCAGACAGATCTTTTATTCTTGTTGGCCAACCATTTATAATGTATTCTTTCAATTTCACTAAATCTACATCTAAACTAGTTTGCTTTTTATATTCATTCCGTTTATCATCTGAAATATTTAGATACTCAGAAATTAAGCATACTTGAGCATTTAATTCAAGGTCTATATTTTCGTCAAAAGTTTGGTCCTTTATGAACGCTCTCGACAAAGTGTCTGCCAGGATCAATTGTTTTCCTGGTTTATATACTAATGTGAAATCATATTTCCGCAACTGAATTAGCATTTTTTGTAATCTAGGAGAACAGACGTTTAATGGTTTTTTGATAATTTGTATAAGTGGTTTGTGGTCTGTCTCCACCGTAAAATGTTTGCCAAACAGATACTGTTTAAATTTTTCCACCCCAAACCAGATCGCCAACAACTCTTTCTCTATCTGAGCGTATCGGGTCTGTGCCTCTGTGAATGCACGCGACGCATGTGCACATGGTCTCTCTTCTTGCAAAAGAACCGCACCCATTCCACTTTTCGAAGAATCAACCGAGACTGTAGTGGGTTTTTTAGAATCAAAAAATTGTAAGCAAGGACTTTTACTGATATCATTTTTTAAACTAACAAAAGCTTCGTCATGTATTTTCTCCCAGCTAAAAACTACATCCTTTTTAAGCAGGTTTCTCAACGCTGCTGTATTTTCTGACAGATTACCTACAAATCTACTAATATACGTGACCAAACCTAAAAATCGTTGGACATCTTCCACACTTTGTGGTGTCTGCATTTTTTTAATTGCCTCTACCTTAGAATCATCTGCTTCTAACCCATGTTTTGATATTTTATGCCCCATGTACTGCACTTGACTATCCAGAAATTTACACTTTTCTCTGTTAAATCTCAGATTAAATTTTTCGGCTAATTTAAACACGTTTTGTAAACGAGCATTATGTTCTACTATGGTTCTTCCCCAGATAATAATATCGTCTATATAAATTCTAACTCCCTCTAGGTTGCCAAATATTTTCATTCATTCTCTCCTGAAATACCTCTGGCGCACTAACTAACCCATAAGGAAGCCTTAGGAAACGATATCTACCGAAAGGAGAACCGAATGTGCATAATCTAGAGCTATTTTTATCTAACTTGATTTGTAGGAACCCCTGTGTTGCATCCAATGTGCTAAAATACTGTGCCCCAGCCAACTTAATTGTTAACTCTTCTAAAGTTGGGATTTGAAAAAAATGTCTTTTAATTGACTTATTAAGATCAGCCGGATCTAAACAAATTCGAAGCTGTCCGGTTGCCTTTCTTATTATAACAATAGGATTTACCCAATCTGCGCTTTCATCTGACCTCTCTATGATGTTTTGTCTTTCCAAATGATCCAATGTTTCCTGAAGCTGATCCCTAATTAAAAAAGGTATTTTTCTTACCGGGTGCACAACCGGTTCTGCACCTTTTTTTAAGTTTATGCGATACGGTTTCTCTAAACACCCTATTCCCTCAAAAATTAAATCGTTATCTTTTAGTAACTGACTAATTTCTTTTTGTTCCTGTATAGTATTTTTTACTATTTTATTTTCTGGCTCGTTATTGCTTACTGCCTCCGTTTTTTTAATTAACCCTAACTGAACGCATGCTTTGAGCCCTAATAAAGGTGTATTAATGAGATCTACCACATAAAATAAAAGATCGTCTTTCTTATCTTTATATTTACATTGCAAAATGCACTGACCAATTACCGGTAATGAATCCTTTGTATAGGAGCATAATTTAATATCTGTTTTATTAATTTGGTTTACCTCAAAGTTAATAGAATTCAATGCACTTACAGTTATAATGTTTGCCATTGCCCCAGTGTCCAATTTAAAATTAATAAAGTGGTTGTTCACCTCCAATTTTGCGAACCATGATTCCTCTGTTATTTCATCAACTGTACCTTCGATTGTACCTATATACAAAAAATCATCCGTAACATTGTTTGTAACATCATTATTATCATAAATTTCATGCACATTCCTTATATGAAATTTACTTCTACATGCTGAAACAAAATGATTAAGTTTCCCACATTTACCACACTGTTTCCCGTAAGCTGGGCACTTTCCGAAATCATGTATATACGCGCACTTGTGGCAGCGCTTTGCTTGTGTACTTCCTCCGCCTTGTTGACCTCTGCCGCTGGAAGTAGCATGTCCACTTGCTTGAACAGGCTTTCGTTGCTGTTGTCCAAAATTGTTCCTCGCCTGCCGCACTTGGTCCACGTTGACACCTTTCTCACCTGTTATTTGACGGTTGCGGTCTTGCGGTCTTTGGCGTTCTCTAGGTTTAAACAAGTTTTTACGGCTTCGTCCAGCGTGTCCTTATCTTCCGGTAGTAGAAGGAGTTTCTCTCGTATAACCTCAGACTTCAACCCGCAGGTTAATATATCTTTAACCAAACTTTCTCGTAGAGTCCCAAATTCACAGGATAGCGATAGATTTTTTATTTCAGTTATATAGGTACTGTTCTATCGATTGACCCTCTTTTTGCTTACAGGTTAAAAATTTGTGCCTTTCAAAAGCTAAATTTCTCTTAGGATTGAAATGATTTTCAAATTTTTCTAACAACTTTTCTAGTTTGTCTTTTTCCAACTCGGTAAATGTAAATGTGTTATAAATTCTCATACCTTCTTCCCCTATCAAAGTAAGGAGCTGGCGCATTTAGTAATTTCTTCTTTCTTGCTAATTTCCGTGGCATTCAGGTATGTTGTAAACCTTTGTTTCCAAAACTTCCAATTTTCTGCGAGATTTCCTGCCATGATCATCGGTGGTATTCCGCGAAAATCCATTTTATTTTGTTCGATTGTATATCTTTACTAATTTTTAGTTAATATTTTTCTGATGAAATCGTTTTTATAGCGTATTTCATAAAATTGCACGTGAGTTCCCTTCGGAATGTTTTAGTCCGCCATTTTCTTCCGCGACTGCGCCATGTAATATTAAATAGATGTGCACTGGTCAAGCTCTGGATGGAAACTGCTTTATTCAAATACAATAGGTAGGTACAACATTTATCTTGTGTATGGTTGGTTGCATATACAACACTAACAACCTAAGAATTTTCGACGTACAGGAGGTGGCTGGAGAAGATGTGTCTCAAATACTTATAGATCTATGTAAGAACAAACTAGGTATTGATATACAAACTTATGGGATTGACTGCTGTCATAGGCTGCCGGCCAGGGATGGGAAAGTGAAACCGATTATTGTGAAGTTCGTACAAAGAAGTGTTAGAAATCTTATTTTTAAAAATAAAAAGAAGCTAAGGGAACGCAAGTCGTCATAAGAGAAGATCTTACAAAAACGCGCATAACTTTATTAAAGGAGACCGTTGCCAAATACGGTAATTCTCAATTTTGGACAGCTGGGGGTAATATTTTCGTTAAAATCAACAATAAAATTAACAAAATCCGTAGTTTTGCGGAGCTCACTTCGCTTGGCTGATTATCATATCATGCAGCTACAGCCGGTGTCAATGCACAGTTGCTTATCCACAAGAGTCACCTGCACTTTCCTACTATCGCTTATTACCTTTTATATCTTCATAAAATACTTACGCATTATAATTAATTTTTAAACTGTTAATACTGTACTATTTTGCACATTCTATTTGTAGTTATTTTATTTAAATTATCAAGTTATTAAGTTATTAATTTGTTCATTGTATTAACCGTACTGTACGAGTAAGATTATTGCATACTTACATCATTGAATTATACATTATATTTACATTTACTTATTTCCTTTTACTATGATAGTGCTGAACTAAGCTGTGTTATAATTAATTTTCCTTGATACTTTAGTTTTGTTAACGTTTGTAATTTAATCACAGAGAATTCTGAGATATGATATAGGAACTAAGATGGTTCGTAGTCAAACGCGTCCCTTAAAATTTGGCCACGTAAATGTCAGATCTTTGTTACCCAAGATGTACGAGTTAAAACAATTTATCCGAAATATGCAATTTGACATACTTTCTATAAGTGAGACTTGGTTACAACCCTGTATTAACTCTAATGATGTTGCTATTGATGGGTTTAACTTGGTACGTCGAGATCGTAACACGCGGGGATGAGGAGTTGGTATGTACTACATCTGCAATACAATTAAATACAAATTATTATTATTTGATCAATCAATTGAACAGCTTTGGATTTCGACCCAGCTACCAGGAGAATCTATGATTTTTGGGGTAGTTTATAAAGCACCTGCGACTGATGTTAAGTATTTTACGGATATATTAGAGCACTCTCTTGAAGAATGTTTACTGAAATGTGATAATGTTCATTGCGCTGGGGACTTTAACATTGAT
Source organism: Hemicrepidius hirtus (assembly GCA_963082805.1). Taxonomy (NCBI): domain Eukaryota; kingdom Metazoa; phylum Arthropoda; class Insecta; order Coleoptera; family Elateridae; genus Hemicrepidius; species Hemicrepidius hirtus. The sequence continues at coordinate 26,547,235 of OY720159.1, forward strand.
TGTCTTAAACCCGAAGTTCACGCTACTACCTATTTTATGTCAATGTTGGAGTCCCTAGGGTTTGATCAGATTATTAACATCCCTACCAGGCTTGCTGCTAACGCAGCTACACTGATTGATTTAATAATTACCTCGAAAAAAGCTAGAGTTAACGATGCTGGTGTCATCCATTGTAACTTCTCGGATCATGATCTTGTTTACTGTGTATTTGATAGTCAGAAAACTAAAAAGGAGACACGTTTTTGCACAATTCGTAAATATGATTCTATTGACAGGCACATATTTCTAGTAGACCTTCACGCTATTGCCCTACACAGAATTTTTTATATTACTAATATTAATGATAAAGTTGCCTTCTTTAACGAGTGCATTCTGAATTTGTTTAATATCCATGCTCCTGAAAAAAAAATTAGAGTTACAAAACCATATCAACCCTGGATCACAGATAATGTTAAATTACTGATGTCCTTAAGGGACAAGGCGAAAGCTAAATATAGAGCAACTAGGTGCACTCGTCACTGGGATTATTACAAAACGCTTCGAAATTTTACAACTTCAACCTTAAAAAAAGAAAAAAGAGCGTATTTTCATCACATCGCGAATAGTCCAGACAAAAGTCAAATTTGGAAACGATTAAAGTCACTTGATATTGGTACGTCCAAATCTAATAATTTGCCACCGGATCTAGCTGATTCAAATTTAATAAATAACCACTTCATCAACAGCATACCTGCAGCAGATCTCACTGCCTGTCAGATCTCAATTGATTATTATTCGAGTAGAACCATGAAGGATATTGGTTCGATTTTTAATTTCCATCCGGTTGATGTAGATGTCGTGGCTAAGTGCATTAACGAGATCAAAACGATGTCGATGGGTTCCGACGGTATCAGTATTAAAATGCTCGATCTCTGTTGTCCATATATTATACCTGTGGGTAACAACCCACATCATTAATACATGTATAACTGAATGCGTCTTTCCAAATATCTGGAAACATGCCCTTATCACTCCTATTCCTAAATTTAAAGTGCCTCTCAATCTGAATGACTTACGTCCAGTAAGTATACTTCCCATTCTAACTAAGGTTTTTGAGAAAATAATTAAGAAACAGTTGCGTGAATATTTATCTCTTTATAATATTTTACCTGAATGCCAATCGGGCTTCCGTGGCGGGCATAGTTGTACTACTGCTTTGCTAAAGGTAACCGACGACATTTTGGAAGCCTTAGATCGTGGGGAAATAACCGCCTTAGTACTACTCGACTACAGTAAAGCATTTGACACAATAAATCACGAAGTACTTGCTGCTATACTACACTTTATTGGGCTAGCTGCTGATGGTGTCTCACTTATCAGCAACTATTTGGAAAACCGGGTTCAGAGTGTTACGGTTGATGGTAATACCTCCTTGCCTCTATCTCTTGCGTCGGGTGTACCTCAGGGCTCAATTCTGGGACCCTTACTGTTCATTATCTACACAAGTAATTTTTATGTCCAGATAAAGCACTGCTGCATGCATATGTACGCAGATGATACCCACATTTATCACGCTTTTAAAGCAAATAATTGTCATGCTGCCAACCAGAGTATTAATGAGGACTTGTTTGCTATTCATTGTGTATCTAAACAACATGCGCTTTCGTTAAACCCAGCAAAATCGCAGCTTATAATGTTTGATAGTAAAACCGTCATAGAGCAAGTTTTAGGCAGGTTTTCAATTAAAATTGATGATGTTGTCACACCCATATCTAACAAAGCAAACAATTTAGGACTCATAATGGATAACTCGTTTAGATACAAAGATCAGATACAAAAATATATTACCAATGCCTACATTAGCTTAAAGAAACTCTATCCACATAGACATGCCTTAAGCCAGAAAACAAAAACTATGCTTTGTGAAGCTCTTGTATTGTCGCAATTTCCTTACTGCTCACCTATTTACCACGCGTGTCTTGATGCTATCTCTTCTGACCAGATCCAGAAAGTACAAAATGCCTGTCTAAGATTCATTTATGGTATCAGAAAATTTCAGCACATCTCACATAAACTGAAGGAGCGTGACTGGCTCAACATGAAAAACCGTAGAATACTCACATCGGTCTGCTTATATCATTTAATCATAATCAATAAACAACCCTTATATCTCTACAACAAGATTACCTTCAGAACAGATGTGCATAATATCAACATCCGGTTCAAGGGGTTACTAACTCCTCCTGCTCAAAAAGCCCTTTTTGAACGCTCTTTTCAATACAACATACAGAAATATTATAATGCATTACCTTATGTCTGGAAAGAATCTAGTGTTGCTCTATTTAAAAAGAATGTATCACAAATGCTATTTAAAAAACAATGTGATGGTGGTAACTGGCCAAATTAGTCCTTTATCATAGAATTTTAACCGTTACCCTATGCATATTATACGAAACTTTCAACTCATTGTACAGTCAAACAGTAACTTTATTGTGTTATTAGGATGGCGTTAGGTAACTGAACTTAGAATATTTAGCAGAATTTCTATATCTACTAATTTTATTTCTTTATTTTTTACCAAATTAATTTTTACAAGGTTTAGGTGGTAGAGCAGGGGTCAAGTCTTCTTGACTACCTGAATCTCGCCTTGTGATTCTCCTTAAATTTATAATTTTAAGTTATAATTTTTGTACTTTTGTAACTGTATTATTTATGGGGAATAAAGACATTTATTATTATTATTATTATTATTTTCAAAAAATAACATACTTTGACATTGTAAATTATGGTGTTCAAAAAAAAGTACAGACACAGGAAGAATTCAAGCTGTACAAGAGCTTAGAACCATTTACTTTATTTATATGTAATTGGGTACAAAACTTATGTGTTATGCAAACATTCATAATACAGCGTGAGTCGGGAGGAAACTGAAAACCGTCGGGTGTGTGTTCTACACATAAATATAAGACAAAAAACACCAAAAAGTTGTTATCCGATTTTTGAAAAAACAAGCATCAGGTACAGATATATTTACATTTTAACTGCACAACTTGAAACTTTGAAGACGCTGTATCTTGAAATAAAACAAAAATCGGATAACAACTGTTGGGTTTTTTGGTCTTAAATTTAAATTTAAAACTCTCTTGGTTTTGTAGGTCAGGTAATAATCAAAGTTAAAATTTAATCAAAATACTTGGATTTAAAAATAAAAGGTCGACGTTTCGGCTTATAAAAAAACCATTTTCAAAAAGCGTTGAAAAATTATAGATACCATAATCTTATAAAAGAAAAATAATTCTATTATACATGTAGTAAAATAACTTATGCCCGGTTTCTGGAAACAAATTTATGAAACCCATAACTTATGTATTCCATAAACAGCAAATAAGGCACTCTAATGATATTAGGTCACGTGATCAAATTTCGTATAGGTAGGCCAATTAGCGCCTTCCACGAGGATCACGTGATACGTCATGGACTGCCTTATTGACTGTTTATCGAATACATAAGTTATGAGTTTCATAAATTTGTTTCCAGAAACCGGGCATTAATCAGTTAAAAACAGAAAAAATTGAAAAACTAAATCCCAAACATATCAAAAGTAATTATGGTATTATTGTTAATTTCATTTTAAAAAATTTTAAAAAATGTTTACAGCCAAAGTCCATGCTTCACGTCTTTCCTTTTTTTCTGAGATCGATGCATTTATTGTTGTCGTTTACCTACTGATGGGAATCGAAAAAAAACACCTTGTCTCTTGCACTATTACTGCCACAATTTACAAGTTACAACCGCACAGAAATTCGACATTTCTAAAAAATATATTGTTACCTACAACAGTAGGTAAATGAATGGAACTTTCGTTCGATTTTAACGTGGTTTTTATACCTTGTTACAACAGAAACAACAGGTACCTACTACCACAATCTATCCTACAATGCTTTATTCGTCTACAGTATTAATATTGTCCTAAAATATCCTAGATCACTTCACAATTCACAAAAATACTGCTTTACACTTCAAACGTATATGAAATAAACAGACCGCTTTACCTACAAGCAACTTGACCTTGGTTTGAGAGGTTGGGTCAGTCACGTGATGCACGCGATGTATACAAGCAGTAATTTACTATGCTGTGAAACCACCAGAGGTAGCAAATACAAAACTACAAACAATTTAATAATCTATCCATACAAACGTCCGTTCGACCGTCTGTACGTCAGTCCATCCATTCAACCATCCTATCCATCCCATCCACCATATCCATCCCATCCATCCCATCCACCATATCCATCCCATCCATCCCAGCCATCCCAGCCATCCCACCCATCCCATCCATCCTATCCGACCCATCCGTCCCATCCATCCCATCCATCCCATCCATCCTATCCATCCCATCCATCCCATCCATCTCATCCATCTCATCCATCCCGTCCATCCCGTCCATCCCATCCATCCCATCCATCCCATCCATCCCATCCATCCCATCCATCCCATCCATCCCATCCATTCCATCCATCCCATCCATCCCATCCATCCCATCCTTCCCATCCATCCCATCCATCCCATCCATCCCATCCATCCCATCCATCCCATCCATCCCATCCATCCCATCCATCCCATCCATCCCATCCATCCCATCCATCCCATCCATCCCATCCATCCCATCCATCCATCCCATCCATCCCATCCATCCCATCCATCCCATCCATCCCATCCATCTCATCCATCCCATTCATCCCGTCCATCGCATCCATCCCATCCATCCCATCCATCCCATCCATCCCATGCATCCCATCCATCCCATCTATCCCATCCATCCCGTCCATCCCATCCGTTCCATCCATCCATCCTATCCATCGCATTCATCCCATCCTACCCATCCTACCCATCCATAACTCCCTCCTTCACCCTTCTCTTCCACCTTCCTCTAATAATTAATAATATGTAATGATATATAATATAATAATATTATTTATTTCGTGCAGTTTACAATAACAGCCGGATTCATCAACGAGGCGTAAGTCGTTAGTCCGACTACTGAGATTTGCGCCCGTGTAAACCTATTCATGAACGCGATGCGCGTTTTTTTACGCCTAGTCCACAGCCTAGTACGCACTAAAGTTAGACGAAAAGTTACGCCTGGTTTTGTAGCTACGTGTGTAACTTTTGGCGCATCTCCGACTTTGCATTAAGTTTGTTATTTTGTGTCTAATTTACAACGATTTTTTCAACAAAACAGTACTTTTCAGTGCTCCGAACATTTTTTAACTCTCAAAAGTAAGTACCTATTAAACTGTATTTATGCCTAGTATTACAATTGTAGGTTAGATTTATCCGCTTCAGTTTTGCATGTTAATTTAATCAGTTTTTGCCAGTAAAACGATATTACTACCAAGTCTTACTCGACATCCATATGTTTAGCTTTCGTTAGGTGCTAAAAATGCGCATTTAGAAGTATGTATGTGCCCAAGTTTTAATATTAAATTTGAACCTACAACTTCGAGGTCAAGTGAACAATATCGCCTATTATTCGTTTTAATTTTGTTGTGTTGCAGTTTTAAGCTAAATTACTGTCATTTCCATGTAATTATTACCTATAATTAAACTAATTTTTAATGTGTACACTTACTTAATGATACAAATTTATAGTTAGAATGTTTCCTGGCCCTGCGAGGATTCTTCTGGCTTTGAATGAGGGCAATGATCTGCCTGAACCACCCCCTGTTGTTGTTAACGAGGATAATGATGTGGTTGAAGGAGCTGAAGCACCACCAGGTGAAATTGAGCAACTTCCAGCAGCAAATCTACGGAGGGAGAGGTTATTTCGAGACCGGTTGGACCCTTTACAAGTGCCCGATGCACTGTTATTAAGGTAAACAAATAATTAACCAGCTTTATGTTTAAATATAACTAAGTACTGTAACTTTTATTAATGTCCTACTAGTCTGTTATTGTAACATAAGCACTCTATTTTGAGATTTATTATATGAGAAATAATTGCCTCAGGTCGATTATTTTTTTTAATAGGCCCTAGGGGCTCTTATAAAAAAATAATTGACCGAGAGAGAGAGAATTTATGGGCGTTACTTGGCGTTACCATGGAAATACAGAATTATTCTAAAATATAAAGTAGTCTTGATTTAGTGTCAATACAAATTAAATGTCAAATTGACAAGCTTAAAAATAAGAAAAATCGAATTAAATAACAGACTAGTAGGACATTAAACGTTGAAGGCACCACGGGTATTATAAGAATAATCACGCCCTCGGTCGACGTACAACCCTCGGGCTAAAGCCCTCGTGTTGTACACCATCGACCTCGGGTCGTTATTATTCTTATAATACCCTAGATAGCTTAATAACTATAAAGGTACTATCGTTTGCCTCGCCATATGATAGTGGAATTGTGTGAGCTGCTAACCCCACAACTAGAACACCCTACACGAAGAAGCCAGTCTCTTTCTGTGATGCTACAGGTGCTCATTGGCTTGAGATTCTTAGCATCAGGTGGTTTCCAAAGTTTAATTGGGGATATTGCCCATGTAAGCCAGTCAACATGTAGTCGAGTGCTGACAAATTTTTGTACAGCCCTAGAAACATTAGCCAGAGATCATATAAGATATCCGACAAATGATCCAAACTACATAATTGGCTTAAAGGAAGTATTTTATGCTATAGACAACATGCCCAACGTAATAGGAGCAATAGACTGCAGCCTTATTTTGTTAATGCCCCCTAAAGAAGATAAGGCCAATTACATTGATCGTAAGGGCCAAACATCATTGAATATCCAGGTTGTGTGTGATGCACAACTTCGAGTTCTGAATCTTGTTGTTCAATGGCCAGGATCAACACACGACAGCTTTATTTGGGCAAATTGTGCTCTGAAACGTCAATTAGATCAACATGTTTGTCCTGCTGCTTATCTTGTTGGTAAGTTTCATAATTTTGTTATGTTCTGTATTATATTAGTTAATTGTTTGGTGTTCTTGCAGGCGACTCTGGCTATCCGTTGGAACAATATCTCTTAACACCATTTCGAAATCCTGCAACACCAGCTGAGGAAAGGTACAATGAAGCACACATCAAGACGAGAAATCCAGTTGAACGCTGTTTTGGTGTTTTAAAAAGCCGTTTCCGTGCAATACATGCTTCTGGAGGTGTGCTTATGTACACTCCCCAAAAAGTGCAGAAAATTATTATTGCAGCTTGTATGTTGCATAACATGTGCATCAATGAAGGTGTTCCTCTAGAACAGGATCAGATACTTCCACTGGATGCCCAACCGCCACAACAGGAGATTCACAATGAACCAGTCGTTGGTGCTCATATAAGACAGCAAGTTGTGGCTCGTTATGAGCAGTAAAACCACGGTTTTCAAAATGTTTAAAATGTTCTATATTTTATATTAATAATTTTTTTAATTTTAACATAACAATCAATATTTAACAGATAATAACTAGAATTAACAACTTATTAACATATTGACATTTTCAAGCGTTACTTTGTTAAAATCCATAATTATAGAAATAATAATGAATGTTAAATAAAATATCGATTTTAACGAGAAATAATTAGATTTATTTGCTTAATACGTATTGCGGCATCAATGTGCATGCTTTTGAATGGCAATTTTTATTTAATATTTATTATTTCTATAAAACTTATTAACTGTTTTTAGCTCTACTTTGTTGAAATCCATTATAAATAATAATAAATTTCTTTATTGACATTTTCAGGCGTTACTTTGTTAAAATCCATGATTATAGAAATAATTATATTTATTATTTCTTATAATGAATATCTTGGTTGAAATTTAATAGTATTATTTATGTTTATTATTAAAATGGATTTCAACAAAGTAGAACTAAGAACAGTCAATAGATTTTGGAAATATTTTGTTAAATTAAACTCCTGTAGTATCCCTCATAATAAAATTAACGTACTGCTGGAACAGGTCTACCATTTTTTCCTACGCAATAGTTTGTCTGCGCATTAGGTTCAACTGCTCTTGCCCTTGCTGCAGCAGCTGTTCTTGTAATGATAGGCTAGGAGAAATTTTAACTTCATGTTGATATGCTCATGTTGTTTTTAAAAATGTTTGTACCACAAAAACTATTATTTGTGTTTGTAGTAAATATACTTTAATATACCTGAAATCTGTTTGGGTCGAGGTCGACTGTTCTTGTTGGATCATGAAGGAATCGTCATTGAGATCAGGATGGGAATCGGGAGTGCATAGGAGGTCTACTGTGGGGTGATCTGGAGTTGGTGGATTGTATACGTCATGTGTTTGTGTCTGACTAGTGTAGTATGAGGATGATGGTTCTGTGTTAATGTGTGTTGGTACCGGCAGCTCTAAACTATCAAACCCCCCCCAGGAATCCCTTCTATCGACGCTTTCCCTATCAGATCAAGCATGTTCTCATCGCAGGAGTCCATCTCGATATCTGGTTTCGACCCACCACCTGTAGCCATACGCTCTTGATGTTGCTGAGAAACTTTGATAGGAAATTAGAGGAATTGAAAATGAAATCGTAACAACCGTCCTACGTTTTTTTTTGGTTTCCCGTTCTTAAACTTCTTCTTTAGCTGCGGTAAAGTTCTAGGTACAGGACTAACTGCATTCACTGCACCTAGCACTGCCTGCCACACAGCTTTCTTCCGCTGCCAAGTATTTTTTGGCGTTATCTTGCCATACAGCAACTCGTAATTTTTCGTCACCTCTCTTCGCAAAGTCAACATCTCGTCGGGGGTAAAATTCGCACTGCGCTTCTTATCAGCCATTGTCGATCAATCTATAAGTTTATAATATTAGCATTAAGTTGGTTTAAGTACTAGTTATAGCTTTCTGTATTATTTAGGAACTTTGTAGGATTTACTATGTACCTAACATTTATAAATAAAAATAATATATATGAGCTTTATAATTTAAATGTTAAATAATTACATGACGGACAGTTATCAATTCATACTGACTACTTGCTTTCAAATCAAATCTTTTTATTAAATTCATACTCTATTATTAAAATACAGGGTGATCAAAAATGATTGAACGTGCCGCTTCATACTGATTTTTTGTTGTCCGCTTACTGCTGCTGTCGGTATTTAAATAACCTTGGTAATTTCAGTGGTGTAGACATTGTAATTTAAATGACAGATGGAAATGACAGATGGAAAATAATGCGCAAGACACTGAACAGATGTAAGTATTGATAAACAACAGACTGTTTGACAAAACGGAAAGCATTTTTGATAGTAATTGGACCGACTAGCGGTCATGTGACCTTCAATCATTTTTGATCACCCTGTATATACTTACATTACTCACAAAATTGAAACACTAATAACAGTAAACAATTTTTAAAGTAGGTAGTTGTCAAACTTAATCGAATTTTCTGATTGATCAAAAAAAGGCGCAACGGTGACGTCACGGATGAGTCTAGTCTAATACAGGGTGATCAAAAATGATTGAAGGTCACATGACCGCTAGTCGGTCCAATTACTATCAAAAATGCATTCCGTTTTGTCAAACAGTCTGTTGTTTATCAATACTTACATCTGTTCAGTGTCTTGCTCATTATTTTCCATCTGTCATTTAAATTACAATGTCTACACCACTGAAATTACCAAGGTTATTTAAGTACCGACAGCAGCAGTAAGCGGACAACAAAAAATCAGTATGAAGCGGCACGTTCAATCATTTTTGATCACCCTGTACTTACGTCCGGTCTAAACCATTTTCATGAATAGGCTTACGCCTTTTATTTAGACCCGTGCAAGGTAGACGTAAATTTTCCGTGCAACTGACGTTAGTCGGACTAAAGTTGCGCCTCGTTGTTGAATCCGGTAGTAAGTATTTACACAAGTCACAGCTTCATCAATAAATAACAATATATAAGTTCCCTAGCCACCTCAAAATTCATCATAATATGTGTAACAACACTTATCAATGAGAAAACACTTACCTCTAATTCTCTCTAATCGCTAACGCTAATCGGAAGAGAATTTAAATTTAATTAATCAATAATTCAATAGCTAAAAAATTTAGGCCATTCTGAGATTCTTTCAGCCGTAGGAACTCGCTACGAATATCTTTTTATATCTTGTATCATGAGCATAGCAATCTTCATGAAGATAAGATTGTCAATGTTTTTTTTATAAAAGTTAAACAGTTTAATATAAATATAATGTTTTTCTTATAGTACTCTTAATTAATGAATTAAAGACGTAATTGCGTTTCTCTGTAAGAACAAAAGTTTATTGACAATACGTATTTACAATTCTTAATCAATAACATTATCTGTTAACAACTAAATTCACTCACCTGTAAGAACAAAAGAAACAACATTTAAAGCCTTTACTTCAAGTTTCTTTATATTCTTCAAGTAAATCAATTTCTCACATTAATAACAACAAACCATTCTCCTATCCACCTCCTATCTACTTACACGTCACAACTGTGGTCACAACTGTCAATTCTCACATCACATGCGCCTTGTCGATAACGCGGCAAATACAAATTTAAGGAAAGCGCTCATGTATGAGTGAAGTGTTTTTCTTTACATCTCCCCCCTTAGAGAAAAAACAATTGCAAGTGACAATGTACGGAATTTTTTATTTACTAACAAACACTGGAGACAATTTTGTAATGTGGTATAAGTTTGATTCTATTTTTCTGTGTCCGACATCAACTTCATAGATTGAATTTGAGATCTTCTTCAGAATCTTGTATGGTCCAATCCTCAATTCATCCATTTTCTTCCTATTTAGTCGATTTCCGTTTTCCACGTAGACATTGTCTCCCACTTCGAATTTATATTCTTCCTATACAGATCAAATATTTTTTTATTATAATTGTGTGATTTTATTGTGTTTTCAAGAGCTAGTTTCCTATCTCTTTTTAGATCTTCCTTTGTACATCTTGATTTCAATTGAAGTGGTAGAATATTTACATTTTCGCCTTCCAAAAGATATTTTGGAGCAAATTTTGTGACTGTGTGTTCTGTTTCGTTATATTTTTCTACACATTTCTGTGCAATAGTAGTCCATGCTGTTTTCTTATAACTTTCATTTATTTTACATCTTATCTTATTTACTAAAGTTTGATTTAGCCTTTCATTAAGTCCATTTGAAAATGGTGTATCCACCGCAGTGAAAATCATTCTTATGTTTTCGCTCTTTAGAAATTCTTTAAATTCTTTGGAATTTATGCCAGGATATTGGTCCGTTAATACCATATCAATATTGTAGCTTTGTGTCACATTTTTTATTAGTTTTATAAAATCACTAGAGCTTTGATTTCTTGATGCTAAAATATAGGCATATCTTGTGAAATTATCAACCAGAAGATGTAAGCATTTTTTTGTTGATCGTGCTCCTCCAAAACCTCCAATGGTATCAATAGATATAATTTCAAATGGACGTGTTGCTGGACCTAAATATGACATTAAACCATATTTCGGCTTCCTCCTTGATTTGTTTTTTATACAAATTTCACATTCATCACAAATTTGTTTAATGTTTTTTATGATATTCTTTGCTGTGTAAAATGGTGTTATTTTATTTGTCATCTGAGTTCTCCCAATGTGGCATCAATGGACATCTTTTATTAGAATTTTGCTAAGTTGTTCTGATAATACAATTTTTTTTCTCCTTTAATTCTTTTTGTAGTAAATTTCATTCTCCAATATAAACCTTCCCTTTTTTAAGTCTAGATGTGTTGATCATTTTTTATATCTATTAGATGTATTAAATTTACTACTTGTAAAAAAATCGTCCGTATTTTCTGGATTTCTGCTTAAACAGTCTGCTTCTTGGTTTGATTTTCCTGGGTTATATTTTATTTTAAAATTATATTGAGATAGATAATACCTACGTTAAATCTCCTAGTTCCTCATCAGTTCTAGCTTTGATGTTCATATTTTCTAATGGTTTATGATCTGAGTAAATCATAAATTCTCGGCCCATAAGCCAGTGCTGCCAATACTTCACAGCTTCTTTTATTGCTAGACATTCTAGGTATATTGCCTTTTTCTTTTTTTGAGCTTCAGTTAATTTTTTTGAAAAATACGCAACTGGCTTATTGTCACCATTTTTATCTTCTTGTTTCAATACCGCTCCCCCTCCTTTGATACTAGCATCCGTGTAAATGTTTATTGGTAATTCAGGGTCAAAGATATTTAGAATTGGTTCTGAACATAGCAATGCTTTTGTTTTATCAAATGCTTCTTGACATGCTGTGGACCATAAGAATTTTACGTCTTTCCGTAATAAATTGTGTAACGGTTCCAGGATAATTGCACTGTGTGGCACAAATTTATGATGAAAATTTATTTTTTCTAGAAATTGACGTATATTTTTTCTTGTTTCTGGAATTGGAAAATTTTTTACAGCGGCTAAATAATCTTTCAAAGGTCTGATTGAATTGTTTTCTATTATTATGTGACCTAAATATTTTGCATAATTATTTACAAAAGAGCATTTTGAAAATTTTAGTCTAAAACTTTCTGTTTGTATTGCCTCCAGTAGTCTTGATACATGTATTATATGTTCGTAAAAAGTTTTTGAAAAAATTAGTATGTCGTCTATAAAATTTACTGGAAAACTGGAGAGTTTGTATTTTCTTATGATGTTACTCAATATCCTTTGGAAAATGGCTGGAGCAGTCTTTAAGCCGAATGGGAGACATGTCCATTGAAAATGTCCTTCCTGTGTAACAAATGCAGTTTTGTTACAGTTTACAGTTTTAACCATTAAATCCTCAATCAACGGAAAAGGTTGTGATTGGGGGACGACAATTTTGTTTAATTCACTGAAATCTATACATAACCTTGTTTTTTTTTCATCTTCTTTTTTATATGCCAGAGTTACTGGAGCAGCAAATGGACTATAGGATTCCTCAATTAAATTCTTCTTTAATAGTTTTGATATTTGATTTTCTATTTCTCTTCTATCTTCCACTGTGCATTTGTATAGACGTTTGTAACAGTATTTATCCACCATTAAGTCAATATGAGCTTCATAATGTCGCACAATACCAACATCATATTTATCTTTAGCGAATACTGGTTTGTACTTTTCTATCAACTTATCAATTTCTGATTGTTGATATAAATCTAGATGATTTACTAACATTTCAAATTTATCGGTGTTTATATGTTCATTAAAATTTATTTCACATTTGCTTATGTGGTTAGTTTCTTGTTCCTCAGAATGTAAAGAAAATCCTTCTTCATTTTTGTTACCTAGTACATCAGGAATTTTGATATTTGTTAAATTTAAAGTATCATTTTTTTGTAGCTATTGTATTTCATATCCTCTTCATTTAAGGTTTTTTCTTTTCTTTTTGGTTGTTACATAGTATTATCTTCAATTCTTCATTTTGCATTAATTTGTAATTTTTAATACAATCCAAACCAATTAGAAAATCATAATTAAAATTTTGATTATCTATTACAAATATATCCATAATTTTTTCTATATTGTAGATTTTAATTTTTAGTGTTACCATACCTTTTGTTTTCTTCTCACCATTAATAGTCTTCAAGTTTTCTATTTGTATATCCTTTATATTTTCATTTGGCTGTATCTTTAATAATTTTACATTAATTAATGACACATTTGAACCTGAATCATAAATTCCGGAAACTGTTAAAATATCATTTATTAGTAACTTGACTTTTATTAATGGTGGCACCTCTAGTTTTTTTAATTCTTCTCATTCAGTTCAATTTCCAATTCAGAGTTATTTACAGTTTTTACAATTGCTCTTTGATTTTTCTCTTTAAACCAGCAATTTTCCTCAGGATGGTAACGTTTCCCTTTTCTTTCGTTAACACAGATTAGACATGGTTGTTTTCCTTCAATTTTTTTTAAAGTAGTGTCAGAATATATAATACTATTTTTTTCGTACTTATTCTTCCCAACAAGATGTTCCAATTTTCCTATTTCGTTGCAGAGATCGTCCGTTCCTTTTAAAATTCCTCTGTCAATTTTATCAGCCACATAATTAGGTAAACCAAATGCTATAAGGTGTTCCAGTGTATAAGTGTTCCAGTATCAATCGATTTCCTTACTTCCAGTAGTAATTTTTCTTTTTTTAAAGCATACTCAAGTAACGAACCTGTTTGATATTTAAAAGCGAAAGCATATCTAATGGGTGACCATCCTTTGGTTGCAAACGTATTACAAAAATTTATCTCCCATGTGTCCCATTCCGATTCCACTGTAAATTTTATTAGCATGCAGCTGTACCACTCTACACCGGAATATTCCAAAAAATATTTTAAAATTTCGATTTTCTTTTTGTCTTCGTCGATTTGGAACCGTTCACATTCTTTATTAAAATCTGTAATCCACTGGTTAGCATTTGAGTGTCTGCCAGTAAATTTCTCTATCATGAAATCCTTTGCAATTTTCCCTAAATTTTGATTTTCAGATTTTGTTTGTTTATCTTCAAGCAATTTCTCCAACAGTTTTTCCAACTTTTGATTTGAACCACTAGGTATCGGTTCAGCATCATTTGTTTTTTCCATAATTTCTTCCAGGTAGATATTATTAAACTGCAAGTTTTGTTCTTCATCCAAATATATTTTTGATATATCCTCTGTTAAGGTTATCCATATTTTTCTTATTTGATGTCTTTTATTTAATGATTTTTTTACCTTGGCATAGTTTGGAGTGTTTGTAATTTCTTTGTGTAGATTTGCAGATTGGTATTCGGGTGGTAGGTATTTCAAAACTCTGTCCATTGGGTTAAGCTATTGAAATTATGCACATGATGTTTGATTTTCCATCTGCTGTTTGTTTCACAGCAAAATCAAATCTTAATTTTTCCATGTTACATACGTGAAATATTTGCAGAAAATGTTGTTTTATAATATTTTTCTTATACAGTGCCTTCATTAATGATTGATACCCACGTGACCTTTGATCCGTGGTGTCCTTGGGAGTTTCAGATTTAAATGTTGAAGTCAGGTAGGATTGGTACTCGTTGTAACTAATAAGTAACTAAAGTCACAAAAGTGACTGTCAATTTACGTACCTACAGTGCCTTCATTAATGATTGATACCCACGTGACCACAAAATATAGGCAACCCAACTTACACAATTGGTAAACCTTTATCCAATAATTCCCTAACTGAGTGTTTGTACGTAAATTGACAGTAACTTTAGTAACTTTAGTGACTTTAGTTACTTAGTTTAGTTACAACGAGTACCAATCCTACCTGACTTCAACATTTAAATCTGAAACTCCCAAGGACACCACGGATCAAAGGTCACGTGGGTATCAATCTTTAATGAAGGCACGGTACAATCAGTTAGGGAATTATTAGATAAAGATTTGCCAACTGTGAAAGTTGGGTTGCCTATATTTTGTGGTCACGTGGGTATCAATCATTAATGAAGGCACTGTAGTAGTACTACTCTTAATTAATGAATTAAAGACGTAATTGCGTTTCTCTGTAAGAACAAAAGATTTATTGACAATACGTATTTACAATTCTTAATCAACAACATTATCTGTTAACACCTAAATTCACTCACCTGTAAGAACAAAAGAAACAACATTTAAAGCCTTTACTTCAAGTTTCTTTATATTCTTCAAGTAAATCAATTTCTCACATTAATAACAACAAACCATTCTCCTATCTACTTACACGTCACAACTGTCAATTCTCACATCACATGCACCTTGTCGATAACGCGGCAAATACAAATTTAAGGAAAGCGCTCATGTATGAGCGAAGTGTTTTTCTTTACATAAATAAGCATGGAAACGTCAAAATTTTCAGAGAACGAAATAGCTCCTTACAGTACCCCATACCCGCGACGATACGCACTCCTCTCCTCTGCAGTGCAAGATGCGGTAGCACGAGGTAGGTATGGCCCGGTATGGCCCCAGTTAATAATAGGGTATTTCATAAGGGAATGACACATAACTAAACATAACCAAAGTATGCAGATTTGAGAACATTTTCTGAAACAAACATCTAAAAACTTAGCAGCCCGTGTATTATCGAAGTTGTTACCAGTTTCTCTCAAAGTGAATACCATTTTCTTTGTTTTAGTTTCATTAAGACCCAGTTTGCTTGCCAAAAACCAAGTTTTAGCAAACTCCAGAGCATCAGCGGATTTCGCAGATACCACATCTAATTCCCTATCCGAAATCGTTGGTGAATGTCGGTCGTCTACGCTCATCTGGATTGCAACTCTCACGTAACGACTATTATAATTAGGTGCTACTTACTAACTGTATAATTTGGGGTGATATTGTTTTTGTATAGGGCCGTATTTCATTGGCATATTCAACGGCATTGAAACCAAAAACCTTCCATTTTGTTACATACAAACAAACAAATTAGTAAAACTGAAGAGTAGGTAAATTATGTTTTTTTATTCATAGATAACCTGATATTAGGCTTTTGGGTAATGGTAACTCGATTCTTCATAAAAGTTGAAGTACCTATACCTATCTAGTAAGCAACGAATTGTATAAGAAAAAGACAATAACACGTTTATTTACTATAATTGAATTCTACTTATAATTCTATAATAAAACATTTTAAACAGTTGTAGGTAACAAAGTTGGATTAAAACAACTAAGGCCCATTATTTATAAGTAGCGCCCTCTGCAACTTTTATTGAATTGCAGATTGTCATACATTTAGATTAATTTGGGT
Organism: Hemicrepidius hirtus; assembly: GCA_963082805.1. Lineage (NCBI taxonomy): Eukaryota > Metazoa > Arthropoda > Insecta > Coleoptera > Elateridae > Hemicrepidius > Hemicrepidius hirtus. The sequence continues at coordinate 26,563,903 of OY720159.1, forward strand.
AGTGCGCAAAATGCAAACTTTATTGAAATCCATCGCGGGTTTCTTTAAATATTCAGAAAGCCTTTTAATGGCCTATTAAAAATTGAAATTGAAAAAACATGAAAAAAGCATAGGTACTACCCAAATTTTCGGTGGATAACGTACCCCCGAAGTTTTTTACACCTATTATAAATCACCCTGTAGGTACCTACCTATTTGGAATTGAGATGCATTAAGTACTACCTATTTATATTAATATATTCTCATTGAATATCTTTTCATCGACAAATTCTCTATGTAGGTATGACATATAATCATTCGCGTGAAATGCCGTTGCAACGAGATTAGTGTGTGATACATGTGTGATACGTCAGCTGCTTCCGAATGAATTGAGACGGAAATGAATGAAACTTGGGATAGAACGCCTGGAGCAACAAAGCGACAGACGAGCGAAACATCCATCGTGTTCCTAACAGTAATCTTATGTTTCCCGAGGGAATTGGTTGTATTCCAGACACACTTGTGCCATGTTTTGTTAGATACCCTATTCTAATGCAATATGGATTAGAATGGTATTTTAATGAATAATAGAAAGCGAACGTTTCAATTTACGGCATTTTGCACCGTAAGTTAGTAGTGGAATAAACTAGAATAAACCAATTTTTACCCCCTGACAGTCATAAATATTTCCATTCGCATCTGAACTCAAAAATAAATCTAGTTTTGTATTCTACATAATACAATAAACGTAGGTAAACGTGAAATCGCAACAACACGTTGTGCACTGTTAAATAAAGTTCGTAATACCAATTGTAAGTAAGAGGTAGGTAGGTACCTAATGATAACAGAAATTACGTATCTACCTTTAATTACGAAGAAGTGCCTATGGAAACAAGCTTAATACGACAATTAACTGAACATGAGTTGTAAAAATTATGGTCTTAATAAGAAAATACGGAAAAAACACAGTGACTGCATACGGTAAGCCACTCTTATGGCATTTATCCAATGAAGTTTTAAATTATTAAATTTATGGTTGTCAAATTTTATTATAGCGCATTATATGAGATTGCCCTACACTAAAGTTGGAATTCAATACACGCACCGCAAAACTCAGATTTTAGCTTAGTGTTTTTATTAGGGTCAAGTCGGAATAGGGATCGAATGCAATCATTTTTATAACGTATCTTTTTGAAACATTCCTAGAAACCTCGTAAGCTGTAGGAAAGGCCGATTTATTGGTTGCTTAGTATGGTTATAAAACAAGAATAAAAAAAAATTGGCAACTGAAATGTGCATAATAATCACCTAAGAAGTTAAACTATATGAATGGTAACGAACAAAGATCGGATTCTATATATCGTACTCTTCTGCGAAAGTAGTCTCTTTATGAAAAGTTGGAGATTTTCACGAAATTCAGGTTTTTGCTATAATTGAGATTCCTACACTAAATGACGCAGTAGCTACCACCCGTTTATAAATATTATTTTAAATTAACTTAATAATTACCTACTACTTAACTGTTATACTAATGTTATTACCTACTTACATTGTTTGTGGTGTGCTTAATGCCACCACCTTTTTTGTTATATATGGCTGTTTATCAGGTGATTTATTTTAAATAATTTTTTTTTAAGGAAATTTTCATTCTCCTTTTTTTTGCAGTTAACATAAATTATTCATCATGGTTGTTCTTTTTTATAATTAACTATGATCTTTTGTACTGAAGAAGGCAATTTAAATTGCCGAAATATATTTAGTAGATACATCATTTGAGGAGCATTCACGCAAAAAACTAAACAAGTCCATTTTTTGAGAAATTGAGATTTTTACAGATTCGTGTTCAGTTTGTTCAGCTGCACGTTGTGTATGAATTTTGTCAAGCAAAACTGATTCTTTACCTTGTTAAACGTATGGCAAAGTTTAGACTTTCAGACAAAACAAGATAAGTCCATACAGTAATGTTAACGTATACATAACCAGGCAAAACTTGACAAGTCCCATGTTTTCATATGCCATGACCAGGTTTTCCAGTCAAAACTTAACTAGTCCAATTGGAAACACTTTGAAGTAGATTTCGTTGTATATTTCTTTACAGAGATATCTGACTACTAGTAGCTAAGGTAGTATATAATGGGAGAGTGTCAATCTATAAAATGCTATAATTTTTTTACACGTGTGATTTGTTGAAACTGTTATATTGTGTTCAGCGATTTCAGCTGTAGTTTGTGTTTTGCTTTACGTGTAGTAGTGGTGGGGTTTATACGTAGATTTGATAATATAATGGAAGATGATGCTGTATTAGGGGGTGACGCTAGTAGTGGATCGCGGAAAAGGCAGTCAAGGCCAACAAAAAGAGACATGCGTAAAAGAAAGAGGTTAGATATTTTGTTGAAACTAGAAGAATTACTAACTTGTAATGCTTAAAATTTTTACTGACGTTTACTAAAATTATATTTTTGTACCACTTTTAAATAAATATTCAAACAAAACTAAACAAGTCCTTAAGTTTATCTAACAAAACTAAACAAGTCCACGCTATTCAACCAAAACTAAACAAGTCCAAATCGAAAAAGTGTTTTTTTTGTTACATAACAAACCTATAAATCTGATATTTGGTACCTGTAAAAGCAAAATTTTCGGAACACAGAAAGTAGCCTTTATTGAAATTTGCTACTCCTGAAAAATTCAACCAAGTGGACTTGTCCACTTTTGCGTGAATGCTCCTCATTTCATCTAATATGTTTTTGATTTATTCACAAAACACCTGACTGTCAGCTTACTCTGGATTTATTATTAAATTAACTTTTATTAGGGTGTATTCTGTACAGCAAATGTTAAAAAATAGCGGGGCGCTAAAACTTAACGCCCCGTTAATATTTGTTGGTATTCTATTGGACACCTTTTAACGGATGCCTGTTAAGTATTAACAAATATCTGTTAAATATTAGCGGGATCTAAATAGCACCAGTTAAAAAATTAAAGGGAACGTTAACTTTAGCTCAGCTATCATTTCTAACCTGTTTGTTTTAATACAAATAAGTACCTGACACTTCTACGTTATGGCAATATTTGTAGCTGCAGAGATTTTAGATGAAATGTTTAACGAGGAAATCAATTTACGTCGCACGTAAGTCTTGTCGTATTTTGTCCAAATTATCTTATTTAATAATCGTTTTTAATTTTAGTCATGATTTATTATAGACGAAATCTAAGAGATTCCAGTTATTATTGACTTTGATTTTGTTATACACAATAAGTTATTATATAAAATTAAAACTCAGGCTTTCGCCGATTCTTGTCCTCTTCTAAAATTGTTGGTGATGTAGGTAGGTACTGTTAGGCTGGTATTCTTTGTACAATATCCTTTAAGCGATTTTTATCGTTAGATGCTGGCGAAGAATTTGTCATTGCAGTATGATTGATATGGTTTTTGGTATTGGCACTTAGGTAATTGTTAGAACAAACAGTTTCCAAATTTTCAAAGATTGTGCTAATCCCACCGACTGCGCCGCAGTTAATTTACTCAATCGTTAAGAGTTTGAAAAAATCTTTATTAATTTGAACAATGAGTTACTTAGATAGAAATTCACTTACAATATAACACGCTGAAGCCCATATTGTTCATTTAAAAATGCATACATAGAACATACCTACATTTTTGATTAGAAATTGTAAGCCAAGGTTATAAAAGTTTCATTATTCCTAGAAACGTAAATATTGAATATCCGTGAATATAATTGGCAGTTTATTCTCTGTAGAAACGAAATTGAATTTAAAATTCATATTACCTTACATGAAAAATACAACATATTAAACAAAGTTTTCGTTCATTATAGGTAATGCATACGTAATGTGAAGAATAAGTTTATTGTAAAAACGCAAGGTAATGGGAGTATTATGATAATTTTATAAACATCGTCACAAAACGAAACGGCCACCTCAACGGAACATCTCTTTTCCGGAAATTTAAACGAGTAGAAATAAAATGTTCGATATTTAAAGGTGTTTTGCAAAATAAAATAAATGTCCGCTAAAATATTGCAAACGCAGAAATGCAATATTTGATATTCAAATAAGTTTTGCACAGTAAAAAAAATAAACGCATGATAAATATTAAATTTCGCAGGGTAAAAATAATAAATGCTCGATAAATTTTGCTCGATATATTAGGACATTCTGCTTGTTTTTTAATATACATTTTTTTATAATTGTTTAGAATAATGCATTTCTTTTTGAATACCTATATACATGACCATCCATATTGTAAAAAAATAACCATTTATTATTTTTATTGAGCGTTTTCTCTCGTTATTAAGCATTTGCTATTTTTATCGAGCGTTTACTGTTTTTATTAAGGTTTTGTTACTTTTATCGAGCGTTTAGTTCCTTTTAACGAGCGTTTACTCTTTGTTTCGAGCGTTTATTTTTTTTATCGATCGTTTAGTTTTTTTATCGAGCATCTATTCTTTTTATCGAGCGTTTAAGTAGATTGTTTTGGACAGTTCTGGGACACTCCCCCCACTCCTAACCTTGAATCCAATGTCAAGGTCAACTCTCAAGGTCAAGGTCAGATCTCAAGTTCAAGGTCAGATCTCAAGGTCAAGGTGAGATCTCAAGGTCAAGGTCAGATCTCAAGGTCAATGTTCAAAGTCAATGCCGAAGGTCATTGTCCTTGAATATTAACCAAGGCCGAGCCCTTAGACCAAGGCTGAGCCCTTAGACCAAGGCCGAACGCAAGACTAGAGCTAGTAATTGAAACAGCTTAACATTTAATAATTTTATGTACGACTGCATTATAAAGTACTGTTTATGACATAGTTTTGCGGTCATAAAGTAGTTCTTTATAGTACTAGTAAAATAAAGTTACTTTATTTTACTAGTACTATAAAGTACTACCTGTACGTTATCTGTCAATGTCAAAATAAATGTCAGAATAAATCCATTTAAATTTATTACATTGTAAGTACCTAAATACATTTTAACTAAATATAACAAATATGTATACTATACCTGATTGTTATAATAATGGTTGTTAATATTTATAACACAATGATTGTTACTAGAAATATTTATCCCTACAATTTCGTTGCTTTTTCTTGTTACTTCCGAAATTCTTGAGTTTTCTTGACCCACTACAGAGACGCTGGAAGTAGAAGGTTCTTCACCAGATACCTCGCCTAGGATCTTCTTTGCAACGCTAATTTTGGTATTTTCACAATCATCAATATAGCCCTCCGCCACTGTAGATGAGCGCCAACCCCCATGTCTTTTTATTCCCTCCATATTGGCTCCTGCATTTGCTAGAAGGGTAGCTGAGGTGCGCCTAAAGCAATGACCCGTATATGAAGAAGGATTTTCTACACCTAGACATTTGGCAACCACAGCTGCCACATTACCGATTTTGTGTATTCCGACGGGCTGAACAGTACATTTTTCTTTAATGTAATTGATAAAAAACCTTTTGTGTGGTGTCCTGGTTGGTCGAAGTGCCATGTATCCTCTAACAAGTTCAAGTAGATTAATATTTTCAAGTTTACCTGGAACTATTATAAAAGACCGATCTGCTTTGGTTTTGGTGTCTTCAAGTTTAACTAAAAAATGTGTTTTACAGTCTTCAACACATGTTGTCAATAACGTCACTAATTCTTGACGTCTGCAGGCACCAGCCACACCAAATATGAGGACAACCTACAACAAATTATGTTTTTACTAGGTATTAGATGTTCAAAACAAAACGTCATTAAGTAAAACATTCATACCTTGTTAAATAAATGTTCCTTATTGTCAGCTTTAATCAAAAATTCGTCTATATGATCCTTAGTCAATGTAAGGGACTTTTTAGGTTTATATCCTTCTCCTTTTCGTTTCAAAAAAGGAATGACACTTGGAAATTTACTAATGTCAACTCCCTCACGTAGATTTATAGTCAATCGTAGCATCGAATATTTACTCCATAGCGATGAACTTTTATACCGGGAAAGATCGCTGTTAAAATACGCTAAGATGCTGTCTTCACAAGTTTTAATTTTCTTATTAGAACACCATTTACGATACGCATTATATGTTTCTTCGTATAAATGCCTGGATTTTAATGGTAATAGGGAATCTTTAGCAGTAGCAGCGATATTTTTAATTTCCTCGTTAGTTTCTTCGTTAGAACTATTCGTTTGCATTTTAGTTAAAACACCATCCATTTCTTCGAGTATTTTAACTACCTATTTCTTTTACAAAATTTACATAAATTGCTTTTCTAAAAACAACTACTAGCTATTTTATAAACAAGTAGCTAAGCAACAGCAAAAGCACACTGTGATATATCCAGTTTTCCAATGGCAACTATATATTACAAGCCAAATTTTTGTCTGTCAAGAATAGATATCAAATTTATAAATTGAATTTTTTTCGATAATGAACCAATTTTAGCAGTCGAACATAAAGCTTTGTATGCAATTCGTACATAATCTGACTTTATTGACTCGTCATCTTTATTAGCCTCGCTCGCAAGCTCGCTCGTCAATAAAACAGACTCGCCAAATAAAGTCTTAGATTATGTACTTGTTACATAAATAGCTATTATTTAGAAATGGTATACATTTATTAATACAGTATTTATTCACACAGTAGTGTTGTACAAAGTATTACATTTGAACATGTCGAGTATCCTCAAAAAATATCAATTTTCTTGCTTGTGCTGTCCTCATGAAAATCAAGATTATCAAAATCTCCAGTAATTTCTAGGTGTATACGATTCAAGTATTTTGAGTTCTTCAAAGCAGCGTTCTTGATAAAAGTTTTGTCGAACCACTCATCGAATCGGGTATCACAATTTACTTCGGTATGTGGAATATCAATAGTTTTAATTCCTTTGCTAATACAGCTGACAGACCCTTTAATTTGCAAACGCTGATCACAAGAGTTGTCTAGCATCACTAGTAAGTTACTAATAATTTGCGGTTTAACTTGCAGCATACAACAATTGTAGCAGTAACCTAAAGAAGCTACACCATCTAATACGTACTCAACAGTCAAAGTTAGGTGCAACATGTTTACAGCTCAAGATAAATTTTCAACTACGACAAAGTAGTTGTAACATCTTTTATATAGTTAGGGAAACACAGAATTAAAGTTTCTTAATATAAGTTTTATTACATTTAAACAAAGTAATACAAACAATAGGATTATTTAAAACAATGTCTAGAAATGTGCGAAAGCAGTGTGTTTATACCAAGTTGAACGTTCCGACCTGAGTCAGTATTTCCAGCAACATCTTCGCCCCTTTGAGTGTGCTCGTTCGATTGCAATTTGTTTTCTAGTAGTTTTAGAAGATAATCAATTCCATTCAAGTTGGCAGCTAATTCGAAACCGTTCAGAGTGTTGAAAACCTCATCCAGCAAACCCTTAGCAATTTTAAATTAATTCATTAAATTAGCAAACTTGCAGCTTTGAGACCATCGGAGGTGTTCAGTTAGAGGATCATCCGCAGATTCCCACTCATAAATTCGAATTCCGCAGGAGTAGCATTGAACGTCGTCAACACCTTCACAAGCACGAAAGAAACCTGCACTGGCAAGGGATTCAGGAGATTGAGTCCTGATCCAATTTGTGCGAAATGTTTTTAAACGTTCCAAATACGATTGGTAATGTTGACCGTTAACTTCGAAACACATGTTGGTTGTAGATGTCGAGAACAACTGACTAACAGGAAGCTGCTAGTCCGTGTTTATATAGTAGAAGTCGAATGGGCGGAGTCATATTGGTTGAGGTTAAGTGTGGTTGGTTCAGGTATTACTGGTCAGACCAGAAATACGCAATATGATCCAAATACGGATCGCTACATCGAACCATAAATTTTAGTATTGGATCCACAACCTGTTTCCTGTAGCAGTGGTGAAGCGATCCGTTGATAGGGAACGGTCGGCTGGTAAATTTCACCACGTCCTGGAGGAGCTCTCCGTGACTCATTGTCGTGCAGTGAATTGTTGCAACCGCATATAGTTGGCGATCCTCTGTCGGTGTTGATGGTGGACTTGGTGGTGCATCAGCCGGAAAACGCCTCCGACAAACTCTCGAAACATATTATAAAAGTAGTATTGGTCTTCCAGAGGAAGAACTTCATTAAAGTCGTTGTATACGAATGCCGCCATGGTAGGAAACTGATTGGCGCCACTTTCATAATTCGATTAAATAGTGAATGTTGAACCTTGAACGGTAGCGGAACTGGTAATTTCAAGGTGAACAAGTAGACTGTCAAAAAGACCTTGAAGAGTTCCCCCACCCACTACAACCCCACACTCACCCCACCCTTACCACCAACCTTCCCCAACCCCACCCCGCGAACTCATGTAACCTTGAAATATGTGTATATATGAATAGTTTTGAATCTACGGAGGTTAGTTCAAAATCGTCAGTGTGTAATAAGCCGTTCGTAACGTAAGAAACAAAAGTGCTATGGATAATTTATTACAGTGTATCGAAAATGCTGCGAATCAAGTGAAGCATAAATCTGCTGAAGCGTCTGTTATAAGCAGTGCAAGATATTGCCCAGTATTACTACGACCGACGTCGAAGCTATCCTCTCAATAAATCGAGGAGTAAATTCATTGTTGTTGGTTTGTCTGGCTACACACCGTTTACACCTGTTATACAGTTGCATGGTGTTAAAAATGATTTGGTAATATTAGACGAGACTGAATTGAAAATTCTGTTTGAAAATCGCGTAGCAATAGCAAATTATTTCGCAAAAGATGTTCAACTACAGTCATTGAATTTAAGCGGTTCAAAGAAAATTAACTTTCAAATAGTGGGTCCAGTCAAAGTAATATGTGTTAAGGACCTCACTGAAGGTGGTGGTGAAATTTATCTTGGAGTCGAGTCGTTGGAATTGTGGAGTTTACAGCATATAATTGGTTATGGCACTGAAATGCTGAAAACATTGGAATTTTCAACATTTTATACAAGTATTATAAAAGGTGCCGCTCAAATATCAGGAGACGTAAAACAAAACATTGAAAGTATTTTGTTAAATCTGAATATCAAATCAGAAAACGTTGAGTGCATGATTGAAATGCTAAAATATTGCGAGGATATAATAAGATGCGATATTGAACTTGAACAATATTTACAAGTACAGACGCAATAATTAAATATGTGGATGGCTTATGCAGAGGCTTCCAGGCCAACGGCCACGGACTTACGTACATCAATAATCAGAGCTGAAAGTGAGTTTAACGTAGGCGGTCCAATGCGTACCAGCACCTATTTTATCGTCTAGGTTAACTACGCCCGATTCGTTTTCATAAATCGTCTGAGGTTGAAACGTTCAACCTTTCCCTTATGGGGTTTGGAGGACGTACAAAAATTTATTTTTAAACGGATTTAAATACAGTCCAAATCCTTTTTTATACGGGCCCAAATGCAAACCCTTTCCGACCGTTACAGCTTCCATCGCTCTGTTGTGACGCTCCTTTTCTTTCAAATCCTTTGCAGCGGCTTTGGCGTCACCGACTGCTTTCGCCACTGCTGCAGCACCGCCTCCCAAGGATCCAAGAGCGCTTAAAGCGGCAAATATGGGGATAAGCGGTAAAATACCATCCGTCTTAGGAATTTTCAAAATTCTACTTCTGGGCTGGGCGATTTTTTTGTTTTTAATACCGCTTAAAGCTGTATTTACAACATTCATCAAATTACCGGTGTTATGTCCTTTAATTAGTTTGCGAGCCCGATTAACAGCACCCGCAAAGCTTAACACTTTTCGCGAACGTCTCTTCTTACGCAAAGAACCCATCCCCAGCTTCGTTTTACCCTTCATAATGCCTGCAATAGCTAGCGCAGCTGCTTTTTCTCCAATTCCAGCGTCTTTTGAACGAACGCGGCCCCAAGCCTTTTCAGCAAGCGTTCTATCAGCCTCGTGTCGGGTTTGAAGATCTTGATGTTGAGAATATACAATGTCGTGCTCCTTACAGGCTTCGTCCAACGAATTAATACCTCGATCTCCTCGAGCAAGTCTTTTTTTTCACTAGTCCAGAACCTTTCTTGTCAACAGCTCTACGTCGAATACCGACGCTACGTTCGTAAACCAACATTTTAAGCAACTGCGACAGATATTCGAGCGTACCGTATTATATATATAATTTAAATCACATTCGCCAATACTTTAGTGTTTTGGTTACACACATTCAAGAAAGGTGTCGAGAATGAACAAATTTGAAATTGAAAAGCAAAATCACTCTTTGCCAATCGTAAATCATGATCAAACTTCATTGACTACGAACTATCAGAAACATGGTATTTTACTAGGAGGTGGGTGTAAGCGTGGACTTATCGTTGGTAGATCTAACTGTGGGAAAACGAACGTAATGATTAGTTTACTAGAACATTCCAACGGGTTGAGATTTGAAAATGTTTATTTATATTCGAAATCATTGAATCAACCGAAATATAATTATTTAAGGAAACTACTGCAACCAATACGGGAAATCGGTTTTTATGAATACGAAGACGGCTTAGAGATATTGAAACCTCAGGAAGCCAAACCCAATTCTGTAATTATTTTCGACGATGTGGCATGCGAAAACCAAAGTGTAATTAGAGATTACTTTTGTTTTGGACGGCATGCAAACATAGATTGCTTCTACTTATGCCAAACCTATTCCTCTATTCCAAAACAACTTATTAGAGACAACGCCAATCTTATTATAGTATTTCAACAAGATAAGACCAACCTAAAACACATACACGATGATCACGTTAACGTTGACATGCGCTTTGAAGATTTTAAGGACTTATGTTCACATTGGTGGAACGATCAATACGGTTTTCTAGTCATCGATAAGGATTCGGATGTAAACGGGGGTCGGTACAGGAAAGGATTCGATTCTTTTTTCCACATATACAATTGAAGCGAAACGATACGGCTTAGTTGTCGTTAAGCAACTGTCAGAGGACGATGGATAAACGTTTGGTTAGCAAACTAATTAAAAGTAGGCAAAATTTAAAAAGAAAATTGCAAAGTTTAAAATCAGACATGACCCGATCGCAGTATACACTCTCGGAACAGTTTAAACCCATTTCCCAACCGCTTAAGGAATTACTAGCAACTATTAAAACTGAAGGTTTACAAACCAGAGATATACATGTTAAAGTAGAGCCAACAGAATTAAAGATATCTCCTAAAAAGGAGATGCCTACTCGCACGCGCCCACAGCCTGTACCATCGAAACCCACTTTCTGAAAGCTGATGTAATTGCCGAAGCTTCACCGGAAAAGGGTCTCTTGGAGTCTGAGGTCCTGAACGTGGAAAGTGATAATGAAGAAACGACGAATGCATTTTTGGAACATAGTGTTCGAGAAGCTCAACAAACGATTGAAAACATGTTACATCCAGATGTCCTCGATAAATACTTGGAACACTTTCAAGGTTTAGCTAGACAATACATCGAAGACTTGATACGGGACACGGAGGGAAAATTCGATGTTCAGTATGGTGTTCGATTCGATATTGAAGCAGATAAATTTCATATAGGAAATAAAATTCTTGACTTCGACGGGGAAGACATGTTTATAATGGACGGCGGTCGTAAGGTTACATATAAAGGAACTCCTGGGTTCTACGAATTGATGTTTAAAAAGGCTCCTATAGGCTATACTACAAAGGATCATGATCAGTATAAAGACATCGTTAATCGGTCTGCTGCCAACCGTAAAAATTACAACGACAGCGAGCAAATAAGTGGTAATACCGGTCCAAAGTATCGAAATATTATTCGCAGTATAAGTACCCCCAAATCAACTCAGTTAGGTATAGGAGTTCTAAACGTAAATAGCAGAAAGGTTGAATTTGTACCTTGGAAAAATCCGAATACTCTTGTAGAGAGAATGCAGATCTTGATAGCCTCGCAGGCTGCAGGACATACAGGACATAACAACGAAATTGTTAGCATCGTGAACGCTTTAAGGCGCGCAAAAGTTATTAAATAAGGTCAATAAATAGGCAAATGTTCAATAGCCATACCATACCCGCGTTAGCTCAGTTCGCGTTAACATGCCGATAGATAAGTTTGGAAGGCATATGCATCAACATCATCCTACCGATGTAAATCCGAAAATATATCTGGTGGAAGATGCGAGGCTCTTAAACAGGAGATATCTGCAGAGACTGCAACTAAGATAGGGGATATGAAATCGACTCTAAAGTATGATACCATCTTTTATGTAGTGGCTGTTAAAACTGATAGCAAAGGTCGGTTCGTAATTATTAACGGTAGTAGTAACGGCGAATATGAATACAGAATACCATCTGCACAAATAATGTCAGTTGCTTGCACCCCATCTCTCGCGAAAATATACCTAAATGGTGTGTTGATGGCGCCTGAGACGCTCGGTACACTAAATCCAGGCGATAAAATATCGGCTACATACCAACCCAATAAGAATACCTTGTTGAGTTTAGAATTTCACATGAGAGTTCCGATACGGGATTATTAATAACGAGTTTTGTAGTAGAAGCTTCTAATTAAAGATGAACGTTAAGGAAGACGTTGTAGCGGAACTGCACAAACCGGCTAGAAAAAATTTCAAACGGAGACGTGTGATCATCAAGGGTCTAAACGATTTGTTTCAAGCCGATTTGGTTGAAATGATACCATACCAAAAAGTCAACAGAGGATTCAGATACATTTTAGTTGTTATCAATGCATTTTCCAAATATGTTTGGGCATACCCCGTCAAACGAAAGACCGGTCTAGCCGTTGCTACCGCGATGAAGAAAGCGCTATCAACTACAAGTTCTAAACCGAAAAATCTACAAACAGATATGGGTAAAGAATTCTACAACAAAGAATTCCAAACCCTGATGAAGCAATTCAACATTAACCATTATAGTAGTTATTCAAATTTAAAAAGCAGTATCGTCGAACGCTGCAACCGCACTTTAAAAAATATGATGTGGAAGCAGTTCAGCTTGCAAGGAACGTATAAGTGGTTGGATCTTTTACCAAAAATTGTAAAACGATATAATTCCACAAAACACTCAACCGTCGGAATGAAACCGGAAGATGTTAATGCAAGTAATGCCGATGAAATTTTGAAAAGGGTCTACAGTCATATGAAAACGGTTGACCCGAAGAACTTCAACTTTTCTGTGGGAGACCGCGTTAGAGTTAGTAAACACAGGGCCGCATTTGCCAAAGGATACACACCAAATTGGAGCAACGAAATTTTTAAAATCGTAAAAGTTCGACTTACAAACCCTGCAAGCTACATTTTGGAAGATGACGAGGGCGAGGAAGTAAAAGGAGCTTTTTATGGGTTGGAACTGCAGAAAACAAAACATCCCGATATTTATTTGGTAGAAAAAGTTGTTAGGAAAAGAGGAAATCAGCTTCTGGTCAAGTGGTTGGGTTTCGATAATAGACACAATTCGTGGATATCAAAAAATGCTATTGTATAAAATGTACAAGTTTTATTCATGAATAAAATTTATATCACAATTGTAACTAAAATATATAAATAATAGCTATTTATGTAACAAGTACATAATCTAAGACTTTATTTGGCGAGTCTGTTTTATTGACGAGCGAGCTTGCGAGCGAGGCTAATAAAGATGACGAGTCAATAAAGTCAGATTATGTACGAATTGCATACAAAGCTTTATGTTCGACTGCTAAAATTGGTTCATTATCGAAAAAAATTCAATTTATAAATTTGATATCTATTCTTGACAGACAAAAATTTGGCTTGTAATATATAGTTGCCATTGGAAAACTGGATATATCACAGTGTGCTTTTGCTGTTGCTTAGCTACTTGTTTATAAAATAGCTAGTAGTTGTTTTTAGAAAAGCAATTTATGTAAATTTTGTAAAAGAAATAGGTAGTTAAAATACTCGAAGAAATGGATGGTGTTTTAACTAAAATGCAAACGAATAGTTCTAACGAAGAAACTAACGAGGAAATTAAAAATATCGCTGCTACTGCTAAAGATTCCCTATTACCATTAAAATCCAGGCATTTATACGAAGAAACATATAATGCGTATCGTAAATGGTGTTCTAATAAGAAAATTAAAACTTGTGAAGACAGCATCTTAGCGTATTTTAACAGCGATCTTTCCCGGTATAAAAGTTCATCGCTATGGATGCTACGATTGACTATAAATCTACGTGAGGGAGTTGACATTACTAAATTTCCAAGTGTCATTCCTTTTTTGAAACGAAAAGGAGAAGGATATAAACCTAAAAAGTCCCTTACATTGACTAAGGATCATATAGACGAATTTTTGATTAAAGCTGACAATAAGGAACATTTATTTAACAAGGTATGAATGTTTTACTTAATGACGTTTTGTTTTGAACATCTAATACCTAGTAAAAACATAATTTGTTGTAGGTTGTCCTCATATTTGGTGTGGCTGGTGCCTGCAGACGTCAAGAATTAGTGACGTTATTGACAACATGTGTTGAAGATTGTAAAACACATTTTTTAGTTAAACTTGAAGACACCAAAACCAAAGCAGATCGGTCTTTTATAATAGTTCCAGGTAAACTTGAAAATATTAATCTACTTGAACTTGTTAGAGGATACATGGCACTTCGACCAACCAGGACACCACACAAAAGGTTTTTTATCAATTACATTAAAGAAAAATGTACTGTTCAGCCCGTCGGAATACACAAAATCGGTAATGTGGCAGCTGTGGTTGCCAAATGTCTAGGTGTAGAAAATCCTTCTTCATATACGGGTCATTGCTTTAGGCGCACCTCAGCTACCCTTCTAGCAAATGCAGGAGCCAATATGGAGGGAATAAAAAGACATGGGGGTTGACGCTCATCTACAGTGGCGGAGGGCTATATTGATGATTGTGAAAATACCAAAATTAGCGTTGCAAAGAAGATCCTAGGCGAGGTATCTGGTGAAGAACCTTCTACTTCCAGCGTCTCTGTAGTGGGTCAAGAAAACTCAAGAATTTCGGAAGTAACAAGAAAAAGCAACGAAATTGTAGGGATAAATATTTCTAGTAACAATCATTGTGTTATAAATATTAACAACCATTATTATAACAATCAGGTATAGTATACATATTTGTTATATTTAGTTAAAATGTATTTAGGTACTTACAATGTAATAAATTTAAATGGATTTATTCTGACATTTATTTTGACATTGACAGATAACGTACAGGTAGTACTTTATAGTACTAGTAAAATAAAGTAACTTTATTTTACTAGTACTATAAAGAACTACTTTATGACCGCAAAACTATGTCATAAACAGTACTTTATAATGCAGTCGTACATAAAATACTTTTTCAACAATTATTGTTTATTTATATTCTTATCATTATAGCGTATGGTTTGCTTTCTCTAAGCAACTCCCACAAATCATATAAATATTTACAGGTCAAATAAGCACATATTATGTACACACTATCTATACTTATAAATACACGTAAACTAAAAATCATATTAACAACTATTGTACAAGAAAGTTTCGGGATCGTATACCGTAGGACTTTTGCTGCAAAGTAATAACCAGTACCGCTACGACTGATGAAAAAATGGTTAATTTTGATCCCGATCGGAAGCCTCCAATAAATCAATCAAAACATTTAATCTGTCATCAACGTCTAAACCTGGTGTCGGAATAGCCAAGTGACCCCACGCCAGAGTTTTCGTGGTATTGGGAATAAGGTAACGTTTATCATCAAACGCTGACAACCCACCTTTATTTATCAGCTCGGTGTACATAGTGTGTTTACTAGATCTAAATACAAAAAACTTGCAAAATACCTCACTCCGGCAGTTCTCAGCCACTTCTTGAAACAGGTCAGCGGTGAGATACTTTGCAACTGCACTCTTGGGAACGCCCTTTGCCTTCCGATCGGCGCCACTTTCGAGGTTCACACAGTATGATTTTGCACCTGCACCATAAAAACTCTGTATAGGGAAACCGCCATATTCGTCTTTCATCTTACCGACGACAGACACATTCTTGGGCATTCCATGGAGAGCGTTCTTAAATTTAGAAGTGTCAAATTTGTCGAGATGCTGTTTCATGTCGTCATAAAAATTGTCTGTATAAATTTCAAGTACCAAGGAGTCAGTATCGGTGTACAGCAAGGAAACGTTATTGCCATAGGTATTTTTCAGAAAACTGTAATAAAAATCGTACATAACGGTTTTTGAAATGTCTAAAACACAAAAACCTGCATAGCTAGGCTTGTCGTAGTAAACCGAAGTTCTGTTCAACTCAACAGCAACTAAATTTTCACAAAACACGGTTTTATCTTTAAAATTTGGTCTAGCAATTTAACTTTCGGCACCAATTCTGTTACCAATCTTCTCCCAATGACTGACTAGCCTGACATTAACCCTCTTATCCACGTTCTCGATCGTCTTACCGAACACGCTGTTGTTAAGCGCTTTAAAAAAATCTTTCTGAAATTCGTTCGTCGACCGGTTTCTTAATTTAGTATTTAAATCAATATAGGAACGCAACCAAGGGGTCTGTACAAATTTGAGTACTCTATGAACTTTGTCCAAAATCAAACCGGCTTCTAAACACTTTTAAATTTCTGTAGTGGATTACATACTTAAATTTGTGTTGTAAATTTGGAATTAATTTCACGTTTTTCAATTTACCGTTAGGCGGCGCGATAAGTTCCGGACAAAAGGGTAAATCATTGTGGAGATGATGCAGATTTAGGGGATATCGCAGGTCCACTTCCAGCACATACCCAGTGTCGGATTCGTCCGAAACGTCTAAAACATTTAACGTTTCAATTTCTTCGACCCCTAACCAACTAAAATCGCGTTGCGATAAATATTGACGCATGGCATAGCCATACAGATTTGTTGCATCTAAATACATGATAAAAGAATTGGGTTTGGCGGCATCATAGTTCTCCACGAATCTATTATTAGCTACAGCCTTTCTACCTATACACGTACTCCACCGCGGATACCTTTTCTGAAAAAGTGCAGCATATCCATGTCAGTCAACAGTTCTAACTCTATGCCCGTGTATTTCAACATGGCATCCCAGCTTAGTCCAGGCGAGGTGTAATAATGGGCCGGATCTAAACTGTAATGTCTCAAACATAGAGCTCGAAAATTTTCAAACACGTCTGCCAAAATTAACACGTCCGATTTTAGATAAACGTCAGAGTAGTCTCCCAAAGTTTTACAGTTGCAAGTCGTCCACACTTCCACAGCGCGATCGTAATCAGCTGCACTAATGCCCGTACCATGTAACGAATCGAAAAATTGGTCGATAGTGGGTAGTGCGGTTTGATCTAATTTTGAAAAAGAGTCGATATGTGAGTAGGGGAACACACCTTTCTGCCTCATAAGGTCGAATTTGACGCCATCACCGAATTCCCTTTTAATCTCGATACACTGATCGGAAGATAGATTCTTAGCCAACTGCGATAGCGAACAATTCATAAATCGGTAGCTGTCTAGGAATCTCATACTCAAATAAATTTTCTTTACACGCTCATTATCCCGAATTTCATCAACTAATACACGTTTGCCAAACGATACATACTTTTCTTTATTCATCGGAATAACGTCAATTTCTTCATTATTTAAAGCAAGCTGCTTAACGAAAAGGTGTGAATCGTAATTTAAATTATGAAAAAAGATCGGTACGAACGTTGGAACATTGAAATTTAGATTACAAATCGAATGTGCAGCTCCCCGGTAGTCTCCAGTAAGGTGACAGTGGTCCTTAACTTTGTCCTCAAGTCGATCGAAAGCTAAGTCGCAAATATGACATGTAACGGCATCTTCGTAATTTTGAATTTCGGAGGGATTTAAAATTTTCATCGGTATCACACGCTTTAAATGGTTGTCATAAATCAAGTGCACATCCCTTTCCAGACGCTCCATGAATTCTGCTACGGCATTTCTACAGCGATAAATTTCGAATTTGGACATTTAACGAAGTATGCGAAAGAATGAGGCTGGTGTACACAAGCGGTGACCGTGAATCCCTTTCCAGGATGCGGTTCTACGGTATCCACGGGTTTCAAAACGGTTTCAAAATCTGCATAAACGACAAAGGGAACTGTCATTTGTTTTTGATAATTTTGAAATTTCAGAACGTTCTGGGGAACCTGCTTCCCCAGTTTGTCAGTAATTAGGTCGGTCGACGGTAATTTCGAGTAAACGTGATTACAGTCAAAAGTCTGATGTTTAACCAACTGGGCTTCGGTACGGAAATAGTGGAGACAACCGTCGCAAAAATGTTTAGCGCCATCCCTAGCAGTTATCTGCTGGGATACCAATCTCGACAAATCTTTTATCCAACAGTAATGACTATTACCCACCGAGTCAGTAGCAAGCAATAAATTTACATGACAGTGTCTTTTTCTGTCGGTGTAATACAAAGGTCCCACAGTTTCGTACTTCATACCATTCTTTGTCAGAACCGCTTCAAGACCGTAAACATTAATCGAAATTTGGGGATTATATCTTTCAAATTTGGAAATGTTGGATAATCTGACCGGAAATTCGATGTCGTTGAAGACTAGGAACTCCCGGCAGTCGGGATAAGAACTGACTCGATTGGGTCGACCGGTAGGCTCACAAATAGCCGCGGTGACAGCCCAGCCGAAGCAGAACTCATCGTCAGTTTGAACGTTCACAACCGCTTTCTTGTACTGTATCGATTTCGGAAGCTCGAAGTATGACGAAGCTCGAAGGGGGTTGTATTTATTAACGTTCACGTGTAGATACAATAACTCCTTCAAAGCCCAGCCTGTAACAGACAAGTAGTAAACATTAGTCCTGTGCAGGGGGAGGGGGTTGCAAATCATTACCAGAGTCGCGCTCCTGAAACTCGGACGTCTTCTCATCCAGTATTGCAGTAAACTTATCATATAAACGATTAAGATCGGTGCCAAACGTTGCAACTTCATTTGCAGTGTTAAAGGATTTTATATCTTCTAATTCTTTCGCTTCCTAAATAAAATATCCAAATAATTCAAAATTTACTTTAACACTCTTAAACTTGACAATCTGCCTTTCCAGCAGCGGTATAATTTTATCTTTAATTTCATTCATAAACTCGGTAACATTTAGATGATAATTTACCGAAGTGATTTTGTAGCTGACAATACGGAACTGGAAGGCGGTTTGGTAGGTCGACACTCCTTCCCCCAACGGTACGAAACCAGCGCGACTGCAGTGTCTCCGGCTTCGAAGATGTCCGACGTAGCCGTTTCGAGACACGTTCTCATCGCAGACGTCGCAGTATCGGTTGGGAATCGGTCTAAGTTCTAGAACACAAACGAATTAGCATCGCCGATGGAGTTCTAGAAAGGGGTACGAACCTATGGAGTCTTTAGTTTTCGGTCGTTTGGCTGGCGAAGGCTCGACACCTGCAGGATCCATCGAAGGCTCCACACAACTGCCTAAAACAAGCGAACCACTCTTATATATTCAACACCTCCAAAAAACCTTCAAGTATAATACCGTTTTGCGATGGTCGACCTAACTGTTGGCAGCTGTCTCTTCGATGGCGATGCAAATTGTCGAGCCTGGTGAACCTCGAACCGCACGTGTCGCACAGGAACATCTCGACTCGACTAGGATCTGAGAAGCTACTATCTGCACAAACAAGGATTACGAAAATCGTTCGCGGCCCTTAGTAGCCTTGCCAGAGCTTATCTAAAAGTCGGAGAACACTTCCAGCTGGCACGACGTGGACGTTGGGAAACCAGCCACAAAAGGAAGGATACAAGGACTGGGCAGGCGTGGGTAACAAGAAATTTAGGGCGTTGCCAGAGAGAGCTGTCTGAGCAACAGCGACTTCGCATCTATAACGCGCATGAACCTGAACTTGAGCAGTATGGTGTTTCACCGCAGTTGTTCAACTTTCTTGAAGTTGTCGGTGGACATCCATCTGTCAGTCAGGTTCTGCTTACGTTCTATGATGGTTTGGAAGCGGACAATCTTCTGTTCGAGCTCTCGAAGTTTTGCGTGTAACGCTAGCAAATCCGCTTCCAATTTGCGAACGCTGTTCTCTTTGGCAGCAATCTCGGCAACGACAGCATCGTCAAAAAGCGAATCTTGGAACACGGTTGCGGGTTCAATGGGTATACTATCAACGTCCATTGAGTCCGCAACAGAAGCTACCGAAGAAGTATGTTGCGATACATCCACATTCTCCACCATCTCATCCTCTCCCTCACTGAACAGTTCGCCACTAGCATCGTTGCAAACTAGTGCGAATGTATCGTCACATACTTCTTGTTCCACAAACATTGATTCTGAGTCACCGAACGCCGGTGGTGGTGGTATTATGCTAATAATAAATAATTTTAAATTTTAAAAATAAATTTATATGGTACAATTGCACTCGATTCGTTCTCAAACTTGTAACGTTCCCCCTTGAACGTACAGTATTTATTTTTGCACTAGGGTAGCTCTTGAGATATCCAGGGTTCTTACACAAAGAAAGGGGCAATTAAATAAATAACTGGAGATAAACCTCATGAACAATTTATTCGGAAACAATATTAAATATTTACAATTTATGTACATTAAAATAAAACATGGATAATGCAATTATAAAATTCAAATCAAGACAGAATATAAATAAAATATTAATAAGTTAATATTTTCGGGTGTGAAACGGACTTTAATAAAGTTCAGTGCGCACCTTGCTCTTAAGGAGATTGGCGCAGGTTGAACGACGCGTAATGGCCACGAAGGATTTTCAATGGCGAAACGGGTATAGTGGAATCAAATGTAAAATAAAGTGATATGGGGGCTTCGACCCCTTCAGGAGTCTTCTGGTATAACGGGTAAGTGATATCAAAGATGATTTTAATACGGAATTTAATTCCAGTGAGAACAAAGAATTTCTGCCGGGAATGTGCAAAATAATCTGGTAAGCAATCAGTTTACTGTAAAAATTGAATTGCTTATGCAAATAAAACAATTGAGTGTCGTTCGACGATTGATTCTGGTAGTGGATAAATTCACGTGATCTCAGGGATGTACCAACTACTCTGGTATGTAATTAACTTTATACAGGATATTAACTAGCAAAACAATTGATTGTTTAATTCACTAGTTTTAAGTAGTAATAGGATGACAAAAGTAGAGCTACGTTTGCACGTGATCTTACTACTGACATCAAACTAATACAAAAAGCTAATGATATCCCAGAATGCAACGTTTAGCACATGCACGTCTGGATAATTAGTTTGAATAAGTAAAGTGCTATGTTACGATCCTAGGATCATACACATGCAACGTTTACAAATTCTCGGAGAGACAAGGCGGGTTATAATTAAACAATCAATCGATCAGGAAATTAAATAAAATTGAAATATACCAGCTATCGTTTGTACACCACAGATCACTGTAATTATTAGCCACTACTCGGTTTGCTTTAAGAGCTGAAAATATTCAGGTCAATTTTTAATCCGGGTCTCGGAATGAATCGAACTTTAAAACGGGTTGAACGGAGTCAAATTATTTAGACAAGTTCTAAATAATTCTCGGCAACTAGGTCAAATTGATTTCGGAGTTAAACGAGGACGACTGACCTCAGCAAATACAGAAGCCATTAAACTGTTTCTTAAATATTTGCTACTGGTCAGACGCCTCGTTACATTCCTCCCTTCCCGGGGGGAAAGAAAATAAACGGGTTAATAACAAAAATGAAAAACAAACGGGACGGTTAGTAAACGGTAAAATTAAACAGGTGAATAAAAAGAAATAAAACATAAATATATACAAATTTCAGCACTGCTGATGACGACTAGACGGAAGGTTCATCACCATGGCGGCTGGGCTTGGATCAGGCGGGCGGACAGGCTATTGGCTTAACCTGGTAAGCTGGTTCCTCCGACGGACCGGCTGTTGTTCTAGGAGAACCCGGATTTTCTGGAGGACTGGCTGGTATTGTAGGCGGAGAGGCTGGTGACTTCGGCGGACAGGCGGTTTCTTCTGGCGGCTTCGGCGGTCGGACAGTTTACCCCGATCGGTAGTCTTGCTACTTCGGCGGCGATCTGGGGAATCTATAAAAGATTTTGTGACAAAAGATACCTGAATTGTCAGCGGCGGTGTGGACGGAAAATCCTGGATCGGCATCGGCACGTGTACCCCCACAGGAGCTATGGCTGGGCCCTCCAAAGGTTCCATCCCGGACGTACAGAAGCTGGCAGCAGGAAGTTCCTCGGAAACGGGAAACGGAAGGTGGAATTCTTCCTGCTCCATGGCTATGCACGTTGAAGGATATGAAGTCGATGGAGGCTCTCGGAGGTCCTGGACACGGTCTACGGTTGGCGGTGACAGGTAATTTTCGGTACTCTTCGGCGGACAAAACTTTTGAACATAATTTTCTGTTTTTTCAGGTTCCGGTTCGGACTGCCATGTACCTGGATCCGGACAGATTTCTTCCTCCAGCGGCTGTAACGCAAGTACCTTACCTGGAGAGGTCAATTCAATGGCTGGATCTACGTCGGGACCTGGAGCTGTCATATCTGGGGCACGGATTTTCTGGTCGGTACCTGGAGTTGTCATATCTGGGACACGGGTGTCCTGGTCGGGACCTGGAGTCGGCAACGGTGTCGTGGGTGTGGAGATGATCGAACGCGATGGAGCCTCGGGAATTTCGGTGGTGGCAACCATCACTTGAGGTCCTTCTTCACACCTGGACTTCAGATTGATCTCGGCGGTGTCTGGTTTATCCGGCTGGACAGGTAGCGGTCGAGGACGGACGGCTGTTGCTCTATTTTGGATTCGGACGGGCATGTAGGACAGTCGGAAGTAGCTCTCAAAATCGGACCAGGTATGCCAATTGAATTTATTATTACGGTACCAGTCTAAACCTTTCCCTTCCAACAGTAACGGCAGGACGGGTAGAAGAGAGTCTGGTGGGAACTGGTAGTGCTGGATAATTTCTTGTAGTCTTACCAGGAAGGGGGCAGGATCACCCTCTCCGTTGAATCGGACACCCCATTGTTGGACGACGTCACATACCAGCGGTACAAACGGGTTTCTGGGTGGTGCGGTCCATGGGTCTGTCCTCACAGCATCGTAGTACTGCATGTCGACGGCTTCCTGTTTGTAAACAACAGAAGAAATTATATCTGGATACCTGGAATACATTGGCATGATGTCGGCTACTGTAAACTGTACAAACTAAACATGTCAAACTCTGTAAAAAAATATAAATTATGCATGATACGGGTTTAATTTAAAAGGTTTCTCTCCAGTTGTGGGACTACGGAAAATTATTTACAAAAGAAAATGCCTAGTATCGGGCGCCCTGTACTTAATTGGGGAATGTCAAACCTGCTCGGGGGCCATGTAACGTTCCCCCTTGAACGTACAGTATTTATTTTTGCACTAGGGTAGCTCTTGAGATATCCAGGGTTCTTACACAAAGAAAGGGGCAATTAAATAAATAACTGGAGATAAACCTCATGAACAATTTATTCGGAAACAATATTAAATATTTACAATTTATGTACATTAAAATAAAACATGGATAATGCAATTATAAAATTCAAATCAAGACAGAATATAAATCAAATATTAATAAGTTAATATTTTCGGGTGTGAAACGGACTTTAATAAAGTTCAGTGCGCACCTTGCTCTTAAGGAGATTGGCGCAGGTTGAACGACGCGTAATGGCCACGAAGGATTTTCAATGGCGAAACGGGTATAGTGGAATCAAATGTAAAATAAAGTGATATGGGGGCTTCGACCCCTTCAGGAGTCTTCTGGTATAACGGGTAAGTGATATCAAATATGATTTTAATACGGAATTTAATTCCAGTGAGAACAAAGAATTTCTGTCGGGAATGTGCAAAATAATCTGGTAAGCAATCAGTTTACTGTAAAAATTGAATTGCTTATGCAAATAAAACAATTGAGTGTCGTTCGACGATTGATTCTGGTAGTGGATAAATTCACGTGATCTCAGGGATGTACCAACTACTCTGGTATGTAATTAACTTTATACAGGATATTAACTAGCAAAACAATTGATTGTTTAATTCACTAGTTTTAAGTAGTAATAGGATGACAAAAGTAGAGCTACGTTTGCACGTGATCTTACTACTGACATCAAACTAATACAAAAAGCTAATGATATCCCAGAATGCAACGTTTAGCACATGCACGTCTGGATAATTAGTTTGAATAAGTAAAGTGCTATGTTACGATCCTAGGATCATACACATGCAACGTTTACAAATTCTCGGAGAGACAAGGCGGGTTATAATTAAACAATCAATCGATCAGGAAATTAAATAAAATTGAAATATACCAGCTATCGTTTGTACACCACAGATCACTGTAATTATTAGCCACTACTCGGTTTGCTTTAAGAGCTGAAAATATTCAGGTCAATTTTTAATCCGGGTCTCGGAATGAATCGAACTTTAAAACGGGTTGAACGGAGTCAAATTATTTAGACAAGTTCTAAATAATTCTCGGCAACTAGGTCAAATTGATTTCGGAGTTAAACGAGGACGACTGACCTCAGCAAATACAGAAGCCATTAAACTGCTTCTTAAATATTTGCTACTGGTCAGACGCCTCGTTACAAACTATTGAGGATTTTTACCCTGCAATAAGTAATTGCGCAAAATACTGGTGCGGCCCTGAACTTCTACAGCTGGAACATCTTCCCAATCTTCGGAAACATTCTCAAATTCAGGACGCAACAGTCGGGCAGGTTTAAGCAAAACATTTTGTAAGATTTTAACAACAGGTTTACTTTCTTGGGGCAATTCTTTACATACCAGACTGACATCGCTGCCGGACTGCGTACATGCACACAGCTTAACTTTCTTCGGTTACAACTTTTTCAGGCTGAGTCTCGAGAACCTCGAAACTCGAGAACCTGCACCTGGAGCACTGCACCCTAACACCAACCCTTCACAAACACCACAACTTCCGGCACTAGAACTGGTAAACATCACGAACAAGAGCTGAAGACGAACTGACGCTGCCGAGGGGGGGGTGGTTTGTACTTAAGCACATAAACCGGTTAACCTTGGCCTTGAACCCCACCCCTTTCAGGAAGGGGGTGGCCTTGACCTTGAGGGTAGTATTTTTTGAGGCCTCTTTCGACATATATTCAAGGTCAGTTTGTCTAGTTTTGGGCTCCACTGACGGAGCTGAGCGCAGCTCAGCGAGTACAGAGATTTCTCTATCCCCATCGATGAGGAACACTTTTCAAAATTTGACCTTGAAAAAAATTTTCGATGATAAATCATGAAAATCTCGGAACGCAGCGGAGCGAAGCGGAGCGAGTATCAAGGTTCCTCCATCCCTATCGATGTAGAGCACTTTTCAAAATTTGACCTTGAAAAAATGTTTTGATGACATCACATGAAAAACCTCGGAACATTTTTTGGTTTTTTTATTTTTTTATTTTTTATTTTTTCCATCCCAAATAATCTTTTGAGTACTTCTATCCATCCCAAATACTTTTTCTAGACAGTCTATCCCAGATAATTTTTCTAGACAGTCTATACCAAATACTTTTTTACTTAACCAGTTTCTTTTACAAAGGAATGCACTACCTTAACACCCCTCCAGACCCGTAACCACAGCTAAAAGTCAGTCGGCTACAACCATCAGCGAGCTATGTTGTTTTTCGGTAAACGTGACGGTGCACGACTCCAAGTATCATTAGTGTCGTGTACTCTGAGGGAATATCGCTCAAACAATTTGGACAACTGCGAAAGGCAAAGACACTTCACGCCTTCGTGGGAATTGGCCGAACTCATCATCCAGCACCTGGAGGGTCCCACACTGGGAGAGGGTTATACCCTCTTTCATTCGCAACCGTTTGGAGGTATTTTTACCAACCGGGCCGGTGAAGAATCGTTTTACGAGCTTCACCAGGTTGCGGGTTTAATAGAATACTCCAACCGGTTCTGCTGCAGCGCTGAGGGTTGGAAGTGTTTTTAGTTTATTGTGTTTAGTTTAGTTTAGTTTAGTTTAGTTTAATGTTTAGTTTAGTTTAATGTTTAGTTTAAGGAATATTGTACAGTTTTTAATATATATTTATGATTGCTATTGTCAACTCCTTTTTTATTTGTTGCATTTATTTTGTAGGAATACTGTAACTCCATAATATTTTTTCTATAAATTTAATTTAAAGTGAAACACTTCCAAATTTAATTAAAACTACTGCTATATAATAAACATAAATTCTTTATTGTGCTTACAACTTCACATCAATACCTTCTACACCAAGCTTTTGAAGATATTTTAGAAACTGCAAGTCATCTGTAGCCCCACCACTATTACAATTTGAAAACAAGGTATTGTATGCTGTAGTACCATCAAGCACGCAATTATCAATAATTGCGTTGTAGAAGTGCATGTTATCCAATTTCGCAAACGGTAGGTACAAGTTTTGTAGTACACAATCACTTTCGTCGACCACTGCGCAATCCATGTTTAGAAATGGTCTATCGTTATCGCCGTACCTTGAATATACACTAACACAATCTTTACACTTTTTAAACGTATAATCACTACTTGTGATATAACCCTTTGCCAGCCATTTCCGTATAAATTTATCAGATAGAAAATATTCTTGAATCCCCTTCTCCATTTTATTCCAGAAACACAAGAAATTATATTCGCTCCAATCAGGTCTAACGATGCCTGCATAAACTAATTGTGTAGGTTTTCGCGCGCCTTCTGATGTTATTATTAATTCAAATAAGGCTTCTTTGTTACACTCATTTAAACGACGAATGTTAGCTCGATTTGCAGGATTTTTTTTCAACAACTTGCTATCGTACCACTGCGGTTTTAAGTTACTCGTCGACATTTTTAACACTTTACGCCATACCGTTTACGCGCAACTTTTATATAGTATCCCCCACCATCACGTTCTGAGTCCGCGCATTGTTTACAACTCCCCACCTTACTATACGAGTCCTTGAAAATCAGCCAGTTTGCTACAAACACTCCTACAGTCAACATGTTGTTTCTGTACGTTCCAGACGAAGCTGTTTATTGGATTCATGATGATGCTGAAAGTCGATACCATCAGACTGGGGAAATACCAACTTTAAACCCTGAACTAAGCTTCCCATTCCCCGAACCGCATCATCCGCTAAATAGCGCATTATCCGATTTTTTTGAAGCGTAATATGGCTTCTTCCACTATAGTGCATCAGTTATTTATACAATCGACCCCTTGCATGTAATTTCCCAAGATCGTTATCCAGCTATGCACAATTTAGTTTTGAGGGTTCGTTTTAGTATCCGGAATTTTGATTATTAAAATGTTATCCTTCTCATCAATGTCATCAAGGGATAATTTAACCAACTGATCGCAGCGACATGCTCCTGCCAAACCAATAATTAGAACAATCTAAAAATTAGAAAAAATAAAAAATATAGAAATATTGCACTGGTTGGTATTTTACCTTCATCAAAAGAAATGCCTTATCTGGGGACTCAAGTAAAAATTTGTCCACATCGCCCCTTGAAAAGACATTCAATTTCTTAGGCTGAAAACCTAAGTTTTTCTTCTTCAAAAAGGCAATTAGTCTGCAGAATTGACCAATATTCAAATTATTTTTGATCAATAAGGTTGATTTAAGCATTGAAAAGACATTCCAAAGGCTTGATGGCTTATAAATTTTAGCCTTTTCTCCAAAATACGCCAAGAGGACATCTTCTGTTAGTTCATTAAGGCCCGGTTTTACAATACTAGTATATACCTGGAATAAGCTATACCTCCGACAGTTGCCATGGTTACAATTCTTTTAACAATTGTAACCATGACAATTGTCGGGGGTATAACTTATACTTGTATTGTAAAACCAGCCCTAAGTTGTTTTACCTTGCACCAGTCCTAGAAAAGTTTATATGCCTTTTCGTATCTTTCCCTTGATTTAGTTGGTACCTAACAAATCTTGTACCACAGACGCCGACATCTTTTTTTGTAACACATCAAATAAAATACTAGTTAATTCAAAAACTTCATTAAACACCAAAACCATAAACGTGAAATCAAAATCATTAAATTTATTTAAAAATTCTTCTGATTGACGAATATAATTATGATCAGATAATGGATCGTCAATAATTTTTTGAAAAATTTCTCTTTTAAACCGTTCCATTCTATCACAAGTAGGTTGGTAATTTTTGAATTGGACGACCATCTAGTATCTGTTGAAGTCGGAATACGCGTTCCGATCACTGAATCACCTATATATTATGTTCTCTTGGCTAAATAATGGAAAAATGTCGGAAGTCCTCTAACAGTTGCAAAAAATATTTTACATTTAGAAATCTGGTTCACACTTTGTTGTAATACTAAATTTAGACGATGTGCTAAACAATGTACAAACACTGCTTGAGGAGCTGTTCCTTTAACTTTTGCTTGGAGATCCTATAAATGGCCGGACATTACACTGGCCCTATCATAGTATTGAGCAATTAACCAACGCAACGTCCTAAAAACCTAAAAAGCGTTCTACTAATATTCCACTTCAAATTATTGATATACCTAAGAAATATAGAATTTTGAGATTTCTGCACTATATGTGTGGTATCGTCCACTTGAACGGAAAAAAATAATGTTTCGTTCATTTTGGATTCCCCGGAAAAGACACTTTTAATTTTTTTCTAATGATTTTTAATATGTTCCGGGCTTGTATTTACGAACATCTTCAGTAATTCTGCTTGAGGAGCTGCTGTTCCTTTAACTTTTGCTTGGAGATCCTACAAATGGCCGGACATTGCACTGGCCCTATCATAGTATTGAGCAATTAACCAACGTCCTAAAAACCTAAAAAGCGTTCTACTAATATTCCACTGCAAATTATTGATATACCTAAGAAATATAGAATTTTGAGATTTCTGCACTAGGTATATGTGTGGTATCGTCCACTTGAACGGAAAAAAATAATGTTTCGTTCATTTTGGATTCCCCGGAAAAGACACTTTTAATATTTTTCTAATGATTTTTAATATGTTCCGGGCTTGTATTTACGAACATCTTCAGTAATTCTTTAAAGTTTCCTCGGTTTAAGGAGTCAACCATTTCATCATGGCCACGAAATGCCAGTTCCTGTTTTCCTAAATACAGAACAACGTTAATCGGCAGTTTCATAAACTGACGGTTTAAATGCACGTTCACGTTGAACTTTAAGACGTATGGTATATCTAATTGTATTAGCACTTCGTTTAAGTTGTTTATAGCTAACCGCACTCCTTATATAATCTGCAGATCGTGCAAATACAGGCCACGCGCCACGTTTAAAAAATCATCAAACCCGATTTTATTCCACGGCCAACAAAATAGTTTATTTAGGTAATAACTACCACCAACCACTGATTTAGTTCATACCAAACGTTTTTAAATTTTCTGCTGTATGGTTTGCCGTTATTGTGTGCAGCTTTACCAACATTTAATGTTGGAGTAGGTAGATCCATTCTTAAAATTTCCTTCCTATCTTCTTCTTTAAACCTTGATAAAGGAGTTTCAAGTACCTAAAACACAGCGCCGCGCTGCAAGAAATGAGAATTGAACTTTTATGGAATTATTCTATATACAGGGTGATTTCTAACGTACGGAGGAAACTGAAAGGACAATTAGAGGAGACCAAAATATAGTTTTTTTACAATAAACGATCAAAATCGAACAACAAGAAAGTTACAGCGGTTTAAAGTTCTTATAAATTAACGTCCACGTTTTGAGTACCACTGAGCTTATTGTATTCGCTTTTACATCAGAAACACTTCCCACACCATCTGATAAATTGCTGCTGTAATAATAGGTGCTTTCTATTTACACTCAACATGAGAATATCACTTCACTTTAGTGAGATGAGAATCTCACCTCACTTTGCCAACCTAAATAGAACTACTTTTACTTGTGTTGCCTTACAGCACTAAGTGAGCAAAAAAGATTACCACTGCACTTGCTTCGTAGGTACAGCTTGATCGGTGCGAGGGGAAAACAAAAACTCACTTTAACTCAGATGTCATATTCTAAATAGAACGCGTTGTCCAAGTGAGATTATCTGAAGTGAGGTGAGATTACCTGAAATTGTTGGTAAATGGAAAGCACCTTTTGATTTACCTACATGATCAGATTATGTAAATCAGCGGTTGTCAATAATCAAACACCTATAACTGAATATTTTAAAGAACACTTTAAATAGCCATAACTTTCGTCTTATAAAAATTTTCGCTGAATTTTATTTAATTAGCTTACAAATATACAAAAGTTGAATTCAAAACGTAAGTAATTACCATATTTCATTAAAAAATGCTCAAGTTTATAAGAACTTTAAACTGTTGTAACTTTCTTGGTATTCCATTTTGATCAAAAGTTTATTGTAAAAAAAACTATGTTTTGGTCCCCTCTAGCTGTCCTTTCAGTTTCCTCCGTACGTTACAAATCACCCTGTATGTGTATTTTTGTTGATAGGTATACATATGTTATTAAGTATTAGGATGAAAATAAACTAAACAAAAATTATATTATGATTTTATGAAGCGCCGCAGCGCAGTTAGGTGATGCGCCCGATCACTCGCTTCACCATGCGAGCCGCCACTGACCGTGATGCGGTAAATAGAAAGCTGGGTACCGATTCTCGAGTTCATACGCCTGCAAGTCGTATACGCTATGAGTCGGATAGCGAGCGTTGCCAACTTTAACATTGCTTATTCTAGAACAACGGGGGCAAAATACTAGTACAATGAAAAAGATTTACAAAATATTGGATTTCTTTCTACCATTCTTCAATAATAGTACCATTCGCGTACTATTATTTTTATAAACATTTATGGAACGCGGTTGTAAAATAATAGTACGGTTGGCAAAACCGGGAAAGCGTATACGACTTGCTGGCGTATGAACTCGAGAATCGGTACCCAGGGACGTTGCTATCTTCCCCCCTGATTTTATCCATGTGTCCCAGGGCCTCTCCAGACTAAGGAGATTTAAGGACTGTGTTATATGTATCATTCTAAGTTAAAAGAGAGATGTTATGATAGTTAGTCTTAGTAACTAAAGATAGGTTGGCACGACCAACATGACTGAAAGCAGTTGTTCACAAGTTTAGTTATCACAAGTGTGTTTTAATAAATAATGTTTTACATTGAAGTGTTGTTTCCCTATCCTGAATAACTATTAAATAATACCTACAACAGAACTGCACGTTACTATAGTAAATTCCAAAACTTTATGTACTTCAAGGTCAGACAACTGAAGTGTACAACGACGTACGAAGAACTGTCAAATTGACAATTACAGCGGCGTAACATGAATTATACATCTTAATAAGTGTAGCAATCATTAAAAATTGTAAATTGAGGGTAAAGCGAACAACTTAGAACATTAAAAGGAACGAAAAAATATATATCTCCTGACTGATCTGGACCAGCTACATCGGCGCACGTCATGTCCTAACTTAGTTCGTATGACCTTGAAGTACATAAAGTTTTGGAATTTACTATATTACGTTTTGTTCGGAATTTACCTAAGTAGGTTGCCTAAGTAGGTACTGTTGCCCGTAGTAGTTAAATGCAAAAGCCCGTTGTACTTTCGACCACACTGCAATTAATACGTTTCTGTTTTTTTATTTTATTTACATGTAATTAAACTATACAATAGACAAGTATTAAACTCTAATAATTAAATTTCCCAAACGTTTTTGCACTTTCAATGTCAGTTTATTATCTTCACACTTATTTTATTTTTCCCAGCTCACTCTCTTTTTAAATCATTTTTTTAGCATGCAATACCACATGTCGAGGCAGTAAACGTAGTTCATGTCAATGCTGATCTACAATTTCTGACAAAATGATTTCCTCTTACACAGTTAATGCAAAGTTTCCTATCCTTTACTGCCGTGATTTGCAATTCTACTGGTAATTTAAGAAATTCTTCGCATTGATAAATACTATGCGCCTTTTTACAAATTGTACACAAACGTTCTTTAATACTAACGGAATCGGTGGCTACGAAATTATTTGAGTAGGGCCTGGGTTATTCATTTTTAAATTTACCTTTATTAGAATTAGAATTTATTTAATTTTTCTAGCAAACGGCACTTCTCTTTAAGAAATGTCTGCATGTCTTTGACACTTGGCAAGTCAAGTCACTGATCAGAGGCGGATCAAGGGTATATTGCGCCTGAAGCTGATACCAAAAGTTGCACCCCCCCCCTGACTTTTGTCTTGTTTTACACGAACATGAAATCAAAAAATACAACAATTAAATGAAAAATAAAATGTTTTCAAATAGATTTTTAATCCATTCCCATGACTCAAAAACGAATACGGAATTTAACCAATCAAACAAAATGAAAACTGTCAAAATTTAACCTTAGTCGAAAAACATCTATTTTTTTTGTTAAAACTAAATAACGTGTACAGGGTGGCTGGTTTTTGATTGTCCAGCTTATATCTGCTGAAATGTTAATGATCCAAGAAAAATTTAATGGGGAAACTTAGCCAAGAGAACCTGGTGTATAGAATAGCGCAAACAAGTGTTTCCACGGCCTACTTATGTTCTAGAAAAATATGTAAGTATGTAACGAAGCGTCTGACCAGTAGCAAAGATTAAAGAAGCAGATAAGTGACTTCTGTCTTTGCTGAGGTCAGTCGTCCTCGTTCAGCTCCGATTTTCCCCGACGCTCCCTCCCTGATCAAAGTTGCAAGTCCGCGCATTCACTCCGAGTGGGGGAGAGGCCCGCGCCCCATAAAACCGGCGCGGGGCCGATTCTCAAGGGGAATTATTTGAAAGATTCCCAGGAAACTTTCCGATAATTTGAGAGTCCGAACCATTTACAAATTCAATTTTGAATAATTCCGTTTTCTAAATTTATTTTGTTTTGCTCTTAAAGCAACCAAGTGTTCCGTAGTGGACAACGAAATACCTGATTCAATTTAATTTTTATTTAGTTCACTTTAGTTTAAATTGATTGTCTAATAACCCCCTTGAATCGCCGAGAGTATTTAGAAGTGCGTGTGTACGATCATCACGATTACAACGTGCACTCTAAACTACTCTGTTTATTAATTAGTGCTGCATTTTTGTGATAAACGGTGCACTCGCGGTGCACCTAATTAACTCCGTAAATAATCAGGCTTGTGTTCTTTTTGGGCGGCACAGTAATTTGATCACGTGAAAAACATGACCTACTGTTGCAATCTGACTAGTTCCATGAACTTGATTAATTAGACAATCAATTGAATTTTGTTTTGCAATCTGCAATCTGTAAGAAACCCGCCGTGTTTAGATTAATTGCATACAGGTATTCTTTGCTCACTCCTGGAACTCTGTTCCGTTTAAATCAATAGTTGAAAACACCTACCCTGTTATTTGAAATCACTTTCAAGTTATAAACACATCACTGTTCACTGATCCCCCGGACCCTGTAAATTTCTGCAACGAGTTTGCAAGCCGACGCCATTAACTGCAGTTGTACACATTTTGTCAAGGCAGTTAGCGGTACGCAAGTCCGTCTCAAGGAGAGTCCGTTTTACACCGCCCTAATAACAATAGCCCCGTTTAATTCGCCAAAATACTAACTTATCCATATTTTATTTATATTTTGTCTTGATTTGAATTATTCATGCATTATTATTTCATTGTACATAAATTGTAAATAACATAGTATTACCATCCTGAATAAATTGTTAATAAGGTTGATCTCCAGCTCTTTATTTAATTCCCCCTTTCTTTGTGTAAGAACCCTGGATATCTCAAGAGCTACCCTAGTGCAAAAATAAATACTGTACGTTCAAGGGGGAACGTTACATGGCACCCGAGCAGGTTTGACATTCCCCAATTAAGTACAGGGCGCCCGATACTAGGTATTTGTTTACATATATATTTTTTTCCCGTATTCCCGTAACTGGAGAGAAACCTTTTAGTTTTTTTAAAGCCGTGTCAAGCATAATTTTTATTTTTTTACAGAGTTAGACATGTTTAGTTTATACAGTTTACAGTAGCCGACATCATGCCAATGTATTCCAGGTATCCAGATATAATTTCTTCTGTTGTTTACAAACAGGAAGCCGTCGACATGCAGTACTACGATGCTGTGAGGACAGACCCATGGACCGCAACACCCAGAAATCCGCTTGTACCGCTGGTATGTGACGTCGTCCAACAATGGGGTGTCCGATTCAACGGAGAGGGTGATCCTGTCCCCTTCCTGGTAAGACTACAAGAAATTATCCAGCACTACCAGTTCCCACCAGACTCTCTTCTACCCGTCCTGCCGTTACTGTTGGAAGGGAAAGGTTTAGACTGGTACCGTAATAATAAATTCGATTGGCATACCTGGTCCGATTTTGAGAGCTACTTCCGACTGTCCTACATGCCCGTCCGAATCCAAAATAGAACAACAGCCGCCCGTCCTCGACTACTACCTGTCCAGCCGGATAAACCAGTCACCGCCGAGGAAAACCCGAAGTCCAGGTGTGAAGAAGGACCTCAAGTGATGGTTGCCACCACCGAAATTCCCGAGGCTCCATCGCGTTCGATCATCTCCACACCCACGACACCGTTGCCGACTCCAGGTCCCGACCAGGAAACCCGTGCCCCAGATATGACAACTCCATGTCCCGACCAGAAAATCCGTGCCCCAGATATGACAGCTCCAGGTCCCGACGTAGATCCAGCCGCTGAATTGACCTCGCCAGGTGAGGTGCTTGTGTTACAGCCGCTGGAGGAAGAATCCTGTACGGATCCAGGTGCATGGCAGGCCGAACCGGAACCTGAAAATCCAGAAAATCATGTTCAACAGTTTTGTCCGCCGAAGAGTACCGAAAATTACCTGTCACCGCCAACCGTAGACCGTGTCCAGGACCTCCCAGAGCCTCCATATCCTTCAACGTGCATAGCCATGGAGCAGGAAGAATTCCACCATCCGTTTCCCGTTTCCGAGGAACTTCATGCTGCCAGCTTGTGTACGTCCGGGATGAAGCCTTTGGAGAGCCCAGCCGTAGCTCCTGTGGTGCCGATGCCGATCCAGGATTTTCCGTCCACACCGCCGCTGACAATTCAGGTATCTTTTGTCACAAAATCTTTTATAGATTCCCCAGATCGCCGCCGAAGTAGCAAGCCTACCGATCGGGGTAAACTGTCCGACCGCCGAAGCCGCCAGTATAGCCGCCGGAGGAAACAGCCTGTCCGCCGGAGATCACCGCCGCTCCGCCTGAAATACCAGCCAGGACACCAGAAAATCCGGGTTCTCCTGGAACACCAGCCGGTCCGTCGGAGGAACCAGCTTACCAGGTTAAGCTACCAGCCTGTCCGCCTGCCTGATGCAAGCCCAGCCGCCATGGTGACAAGCCCCTCCGCCTAGTCGTCACCAGCAGTGCTGAAATTTGTATATATTTATGTTTTATTTCTTTTTTTATTTACCTGTTTAATTTTACTGTTTACTAACCGTCCCGTTTATTTTCAATTTTTTTTAAGCCCGTAAAATTTTTCTTTTCCCCCGGGGAAGGGAGAAATGTAACGAAGCGTCTGACCAGTAGCAAAGATTAAAGAAGCAGATAAGTGACTTCTGTCTTTGCTGAGGTCAGTCGTCCTCGTTCAGCTCCGATTTTCCCCGACGCTCCCTCCCTGATCAAAGTTGCAAGTCCGCGCATTCACTCCGAGTGGGGGAGAGGCCCGCGCCCCATAAAACCGGCGCGGGGCCGATTCTCAAAGGGAATTATTTGAAAGATTCCCAGGAAACTTTCCGATAATTTGAGAGTCCGAACCATTTACAAATTCAATTTTGAATAATTCCGTTTTCTAAATTCATTTTGTATTTGCTCTTAAAGCAACCAAGTGTTCCGTAGTGGACAACGAAATACCTGATTCAATTTAATTTTTATTTAGTTCACTTTAGTTTAAATTGATTGTCTAATAACCCCCTTGAATCGCCGAGAGTATTTAGAAGTGCGTGTGTACGATCATCACGATTACAACGTGCACTCTAAACTACTCTGTTTATTAATTAGTGCTGCATTTTTGTGATAAACGGTGCACTCGCGGTGCACCTAATTAACTCCGTAAATAATCAGGCTTGTGTTCTTTTTGGGCGGCACAGTAATTTGATCACGTGAAAAACATGACCTACTGTTGCAATCTGACTAGTTCCATGAACTTGATTAATTAGACAATCAATTGAATTTTGTTTTGCAATCTGCAATCTGTAAGAAACCCGCCGTGTTTAGATTAATTGCATACAGGTATTCTTTGCTCACTCCTGGAACTCTGTTCCGTTTAAATCAATAGTTGAAAACACTTACCCTTTTATTTGAAATCACTTTCAAGTTATAAACACATCACTGTTCACTGATCCCCCGGACCCTGTAAATTTCTGCAACGACGCCATTAACTGCAGTTGTACACATTTTGTCAAGGCAGTTAGCGGTACGCAAGTCCGTCTCAAGGAGAGTCCGTTTTACACCGCCCTAATAACAATAGCCCCGTTTAATTCGCCAAAATACTAACTTATCCATATTATTTTATTTATATTTTGTCTTGATTTGAATTATTCATGCATTATTATTTCATTGTACATAAATTGTAAATAACATAGTATTACCATCCTGAATAAATTGTTAATAAGGTTGATCTCCAGCTCTTTATTTAATTCCCCCTTTCTTTGTGTAAGAACCCGGGATATCTCAAGAGCTACCCTAGTGCAAAAATAAATACTGTACGTTCAAGGGGGAACGTTACAAGTAACTTTGTCTTTTAAACAGAACACTGCATATTTTTTGCGAAATAAGATTCTAAATCAGTTTCTCTTTAGAAGCATGTATCTCTAGTAGCGTTTTCTTTTAAATTACCTATACCTACGCCTAATAATTCAAAAAATAAAATTGTGAGATTTGCTACGATTTCTATTGTTTCCTCTGCGAGTAACAAAATTTATTTAATTACAAATTAATGAAATTGAGTAATACGTAATGTGTCTTACAATGATTGTTCAAATTGACCACCATTCAATTCTAAACATTTTTGGGCCCGCTTAATTATAACAAAAGAATATCACAACCGCCTGGTATAATTTTATTTTTTGAATTATTAGGTGTAATTTAAAAGCAACACGCTATTAGTAATAAATGCTTGTAAAGAGAAATTGATTAAAAATCTTATTCCGCAAAAATATACAGTGTTCCATTTAAAAAAGTTACACATTTTTCCAGAAACTGAGTAGACCGTGGAAAACATTTGTTTGCGCTATTTTATACACCAGGTTCTCAGCTAATAGCGAATTCCAATCGCTGCACTAGCCTGCACTAGTGTACACTAGTGTTGTGTGCTAGAATTGTGTAATCACGTGACTGCACTGCACTGGTGTTAAAATTTAGAGGGAAACTCAAATATAGGCACATTCAAGTCACAGATGTACCTAACAGTTAAAAACTACCTGCTTATTTTTGTCTGGTGCAACCACGATTTGTCAATTTTGAAATTCGAACACACTACACTAGTGTACACTAGTACAGGCTAGTGCAGCGATTGGAATTCGCTATAAATTTAAGTTCCAAGTTTCAAGATTTCTTTAATTTCGGATGGGGTGAACATTTTTTCGTCATTTTGCATTGTAAATATGATTATAAATTAGGTAATTAATATTTACGAATTAACCAGATTAAACTATTTTATTCGCAACAAATAGAATGACATTTCTCAAGTAGTATGTTTTTTCATAGCAACAGATGCTTGCTGATACTAATAGCACAAAAAAATATTAAAAATAATCATTAAATTAATGTTAAATGTAGACAATCGGAGAAAAAATTATATGTTTAACACGGCAGAAATGCAGATTTACTGCCTTGGCTGTGAAATACCAACTGCGTCAGTAAATCTGCTACTTTTCTGCCTTGTTAAACAAATAACTATTTTTTTCTCCAAACGTCATAAAAGTGGCATTTAAATGACAATGTTGCTAGTATAAGTTTCACTTATATGCTTAAGCAGATAAAGTAGGTACTTTTATGTACGACTGCATTATAAAGTACTGTTTATGACATAGTTTTGCGGTCATAAAGTAGTTCTTTATAGTACAAGTAAAATAAAGTTACTTTATTTTACTAGTACTATAAAGTACTACCTGTACGTTATCTGTCAATGTCAAAATAAATGTCAGAATAAATCCATTTAAATTTATTACATTGTAAGTACCTAAATACATTTTAACTAAATATAACAAATATGTACTATACCTGATTATTATAATAATGGTTGTTAATATTTATAACACAATGAGTGTTACTAGAAATATTTATCCCTACAATTTCGTTGCTTTTTCTTGCTACTTCCGAAATTCTTGAGTTTTCTTGACCCACTACAGAGACGCTGGAAGTAGAAGGTTCTTCACGAGATACCTCGCCTAGGATCTTCTTTGCAACGCTAATTTTGGTATTTTCACAATCATCAATATAGCCCTTCGCCACTGTAGATGAGCGCCAACCCCCATGTCTTTTTATTCCCTCCATATTGGCTCCCGCATTTGCTAGAAGGGTAGGTGAGGTGCGCCTTTTTCTACACCTAGACATTTGGCAACCACAGCTGCCACATTACCGAATTTGTGTATTCCGACGGGTTGAACAGTACATGTTTCTTTAATGTAATTGATAAAAAACCTTTTGTGTGGTGTCTTGGTTGGTCGAAGTGCCATGTATCCTCTAACAAGTTCAAGTAGATTAATATTTTCAAGTTTACCTGGAACTATTATAAAAGACCGATCTGTTTTGGTTTTGGTGTCTTCAAGTTTAACTAAAAAATGTGTTTTACAATCTTCAACACATGTTGTCAATAACGTCCACTAATTCTTGACGTCTGCAGGCACCAGCCACAGCAAATATGAGGAGGCTTTAGATAGGCAACTGTATAATATGATTTTGTACCCAAGTTAGCGCCATCTGTGGAGATGTTCTCCGCTTCCATAGCCAACTTAATTCCTATGAAGCTAGTTTTACCGCTAGTTTTCAAATTTTTATAAAAAAAATAAAATACGGGGATAGTAGTATTAAAAAGTTTTTATTTACCAAAAATTAAATATACAAGGATAGGTAGGTACTATACGGCCGGGTGTCCACTTGTAAAATTGAACATTTAGCATTGTCACATAGTGGATTCAATTTGTAGGTATTTTGGAATTATTTGTATGCAATAAATAATGCATCAATAAATATTAAAGTAATAATTAATAGTTTAAATAGTTTTATTGATTTATTGACATTTTCAAGCGTTACTTTGTTAAAATCCATGATTATAGAAACACCTAATAAATATTAAATAAAATATCGTTTTTAATGGGAAATAGTAATAAGATTTATTTTCTATTTGCGGCATTGATGCCGAAATACGTATTAAGCAAATAAATCTTATTACTATTTTCCGTTAAAATCGATTTTATTTAATATTTATAATTTCTATTATAGTTTTATTGATGTTTCAAGCGTTACTTTGTTAAAATCCATAATTATAGAAATAATATCAATATTTTATTTAATATCTATTATTTCTAT
The DNA here is from genome assembly GCA_963082805.1 of Hemicrepidius hirtus. Classification (NCBI taxonomy): domain Eukaryota; kingdom Metazoa; phylum Arthropoda; class Insecta; order Coleoptera; family Elateridae; genus Hemicrepidius; species Hemicrepidius hirtus. The sequence continues at coordinate 26,603,396 of OY720159.1, forward strand.
GAATAGTTTTAGTTACCAATTCTTTTTATAAATTTAATCGAATTTGAAAATCGGCGTGTGCCTATTTAAAAATTAGTATTTTAAAATAAAAATCGTATCTTTAAACTTGAATTGCCTTATTAGTATCATTTGATGGTCAATAATTTTATCTTTCAATTGATACCATTACATTTCTTGTAAATGGCGAATTGGCGAGAGGAATCAACAAACACGTTTAATGTTAAATTTCTATGTTCGAGTGTGAGAACCGAGACGACCTATGGCATACCTTATCTCGTACAATTATAATATACTAAGTAGGTACCTACTGCCTAATCAAATTATACTAGCGTCTACTAATACCTCCCAACTGAAACACCAAAATTTTGTCGCAAGCTATCTATTCAAAAAATACACACTTCTACTTGGCAAACTTTTAAAATAATATTTTTTTGATGTTTTCAAGCTTTACTTTCTTGAAATCCATAATTACAAAAATAAGATACGTATAAAAGAAATAAATCCAATTATTTATAGTTGAAATTGATATTTTACTTAATATTTGTTATTTCTCTTGTTATTTCATTTAATTCATATTAATTCCAATTTATGTTAATTAAAAATTAATTGAGTGTGCACCAAAAATTTGGTGTTCCAATTGAAAGGTATTTGTAGATGCTAGTCAAATTATTATTTATTATTAATTATCTAACACCGAAATAGATGTTATTTGAATTTTCGTTTCTTAGCATGATATTCACGAGCTTGGGAAAAAATAACATCTTTTAGAATTTTCCTATCGTCCTTACCAGCTAAACAGCGATTAATTCCTTCTGCCCAATTGTTGCAAACTAACATTGCAAAATGTTCTATCACACTACTTTTGAGCAAATTTGAGTGCTCACATTCATTTTTCAAATTAAAATTTACTTGACTCTTTAAGTATTTGAAAAGGTAGATTAAAAATTTATCCATTGTGCATATATGTGGGAGCATGGTTATCGTAATATTATAAATTTGTGATATGGCATCGATAAATGAGGGAGTACATTATTTTAATTTATTTGGTATGCTGTGGCGATATTCTCTTTCATTAATGAGATCGTGCCACTCTGATTTGTGTTGACTAATTACATTATTTTTGCAAATAATGCAGGAATTGATGAATTTAATTTTTTTGGCAATAAAACCGCTTACATACCCTAATGTAATTTTGTTTATATATGACACGGGATTGGAAGGTATTTGTATGTTGGTCAATCTAGCCATACCGGTTACTGTACATTCAAAATTACTTTCCACAGCACCTTGCAAAACAAATTCTTTAATTGAACTAATAATGTACGTGGAATTTTCATTTTCACAATTTGCAGTGAGGGAATGCCGAGTTACAAAATTATTTAGCAGTAATGTTTTAAAATGATTTTTGAATGTATTAACCGTAGGATTAACATTACGACCACCATGCTGCCTCATTTGCCCAAAAAAGTTTTCTACCGGATCTTGATTAATGTTTCTGGGGCGGAAAAACGACACCTTATGTTTAATTAACTGAATATGCAGTTCCTCCAATCCAGCCAATGTATAGCCCCAATTGGTTAGAGAAGGGGGTTTTTCTTTAGATCCCCCAGCTTGAAAGTACATTTTTGACAAATCATGCCTAGCTTCTCGCCAAAATTGTAGGTGGCCAGATGTAGCTGATACAGCACATTTCAGAGCTTTTCCACTACAAGGATAAAGTGTACTACCATTAACGCTATCAAACAATTTATCAAAAAAAAGTATGATGGTCGCTGTGTCCATAGCCGATGCATCCAATTGCAGATCATTTGCTGTACAACCTGCAAACAATTAAATCTAATTTAAAAACAGCCAGCGAAATTGTGAGATGCAATCAACAAACATGAATCTATAATGATTACAGTAAATTTTAGTATACTTTTAAATAATTACCTTTGCGTGCCATTAGAGCCATGACAGTAGCTACTTTGTGGCTAAGGATTTGCGCTGCATACGAAACTTTCATTTTTTTGATTTTTTGCGGATTCACATGGCTTTCTGTTAACCTTGGCATCGCTCTAAGTTCCCCCGAAGTGTTATCCATGTCGTATACTTGTTTTATGTGTGCCCATTTGGCAACACATATTTTCTCATCTTTTGGCCACACCAAATTTTTAGTCAACAAATTATTTCGTATGCCCTTTAATAAATGAGGTGGGTCATATACAGTGTGTCCACAGACTCATTCTCAACATGGGGATCTCGCTTATTATGAGAGATACAGATTTGGTTAAATGGAATGAAATACTCCTTAGGTAAAGTTGTACCAAACCCCATAAATAAACTTTCGATATTTAATGTAGTTTTGGAAATGTGGTGGAAAAAGTGAATTTTTGGTTTTTTCATTTTTTCCTGTAACTCATTTAGTTTAAGAGGAAGTCGAATTTAATTTATACTTTCTTAAGGCACTTTTTTAATAGGAATTTAGTGGTGTTTTCAGATTTTTGAAAACTGTCGTTGTATTTGAGTTACAATGGTCAGCTTCATTTTTTCTTATGGAGGTCATAGTTGGCTATGTCACTACTGGAAAGAGATTTTTTTTTCTCTTTTCAAAAATGTATAATTTGTTATACCTAATATCAAAACTAACGACTAAAAAATTAAAAGACCATAGAAATAAAGAAAACTTATTTAGGGCGGGTTGTATGGACGTAGTTTAACAGGCCGTTCAGCTAAACCACCATCAACTGTCATGGATACGATTGTTACAATAATTGTATCCATGACAATTGATCGTGATTCAGCTGAACTCCGAGTTGAACTACGTCGATACAACCGTCCCTAGTAATAATTATTTATTAAGAACATGGAACGCTTTGAAAAATATTAATTATAAACAGAAATTACATAAGCTGTTCAAACACTTGACCATTATTTTCCAAACATAAGTATGATCTGCGAATAGTAGATTGAACGGCTTTGCGTAAAATACGCCGTGGAATATCTCGAAATGCTTGAAGCACGCGTTCTCGAAGTTCGTCTACCTTATCGTAGGTGCGAACATAGACTTGGTCTTTAATGTAACCCCAAAGAAAGAAGTCGAGGGGCGTCAGATCAGGAGATCTTGGTGGCCACGCGATCGGTCCACGAGTTCCGATCCACTTGTTACCAAAACGCTGAGTGAGGTAACTCATAACAATTCCTGAATTATGTGCCGGGGCACCATCCTGATGAAACCAGCAATTAGAGCATGTACTAAAGGTATATCATCCAGAAAATCTTCAACTCTGTTTTGTAGTAAATTCAGATATACATCAGATGTTAGTGTTCCATTAAAAATTATTGGGCCAATCAATTGTGACCCTAGTATGCCACACCAAACATTAAATCCAAAACGCACTTGATTTCGAGCAGCTCTGAGCGCATGAGGGTTTTCTGTAGACCAATATCTTAAATTTTGTCTATTAAATAAACCGTTGTTTGTAAAATTGGATTCATCAGACCATAATATTTGAGATGGAAAATTATCATTAGCATCGCATTGTCTAGTATACCATTCACAAAATTCTCTTCGTCTTTCATTATTCCCTGCTCTTAAAGATTGGCACACATTGTATTTATATGGATGATATTTGTGCGATGCCAATATTTTATGAGCAGTAGATTTGGGAATGCCGATGTTACGTTGAAGTGTTTAGATTTTCAACAATTGCTTGTAGAACGGACGTTTTGGTTTCTTCACTTATACGTTGCGGATTTTTATACGGCTTAATAAATGATCCGTGCTCTATTAAATTTACCCTTAAATTTCTGTAGGTCGATTCATGAGGTTGTCTTCGTTCTGGATAATGGTTTAAGTACATTTCGGCAGCTCGCGTCGAATTTTTGTGAGACAGAATGTAACAACACAACATATCAAACTTATCACTGTTACTGAACGGTTCCATTATGTTAGGATTAATATTTATAAATAAGCAATTATTAATTTAAGATTTTCTTTTACTAATTATTTTCTTATTGAAAAGGTAAATCGCAAATAAAATAAACTGACAGACAACTATGGTTATAAACAAACACAACAAACAAACAAACAATTGGAGTCACAATTGACTCGATTGTGTTTGGGTTTCAGAATCTTCATATTGAGAAACTTTACATTTAAATTATATATTTTTTTAATTTTTTAGTCGTTAGTTTTGATATTAGGTATAACAAATTATACATTTTTGAAAAGAGAAAAAAAATCTCTTTCCAGTAGTGACATAGCCAACTATGACCTCCATAAGAAAAAATGAAGTTGACCATTGTAACTCAAATACAACGACAGTTTTCAAAAATCTGAATACACCACTAAATTCCTATTAAAAAGTGCCTTAAGAAAGTACAAATTAAATTCGACTTCCTCTTAAACTAAATGAGTTACAGGAAAAAATGAAAAACCCAAAAATTCACTTTTTCCACCACATTTCCAAAACTACATTAAATATCGAAAGTTTATTTATGGGATTTGGTACAACTTTACCTAAGGAGTATTTCATTCCATTTAACCAAATCTGTATCTCTCATAATAAGCGAGATCCCCATGTTGAGAATGAGTCTGTGGACACACTGTATATGAACAATTTGCTGATTGTTTATTCTAAACACTTTTTTCATTTTAAAATATTCCCTCTCTTCGGATTGGATGGTGTGAGTATTTAAATAATTAATTGCCGCTTGATTTGTGGACCCCTGGTCACTAACTGTTGCTAGAATCGTTAGTCCTGCTTCCTGACATTGGGTAATAATTCCTTTAAAAATTCTTACCAAGTCAATTGTTGGCGTTGTACCCTTACAAAATGTATAAGCAATTGGCTGTTTCCAACTTTTTGTAATGCCTTTCAGCATAACAACTTGCGCATGGTCAGCCAATTTATAATTTAAACCATCCCCATAATCTACAAAACCATCAAATTGCTTTGTGGCCTTATTTATATCCACGTGTGGCTCCAAACTCATCTCATCAAACATCAGGGTACATACCCTGTCTCTTGGTTTCAGCCTTGCTACATTAGATTTTAAATTTTCAAAAATGTGGGTATTTATTCCTGCATTGATAGGAACTTTATTTAATAAAGCCATCATCGTTTTTCTTGTAGGCAGAGAAAATATCTTAGATAAGGTTTTATATGCCTTACCACTTTGCCTATGCAAAACAAGTCCTAAAACCTTATCATCAAGGGTATACCTTCTGCCTTTGGGAGACTTCGTACAAAGACGAAATTGTGATTTTACAAAATTTGCAACAGTTGGTTGTAACGGTGCCGTAACGGTCTCTACAATTTCCTCTTTATTCATTCGATGGCGAAGTTTAAATAAATTTCCCTTGCGTCGCAAAGATTGGAGAGATTTTTTGAGAATTTTTGTTCTTTCATACAGTCTTCTGGCTTTTGGTGTTAACTGTGCTGATCTGGTAACAGCAACATCCGCCAGTGTAGATAGTATTACCCCAGTTTTATCTGAAAAATAGTGTGAATGATAAATTAATCTTGCATAAATGCTAACGAAACAATTTAGTTATGACTTTGTAATTACGATTTGCAACTAAAAAATACTATTAACTTAGAAAACTGACCCAGGCTGTAAAATATTTACAAATTTGGAAAGTAAATAAGTCATGTGAATTTACAATAAGAATTTTTTGTTTGTAGGTAAGTACCTAGGTACTAATCATTAAATCTAAGGCGGAATTAGCTACTTTCTGTACTACTTCTTAAAATATGTGTAAAATTTGCTAATAATGTACCCCTACCTAAACATGAATAATTCACTTACTTTTAGCAACAGAATCATGTTCTAAAACAACATTTGCTTGATTGCCAAGACAGGTTTCAGGTCGATCTAATTGATATGATCCAACATCATCGTCTTTACTATGACCTGGTTGGGCCAATGCAAGTTGTAAGTAACTATTACTAATTTGGTAATGAACATCTGAAAAGTACAAGTTTGAAAACAATTTTTAAAAAATAATATTTACAACAGCAACATTGTATATCAAATACGAATGTACAGTTTGAAATACTAACCTCTAGTTGTAACATTTCTAGAAGCCGGAAGTAATAACTTAGGGACTGTCTGCTTTTTCAAATACATATTTGAAGCTTGGTCTTCCTCTTTAAAATGAATATGACATACTCTATGCGACCTGTAAACTAGGTCCGGGTTTAAAGGTTCCAATGTTGGATTCCCACAAGCTCTAACCTATTGATTAAAAATTTCCATATCTTTCTGGGGATTTGGAAAACGATGTCTATGGGAAGTTTTATCTGCGCAGTCTAGCACAGCACATTTTCTGTATCTATTCATCTTAAAATTTAAAATCAAATATAAAAATTGTTTGAAGTTAATGTTTAAATTTTTATAATAAAATAATATAATTATTCTTACCTTAAATCAATAGAAAATGCAGTAATATAACTAAATAATAATCACTAATTCTCACTGCTACCAGATATTTGAATAATAAGCGCAATTAAACGATTTAAATAAATTTAACACTTTGAACTGTTTAAATTCTGACACTACCACGACAAAATTCGGAGTCTGCGTATTGATGTAAACAAAAATGAAAACAAAAGTTACCAGATATACTGAAAAAACTTGAAAATAAAGTTACTAACTTACAGTAGCGCCATCTATTGAAATGTTCTCCCATCTGTCTCTGTCTTGCATACATAACTTGTTTCCGCCCATTTAAGATAACAGGTCGATATGAGGACAACCATTCTGGAAACTCCCGTGACGTTAAAGTTACATTCAGTTGGTTAGCATAAAAATCCCTATTAGGGTGTTAGTAATTTTTATATTTGATATTGGCCCCACTTCAAATTTAAATTTAAATCTTTTGTTTGCTGTTTACTTTGACATTTGAATTATTAAAGCATTTTGTGATCAATTCTATAGATTAATAATTCATAGTAATTCATCAAAATATGAATGTAATGGATGAAATGAAGCAAGAAAGACATGTACTTTCGGCAAGAGAAAAAGAAGCTGTATGTAAATATTGTATAGAGCGACAAGAGATTAGTCCTCAATTAAAAAAATATAATATTTTTGAAAAAGCTGCGTAGGTATATATTTTCAGTAAGCTTTACATTTTTATCCTTGTAAACCAATTTTCCTATCCTTCATCTCCTTCCTTACAGATTAGTGTAACGCAAGTTAACGAAATCTATACAAAGTTTGAAAATGGTGAAGACTTGGAAGACGCAAAAAAAGGTGGAAGAACAGCCTCAAACGTTGATGATTATAACAGAGTAATGGGAAATCATACCTTTACCAATATTCCTCCAATTATTATTATTTCCTTAATGGAATCTGATTCTGAAAATGATTCTGATGAGGAGTTTCTTTTTTAATTCTTTCAATGTTTCGAATTTCACCTAATTGCAATAAAATAAATGTCCTAATGAACTTGAATTTTCTAGTGTAATGTAATCCGTATTTCTGAAATTATTTACATTTACATTTACTATGTTCTATGAAAATCATCTTTAGAATTTAACAAAATGACAACTAATTTACCATAACCTTACTTACAACGTTTGACACTCTTGACCATTAAGTACAGTCAGGTACACTCAAAATTTTCCAATTGGAACATTAAACGTCACGGATGTTTTCTGATTCTACTAACGAGAGATCAATAAAAAAACCAATTAGGGCAGGCTGTGAAATTGAATTATATTAAATTGGTACTGTAGCCACATCCACAGAATGACATTTCTGACATGAAAATTTAAAACTGAACGCTCTTGTCTAAGTTTTTAAGTTTTTTATTTGATAATAATATTTTAATAATTTGATAATCAAATAAAAAACTTAGACAAGAGCGTTCAGTTTTAAATTTTCATGTCAGAAATGGCGCTCTTCCAAAAATTTTGAATTTTTTTAGAAAATATTACAAAGAAACTGCTCTAACGATTTTGTTTTCTATACTTATGCAGCTTGGTATTACTAGCTACTTTTTTGTTTTTTGATGAACGCCAGAATTCCACTGTGGAAATTGATGCTCCTATAGCGCATTTATTTGTGAAAATATGAAAAAAGTTTAAATATAAAAGATATTTAGTATATAATTCTGCATTCTTCTAAATGTATATCACGTATAGGTACAGGGCGTTTGCAGTACGATAAGCAACTTTGTTATTTTAAATGAAACACCCTATATATTATTATTAGTGTTGGGCAAATGCATAGTTACATGTTTTCGCTGTTAAGCTCATATATAGTTAAAATTGATACAGACATGCTTGTTTTGCATTTTGAGTAAAAAGAAACCAAATTATTTTTGCATATATAGCATATATTGGAGGTTTATAGCTTATTGCGCATATACAGGCGTTTTACTGCATATAAAAGCATATATTCGATAATATTGGTAAACTTTTATCAAATTTTAGGGGTTTCATATTAAAAAAATTTAAATTTCTTAGAAAATGTCAACACTTGCAACTTTCTAAATTCCTCTTTTTGGAAAATCCCAAGGGAGATAAACTGCAACTTTTAGGTATCTTAATGTGCCATTATATTATTTACTAGTAGAGAATGTTGAAATTACCCTACACATAAAGGCACTTAGTTACTTAGTTTAGTAGCTTGATATCTGCGGCAGAAGTAACAACCAAAATGCCGAAAGTCGTTAGTTCAAAAAGTGATTTGCTGAAAAAATGGTTGAAACCATATACTTGTTTTAAATATGATGGTACTGTAGTGTTAGGCACGCATAATATGTGAAAAGGAGGTACGTATTCATTAACTTTTCTTTTTATTTTACGTTAATGAATCACAATTTCAATTTACAATATAAAAATTCATTTAAATCGATCACACTTTAGTTACCTTCGATTCGTTTTAAGTTTTTTCGATCTTCTGTGTATTACATTGACTCGATCAATCTAAAATCCGCATGTGTTAGTGCATATATTGTAGGATTACTCGATTACTGCATGTTTCGAGCATATATTGACCATTTTTTACGGCATATATTAGCGCATATATCGCAGGGTTACGGCATGTTACGTGCTTATATTAACCATCTTTTACTGCATAGTATAGGGCATATATGCCGTTTCTTTACGACATACCTATCTGCCCAACCCTAATTATTATATAATTGAATGCAAAATTTAATTGTCTATCACATAGTGTAAGGTGTTCATATAGCTAAAATGTACGGTTGATGAGAAATTCGAATTTTGAATATTATATTCTGGCGGAAACGGATCGTGTCGGTCGGTAGCGATCGTCCGGCTTCGTCAGCTGTAATTTCTAGCTGATACCTGCAGATTGATAGGTGCATAGGATGGGTGTCTCGCTAGGCATTCAAATGCTTATCAGGGTCTGCCTCGCGAATTATACTGTTGAATACCAAAATCGAAACGTTTATTTTTTGTATGGGAAAGTCCAGGGGAGGTTTGCCCCTCCACTTTTTTAAATCTCATTTAATCTTTCAATATTTAATTTTATTTTCTAATTTACAGATTTGTGTATTTTGTAAGTTTTAACTTGATCTAATTTTGGGAACCAGTATATTACAGTTTCCCTAGCCTATTCCAGGATTACAGCTGCAATCAAATTATTAAATATATAAAATTACATATACATACAGATGTAATACGCGTGTGCGTTATATTAACAAACGATTCAACAATTATTTACAATACCTACGAATTGACAGTCGCGCTCTTGAAAATCAGTTAGAAATAAAATTATTAATCATTTGCTCAAATTGGTTTCTGTAAATGTAGATAGTGTTTTAATTAAATTAAATGTGACTGAGTATCATTATAAAGGTAATAAATACAAAATAATTTGTTTGCAGTTGACGCTATGGTTCTAAGATCTTTTTCAGATTATAATGGATTAGGTGAACATTTAAGGCTTTTCGCAAGTTACGCATTATTAGAAAATGAAAATGAAATTACGAAAATTATAGTAGTAGGTACATAAAATAATGCTGTGGACCCGATGTGGACCTGTGTTAGGAAACTTTCCTTTGTGGTATGCAAGAATCCGGCTCCTTAAAAATCAAATACTTTTAATGTAACAATTATTTGATCACATTAAATTGCCGTAGAAATAAAGATTTCATATTCGTACACACTAACTGATATTAATATTCGCTTTTTCTTTGATTTCATCTTAATACAGTCTTATTCAATTAGCATTGTAGCATATTTCATCATAAAGCTGATTGTCGCATCAAATTCTACGGTTCATACATCAAAATCATCCTATTAAAGTAAATTTTCACATTTCACATGTAATTTAACTGGGATTACTGATTGTCAGCTCTAAACTGTACTTCAGTTAAGGTAGGACCCCATTTAAAAAAAATTAACATGAACATAACCTTTAATTGTCTTTGGTTTTAGTAAATTGACATTTAAAACACAAACAAAAATGTTGATCTGGAGACGATCATACATGATCGGCATGGAAATCGTTAACGATCGGTGACATTCGTGTAATTGTTTCAAGGCGAATGCTTCAAAGCACTCGTGGATCATTTTAAAAAATTAGCATTATGAGATCCCTATGTTCCGTCTTCCCAGGGACACACGGTATACACAGTATGTACAGTTGGTACATACTAAATACATACTGTTTATTATATACACAGTACATAGAATTGTTACTCACCAAATATATAATGTTTATTGTATACACAGTACATAGAATAGTTACTCACCAAATATATACTGTTTATTATATACAAAGTATGTACAGTTGGTACATACTAAATATATACTGTTTATTATATACAAAGTATGTACAGTTGGTATATACTAAATACATACTGCACTAAATGTACCAAAGATATCATAAAATGATGTCTATAATACGTCAAAGTAAAGTCAAACATTTGCTGACATCTGTACATTGTCGGTACATCATTATGATGTAAATGGTACATACCATGGTACGTACCAGCACTCAACTTTTATGTACTGCTTACGTACTGAGTACGTAAAATTGTTTGCTGGGGATACTTACTTATTCGGATGCAGAATGACGGCTTTTGTCGAAATCCGTCAAAAAAAGTATAGGGTGCCATTTAAAAAAAATTACTCTGACGTCACCACAAAAAAGTGACAGTCGCAAAAAAAATTGAAACACCTTAAAATATGCGCCATAATTTAAATCGCTATACCTGTGCGAGCGTTTTCCCAAAAAAACATTATTTTGGGAGATAATGAATTTATTCCATACTTTTTACTCACCCTGTATATTACTCGTCATCTTTATTAGCCTCGCTCGCAAGCTCGCTCGTCAATAAAACAGACTCGCCAAATAAAGTCTTAGATTATGTACTTGTTACATAAATAGCTAACATGCCTAAGCATTAAACTTTTATCAAAAAATAATATGTTGTTTGGCGGGTTGCAACGGTAATATCTAGAAAGTGTCTATCAGGCAATGCGATTTTCGTATAAGTGTAACATAAATACCTAACCACACCTAACTATTTTTTTGCGCTACTGTGCTCTATTTCATTGTTTACCGCGGCTGTTTCCAAGACAGTAAGTTATGTTTACTAGTTGCTAAGGATAAAGTCGTCGGTAAAATACTTTGGGGTTCTAGAACGGTAAGTAAATTTTATACTCAAAACGAATGTGCCATGTAATTTGATAAATTAATGTCAGTCACAAATGTCAGTTTAGTTAAATAAAATGAATGCAATTTCCAATGTTAGTTAAAACAAATTCTGTTTAATTTCTCATTTCTTGTAACAAAGTACGCCAGCAAAGATTTTTCATCAATATTTGTACTTTTCTTGGTACACCAATTTTTAAAATGATTGTACTAGGTACCTTCGTAGCGTCTCTCTAGACTTATCAGGAATGAGAACCGAACACCCCACATTCCAAGCTTCTTCTATTTCGTTTTCGGAATCATTTTCATTAATTTTTAGCACGGAACTCCAAATAATTTTCACAAAAAACTGCAATGGCGGTAACTGTTTACAGATTGCTATAGAAACGCAATATATCAATCGACAATACGGCAACGTGATGCGGAGACTGACAATTATCGCATTTGAATCTGTATTAATTATTAATTTATTAAAAATTCTTTTTACCGGATTCAGTAGCGCAAAAAACGTCATAAGCATCACGAACGTTAAGGACTACCGATCTCAGACAATAATTGGAGTCGTCGCTGCGCTCCTCCTCCAAACTATTGTCTTCAATCGGTAAAATGTCCTTACCGTTCTTAATACTTAATATACTATTTTGAAGGAATTTTTTTCTATCATTCTCCTTTTTTTGCAGTTAACAGAAATTATTCATCATGTTTGTTCTTTTTTATAATTAACTATCATCTTTTGTACTGAAGAAGGCAATTTAAATTGCCAAAATATATTTACATCATTTCATCTAATATGTTTTTGATTTATTATTAAATTAACTTTTATGGCTGCTAATTATTTCTTTCCGTTATACATTATATAAAATTCAGCCTCAAGTCGTTTATTCTAACGTAACATTATTGTAATTTGTAATTTTTTAAAAAATGTAAAACTCGTTTCAAAAATTTCAGCTTTCTCTTATAAGTCATTTCGAAGACCACGCCCCTTTTTACAAAAATTTTTAGTCTGCGGCGCTTTTTAAAATTGCTCGAGACTTCGCCCCTTAATAGCCTCAATCCACACTCGGCACTTCACCATAACCATGGTCTGTATACGCCACTGATACTGGGTTATTTATATTTGCAAATAAATCACGATTTAAGGCACCAAGAACAAAAATATATTCATAAAATGGCAGAGTATTTGGCATAACGCTGTCCAGGGCTTGGACACAATGCTTCTAGCAATAACTTTCCAGCAATAACTAAAACTCAATAAAGTCGTGGAAAAAATTTGAATTTGCATCAAGGATAATTACATATTCAAGCACGGTATTAAACTAAAATTGTAACACATATACAAGGAGGGATATATAGGATGATATAACGGCAAAATATTCGTTTTTCCGTCATGAGGCGGTGACTATCAATCAAAAAACTTCAAATTTTTTAGTTTGTTCCGAGCAATTTTTTTTATTATTTTAAATATTCGTTCCATATTCACGAGGAAGATAACTAAGGCCCTAACACATCATTTTCCAGCGAAACATTCGTTTTTCCGTGGGGCGGCCACGACTGGGGGCGGAAAATCGCACGATTTTATTGGCTACCTGCCAGCAATTTTTTTATTTATTGGCATATTAGATCCATATTCACGAGGAAGATAACTAAGGCCCTAACACATCATTTTCCAGGGAAACATTCGTTTTTCCGTGAGGCGGCTACGACTGGGGGCGGAAAAACGCACGATTTTATTGACTATCTGCCAGCAATTTCCAGCAATTTTTTTATTTATTGGCATTTTCGATCCATATTCACGAGGAAGATAACTAAGGCCCTAACACATCATTTTCCAGCGAAACATTCGTTTTTCCGTGAGGCGGTTACGACTGGGGGCGGAAAAACGCACGATTTTATTGACTATCTGCCAGCAATTTCCAGCAATTTTTTTATTTCTTTGGCATTTTCGATCCATATTCACGAGGAAGATAACTAAGGCCCTAACACATCATTTTCCAGCGAAACATTCGTTTTTCCGTGAGGCGGCTACGTTTGGGGCAGTAGAGTATTACTTTTATCAATATTTATTTCCGTTCTTGCTTGTTCGATTGAAACTGTCGCACGTCACTTTCGAATGTAGGCAACCGACGTTACTTGGTTGATAAGAAATAAAATTATACCTATGCAGTGGAAATTCCGGTGGAGGTAACTTTGCTGGAGCAAAGAACTAAGTATGTTTGGTTGCCTACTTCTGATTTCGGCTTTTCTGTTATTTTTACTAATTATAGTAGTCACCTGTGGCGGATTAACCCCTAACGGGGCCCAGGACAAGAATATTACGCGGGCAGGCCCGTATTAAGACTTCGTGGGGCCCGGGGTTATAAGTTTCAACGGGGCCATTAGAAATCAAACACTATTTTGTTTGTATGTAGTGCATGCCCCGCACGTAGGCGACAGCAGTTTAGAGGAGCCAATTTGCAGAAAATACAAATCAGTATTTTTACAATTAAATATTAATAGGTATCAATCCTTAGTAGGGGACGAAAAAAATATTTTGCACACAGGCAGGTGACTCTCCAGGAACGGAGCTGTCTCTGGCCTTTGAAGGAAGATCGTCTCTTCCGTCAGGGTATTTCTTTTTACGATTAGAATAAGATCCGCTCATTTAAGAGTAGTTCATTGGCGCAGGCGCGACCGAAAGTAAATTTGTAGCTGATAATAATACTTATGGTCTTTTTTAATGAATAGTTGATGGTCAGTTACAGTGGAACAAAATCGATTTACTTGTTGCGGATTTAAATCTGAAAAATCCGTGGGCTCTTTATCTTTCAATATGTAGGGGCATTTTATTTCCAAAAGGCCATAAGTGTTGGTTACAGTATCAAATACCAACCCATCTGGAGAAGCACCTAATCCGACATACTTCGGATTTACCCACAAACCGGTTTTAGACACTTTAAAACCAGTCACGGTGCAGTATTTTGAAAGCGCCATATTTTCATTTTGGACACCATGTTCAACATATTTACTTACAACAAATTTTGGATACCACATCATGGTGCTAAGTTTAGTAAACATGTTTCCTGGTTCTATCGTATAATATTCTTTACAACGGGACGCTGTAATTAGCACCCTGCGTAGTCGGTGCCAACAATCGCTATCTGCTTGTTCTTTTGTATTTTCAACTTCACCTGGGGTGGAGAAGTCAAACAGAAGACTTTCTTCTAATTTTTTAATGCATATTTTAAGTTCTTCTGCTCTATTAATATCGATGGTATAATCGGGGTATTTATATTCTAATAGCAGCTCCCACATTGTTGGTTTGTCATAACTCATAACGCTAGCACTGGTATAACAAACTATCGACATTCTGCTGTGGTTCGAAATTGTTTGGTATCGGCTGAAATTTGCTTTTTATGTAAGGATCCATTTTGTCGGTATATTGTCGATCAGTTATTGTTGTTGGAGCTTTTTCTTTTCTGCCTTGGTTCCACTCGCACAGTTTGCTGGTGCATGCCACCGCAGAATTTCCAAACATAATGGTGTAATCTTCAAGTGCAAACAAAACTCCTGCTACATGATTACACCTTCCCATAGCAGAAGCTGCACATTCGCATGTAGAATCAACAATTCGTAAATTATAAAGTCGATTGTTTTATTTTCCGCTTGCTATAACCGCTTGTACCAAAACATTGCTTTGCCCCGCTTTTATTCGCACGCTATTTCACGCACCGCTTGTGGCTGGCTTGCACAACCGTATTTTAGGTAATAACTGGTTTGTACAAATTGTAATATATTGTTGTTGAATATAAATTCTTTCTATAGCGTTTGGTGTATGCTTTATTTGCGTGTGCATGTTCTGCTTCTAAAAGCTTTCAGTTTTCCACGTGGAAGAAGAATCGACCCCCTGGACATTTACTTTCTTCACTGAAGCTACCCAGGTCTTCGTTTCACCAGGTATACAACGAAGCCGCTGGAGAGAAAACTCCTTAATAAAATCTGGCGCCCGAGACTCCCGCAGAATTGTTGGGTTTAAGCAGACAAACAATTCCGCCCCAAACCACGCATAACCCTCATTCACCAGAAGAATCGCCAAATTTGACGCCCGAACCGAAAGAGCGTCGCAATACCTTTAGAAAGAAAACGCAATATGTTTCAGTGTGTCAAAAATATGACGACAATTGATTACAAGTGACGTTTCCACCAGTGACTTTAGTAACTTTTCTACACTGTTATAAAAATATCTAAAGTTGACTTCGCCTACTCTGAATGATAAGAGAAAAAACAGAGTTAAGTATAATACCACTAGTGATCATGATTTTGCCGGCAATTATCACAGTTGATATCAAGACTGCCTGTTGCGCCCAAGTCCGAAGGACGCGGGCCGATTGTCTTAAAGCAACAAGCAGGAGTGATATCAACTGTGATAATTGCCTAGGAAAAATCATTCACGAGTGGTATTCAACTAGACAATTGACAGAAAGAAGTATTTAACATGAATTTATTTTTAAAATCGAGATACGAAAAGTAAACAAAACACAACCTAGTCGTGTAATTGCCGCGGAAATCACCCTACTAGGATGATTACCGCTTACATTTGATTGTGATTGGTTAACATCATCAAAATAAAGCGTTCTGATTGGTTCAAAATACTTGAGGTCAATTGTCATATATAATACCACTAGTGATCATGATTTTGCCGGCAATTATCACAGTTGATATCACGACTGCTTGTTGCGTTGACAATCGGCCCAAGTCCGAAGGACGCGGGCCGATTGTCTTAAAGCAACAAGCAGGAGTGATATCAACTTTGATAATTGCCTAGGAAAAATCATTCACGAGTGGTATTCAACTAGACAATTGACAGAAAGAAGTATTTGACATGAATATTAAATTTATTTTTAAAATCGAGATACAAAATTTCAAACAATCGAAACCTAGTCGTGTAATTGCCGCGGCAATCACCCTACTAGGGTAATTGCCGCTTACATTAGATTGTGATTGGTTAACGTCATCAAAATAAAGCGTTCTCATTGGTTCAAAATACTTGAGGTCAATTGTCAATAAAATCGTGCGTTTGCGCCCAGTCGTAGCCGCCTCACGGAAAAACGAATGTTTCGCTGGAAAATGATGTGCTAGGGCCTTAGTTATCTTCCTCGTGAATATGGATCGAAAATGCCAATAAATAAAAAAATTGCTGGAAATTGCTGGCAGATAGTCAATAAAATCGTGCGTTTTTCCGCCCCCAGTCGTAGCCGCCTCACGGAAAAACGAATGTTTCGCTGAAAAATGATGTGCTATGGTCTTAGTTATCTTCCTCGTGAATATGGATCTAATATGCCAATAAATAAAAAAATTGGTGGCAGAAAGTCAATAAAATCGTGCGTTTTTCTGCCCCCAGTCGTAGCCGCCTCACGGAAAAACGAATGTTTCGCTGGAAAATGATGTGCTGGTGCCTTAGTTATCTTCCTCGTGAATATGGATCGAAAATGCCAATAAATAAAAAAATTGCTGGAAATTGCTGGCAGATAGTCAATAAAATCGTGCGTTTTTCTTCCCCCAGTCGTAGCCGCCTCACGGAAAAACGAATATTTCGCTGGAAAATGATCTGCTAGGGCCTTAGTTATGTTCCTCGTGAATATGGATCGTATATGTCAATAAATAAAAAAATTGCTGGCAGATAGTCAATAAAATCGTGCGTTTTTCCGCCCCCAGTCGTAGCCGCCTCACGGAAAAACGAATGTTTCGCTGGAAAGTGATGTGTTAGTGCCTTAGTTATCTTCCTCGTGAATATGGATCTAATATGCCAATAAATAAAAAATTGCTGGCAGATAGCCAATAAAAGCGTGCGTTTTTCCGCCCCCAGTCGTAGCCGCCTCACGGAAAAAGGAATGTTTTGCTGGAAAATGATGTGCTGGGGTCTTAGTTATCTTCCTCGTGAATATGGATCGAATATTTAAAATAATAAAAAAAATTGCTCGGAACAAACTAAAAAATTTGAAGTTTTTTGGTTGTCAGTCGTCCCCTTATGACGGAAAATCAAATATTTTGCCGTCATATAATCCTATATATCCCTCCTTGTATATGTGTTACAATTTACTTTAATACTATGCTTGAATATGTAATATTATACTTGATGCAAATTCAAATTTTTTAACAAGCAACATCTGACCACGACTTTATCGAGTTTTAGCTATTGCTGGGTTATTGCTAGCGTAACACGGCATACAGTCTATTTTTTTTTAAAGATCCACCAACCTTGCAATTTCTCTCCAAAGTATGTTTGGCAACGCTGCTGGTGAAATTTTTTAGTAATTTTTAAAGTAGGGTTAGGACTAATAAATTTAATGGTTAATTTTGACAAGTGCTTTTCACAAGAAGTATATTCATATATTTTGTTAAATATTGTTGATTTATGTGGATATATGCTGAGTTTATGTAAATTTGTTCGATCTAATAAGAAGTATTATAGTTTTATAATAATTAATATATAAATAATTCGAGGTAAGAATAGAAAAAAGTATTCAGAATTAGAATAATTGGGATTATTTTCAGAATCAGATTGGGGTGTTTCATATTCTGAATCATCATACGAGAGATATGGTTCAAAATTGAATCTGTATCCGAATCTTCACCTTGATATATTACGATTGGCGGTATATTTTGAACATAAAGTTGTCCATTTATCCTAAATTATTTATCAGCTGCCATAATTGAACTTTTGTACATGTAAGTTAAAATGGAACGTTACACTTTATTAAATAATTTCCCATTGCAGTTTTGTTGGAATAATGTATTGGAGGTCTCTCCAAACGGACAGAATGACATGGGGCATTCATAGATAATATAATAGGGGGCATTGTCAAAAATAATGGCAAGCCAAAATAGTAACAGTTTTAAAACCATCAGATGGTAGAGCTGGAATTAATTGATTAATCCACTCTTTAAATAGCTGACATCGTTTTGTGATAATCCCTATCGTTGTTTCTGGGTCTTAAAAGCAAACTACATCCATCTAAGAAACCTCAACACACCCAGGATGGAGCACTGTAAACCTGATTTCCTTAATTTATAATCTTTCTTGGGAAGGTTGTCAATAGTCCAAGATTTAGTAGCAGAATCGTTTTTGTAAATCGGGGTTTCATCAATAAAAATAAATCTTATATTAGAGTACCTAGTCTTCTTTATGTTTTAATTAACATTTTAAATAATTTAAATTTGAAATGTAGTGATGCGCACGCATAAATTGACAGAACATTTTGATTGATCTTTGAATCAATGTTACCATATATTGACAAAAATTACTAAAAATTTCAATTTTTTTGTTATACCAACTGAAATCAACAGGTGGTGGATCTTTAAAAAAAACGGACTTTATATTTCATTTCATCTTGTTAACAGTGTTACCAACATACCTATATAAAACAATAAAAACGACGTTATGGTACCTCTTATATTTCTCAGAAAAACGTGTTCAGTGGTATCATAATGGTGAAAACATTTGTCGCTGACTGTACATTACTTTTGTGCGATAAAAATACCTACAAAAAACGTGTACCTACCCTGGGATCGATATTGTACCTATCTGACGGAATATTTTTATTAAGCCACGTTTCGGAGACTGCTACCTCTCCTTCTACCATGCCTCCAAAATCCCTAAAACCAATGAAAATTGACCTTAAGTTCAGATGCGCCATATTGAATACAAAAACATTACTATTACTACTATTATTCCCCATTTTTGTTTAAATAAACAATCAAGTAATTTAAGACACGAATTTATTAAGAATATCATAACAAAATTAGACTCAAAAAAAATAAAAATTAAATTTAAAAAAATAAGACCGCTTTACCACCAAGTCGATGCAACAGATGTAATAATTGCTAATTATCTCAGGGCGCGCGACGCAAACACAACAGTGTTGAAATGAAAGTCGAGTGGGTAGGGTTCAGCCTCGTTCCTGATTGGTTGTATTGTTGCATAGCATAGTATGCTGTTGCCACTCTTGGTTATATGAATTCTCGCATACAGCTGACCTACAACCAAAATTAACCTTTGTGAGACGAAGCCGATATACACAGTTACCACATAATTAAATGCATTCTATTCATTACTCGCAGTCAGTATAGAACCAAAATAAAAAAGTCTATGATAGCGTATCATGAATAATTAGAAATGATTTTATTGTGGAGATATAAAATTAAAAACATTTCATACAAAGTAGGTTGTCAGTAATACTAAAGTAACATCCTTCAATAACATTAGATAATAATTAAATCAATTAATCTATTAAAAATCCCCATCAAATAAAGTGCCTTTATTATATTCTATTATGCAGAAAAATATAAAACAATATCGAGGATATATGACCATCATTATACTGGCCCTCATTCATCCTGTGCTATTTTCACAAACCATGCGCTGTTTAATACATGGTGTTGTTATTTCTTTCCTTTGCAATTTTTTCGCCATTTGTCATAAAAGTCTGTCACAAATTCCAAATTAATTCCTGCTGAACAAGCTAATCCAGTATAACTAATTTCCCTATTTTCACAATTAGATAAAGTATTTTCATTGCCCAGTAGCAAAGTAACTAAATTAGTTGCATCCTTTTGCTGCTGTGCGAAATAATGGCAACATTCAATTATTTGAATGTATGTAAACGTTTCTTTGTCTTTCTTCTTTGGATACTTAATAAAAGGAAGCGAAGCCCGTTCTTGAGGACGCTGGGCTCGACAAAATCTGTTTCCATGATGCAGTTGCAACTCTAACCAACGAATTGCATCTCTTGCTTCTGATTTGTCTCTTTTTAAGTCATCCAATGCACACACCACTAAAACACAGTTTTACTAATTTTGTTTAATTATGTTACATTAATTTACCTGCAGAAGGCACAACAACAATAAACTTCTTCGAGTTAACCAAATGTTTTATAATAGATGGAAACTGTGTAAGACATTCGACATCCAAAACTAAATATGGTGAAAGTGAAGTTCTACCTTTAACCCTATTTTCAAGGGCTCGTACTTCGGCAGCTAACCACAATTGACCCATATGTTTCATTTTTGTCAATTGTCCCCTGTTTTCATTGTTCACAGTTTCGTTTACTTCACTTAATGCTGCACTTTCAGTTTTTACTTCTGGGATCACCTATTAACAGTGTATTTCATATTAATAAATAAACAAATTGTGATACTATTTTTTCTAACCTATATATCTATTTTTATTAATGATTTATTATTGATAAGTGGCAGAATTGTATAAAAGAGTGAATAAAAATATGAGCTACTAATGCCCCTTAACCATAAACAGATCCACCAACAAAGGATGTCCAGTAGATTGGTAGCATATGGTAGACAACTTATAATAAATAGTTGTCCCTAGTAGTAAGTATGTTAAAGGCCTTATACCACAATATTGAGTTTAATTCTAAAACTTAGAAGTACAACCCAACAGTTAGCAAAAATGATTTCAACCTAAAAATGAAATCTATTGCTAAAAGTACCTACCTATCCCATTGATTGTATGTACAGTCAATGACAAATGACAATGACAAACTAATAAGGATTTCTATATTAGCCAACTGAATTTTCCATTTGACACATTAAGGCCCGGTATTACAATCTCAGTTTAAAATACAGCATGCCAGTTAAACTTCAGAATACACAAAGAAATCTTGGGGAAATCCACAGTTAAACTCTTAAGCTGAGATTGTACGAAGCAGGACTTTTGGCCTTTGTGCGCCGCCGTTTGGCCGCCGCCGATTGGGCGCCGCCGTTTGGGCGCCGCCGTTTGGGCGCCGGCCGATTGGGCGCCAGGACTGTTGGGCGCCCGCCGTTTGGGCGCCAATACATTTTTAAAATTACATGGGGCCCAGGTTAGTTGCTCTTAGCAGGTAATATATAAAATAACTTGCACGTAATGGAGGTGGTCGTTGCAGTCTGTGTACATGGTACCGAGGTCTGTGTACATGGCACCTTAGTCTGTGTTCAGGTTAGTTGCTCTTAGCAGGTAATATATATAAGAACTTGCTTACCGCTAATCTACGGAAATTGGCGCCCAAACGGCGGCACCCAATCGGCGGCGCCCAAATGTCGCGTATCGGAGATTGTAATACCGGGCCTAAACGTCATCAAAGGAGTGTTCTGAATGTATTATATAATTCTGGATTCCTATCATATTATTGCATTTAGGTCTTTTCGCTGACCTTTTAGACAATAAAGATAATAAACAAAGGAAGCTGTCACATGATAAAATACGACACACTGCATACAAGGTGTCCCTGAAAGGTCTGTACAAAACCCTACCACATATTCCTGAGACTTATATAGAACATCTAACCAAACTTACCTATAGAAATAATAAATATTAAATAAGATTTGTAACGAAGTGTTTTTTTAGTTTTTAATATTGTTATGCCATTTGAGCTAATTGTTTTAAAGATTTATTTTTTATTATAGTTAAAGTTTAATTTTTATTACTAAGTCCGTAATAATTTGTTTAAGTTGTTTTCTTGTTAGTAAGAGGTATTTAGTTTAGTTTAGGAACCAGTTCATTTTAGTTAAATTGTTGAAATGTAAATATTTAAGTTTAAATGCATTGTTGACGCTTGACCTCGACCAGACGGCGGAGAAGCGAGCGCTAGCCCCTTCTTTTGTACCTATACCGGCCGACTTTAGCATTGGGGACCAAGTGCAAGCGGTCATTTATCTTCCCTGTATAAGATAGAATTTTCTCGAATATTTAGGGAGTTCAAAGATCAGTCTTCAGAGATTCAATTCCAAAATCAATTAGGTGAGTTTACAACCCTCCGAATATTTGGTAAAGTGCCGTTTAGGGTTTGTACCATGTTAACTTAGGGCAAAGACGATTTAAATCGTCTTGGGTTAGGGTAAATTCAAGAATAGTTTTCCTCCGTGTTTAAATAAAACTTTAAAATACGTTTCAATTCCATATTTTGATAATATTTTAGAAAATATTGCTAAAATTATAAATATACTTAGTCATTTTTAAAACAAAAATATTCTATACCTACTCTGTTTTCAATGCTAAAGACAAAACTAATGATTTGCTAAAATCAGGTATTTATAAATTAAATTGTTCACATTGTAATTCAGTCTATACAGGGTGTAACACAACTTATCCGAAAAAATTTAACCGTATATGCACTTTTAAATAAGAAATCGATTTGTTAAAAAATTTTTTAATAAAAGCATAACAGAAAACGAGATAAAAATTGTTAAAGTTACAAATTAATGAAAAAAAAAACACAACGTATCCGAAAAAATTTAACCATATACTATACACTATTAAATAAGAAATCGATTTGTTAAAAAAAAATTAATAAAAGTCCAACAGAAAAGGAGATAAAAATTGTTAAAGTTACAAATTAATGAAAATGTTAAAATAACATTTTTTACAATTTTTATCTCGTTTTGTGTTGGACTTTTATTAAATTTGTTTTAACAAATCGATTTCTTATTTAAAAGTGCATGTATGGTTAAACTTTTTCGGATAAGTTGTTTTTTTAATTTGTAACTTTAACAATATTTTTATCTCGTTTTCTGTTGGACTTTTATTAAAAAAAATTTAACAAATCGATTTCTTATTTAAATTTTTTTCGGATAAGTTGTGTTACATCCTGTATAGTAGGTCAAACAATTACAAATTTCAGTATTAGACAAAAAGAACATACTATCCGTTGTTACAAATATAGTAGGTAGAATATCCGACCCTTTTTCTTAAACACCCTGTATATAAGGGTGGCTGGTTTTTCATTGTCCAGCTTATATCTGCTGAAATATTAAAGATACAACAAAAAGTTAAAGATGACACTTAGCTAAGAGAACCTGGTGTATAAAATAGGGCAAACAAGTTTTTTCCAAGGCCTACTTATTTTCCGGAAAAATATGTAGGTAACTTTAGTTTTTTAAATGTAACACTCTGTATATTTTCGCGGAATAAGATTCTAAATCAATTTCTCTTTACAAGCATGTATCACTACTAGCGTTTTGCTTTTGCATTTAATTACGCCCAATAATTCAAAAAATAAAATATTGTGAGATTTGCTACGATTTCCTCTGCGAGTAACAGAATTATAACAAAATTTATTTAATTATAAATTAATGAAATTGAATAATACATATTGTGTCTTATAATGATTGTTCAAATTGATCACCATTCAATTCTAAACATTTTTGGGCCCACTTAATTAAAAAGACAATTGACCTCAAGTATTTTGAACCAATCAGAACGCTTTATTTTGATGACGTTAACCAATCACAGTCTAATGTAAGAGGCAATTACCCTAGTAGGGTGATTGCCGCGGCAATTACACGACTAGGTTTCGATTGTTTTAAATTTCGTATCTCGATTTTAAAAATAAATTTAATATTCATGTTAAATACTTCTTTCTGTCAATTGTCTAGTTGAATACCACTCGTGAATGATGTTTCCTAGGCAATTATCAAAGTTGATATCACTCCTGCTTGTTGCTTTAAGACAATAGGCCCGCGTCCTTCGGACTTGGGCGCAACAGGCAGTCTTGATATCAACTGTGATAATTGCCGGCAAAATCATGATCACTAGTGGTATTATACTTAACTCTGTTTTTTCTCTTATCATTCAGAGTAGGCGAAGTCAACTTTAGATATTTTTATAACAGTGTAGAAAAGTTACTAAAGTCACTGGTGGAAACGTCCCTTGTAATCAATTGTCGTCATATTTTTGACACACTGAAACATATTGCGTTTTCTTTCTAAAGGTATAATCTTCTGCCTAGGCATTTTTCAAAATAAAACCTCAAGAATCACGTTCTTACAAGAATGACAATTTCAATTTTGACACTAGTAATTTTTTGTCTTTTGTCTATACCACAGTCTATACCTACACTATAAAACTATATAAAAACCACGGCACTCTTGAATGATAAAGAGAAAAAACAGAGTAAATATATGAAAATAATCTCACAGCCGCCTATTAGAATT
The DNA here is from genome assembly GCA_963082805.1 of Hemicrepidius hirtus. Taxonomy (NCBI): domain Eukaryota; kingdom Metazoa; phylum Arthropoda; class Insecta; order Coleoptera; family Elateridae; genus Hemicrepidius; species Hemicrepidius hirtus. The sequence goes on from OY720159.1 coordinate 26,627,981, forward strand.
TTATTTGTTTCTAAAGTAAAAGCTATTAATGCCCAGTTTCTGGAAACAAATTTTTGAAACCCATAACTTGTGTATTCGATAAACAAACAATAAGGCAGTTCATGGCATATCACGTGATCCTCGTGGAAGTCGCTAATTGGCCTATACGTAATTTGATCACGTGACCTAATGTCATTAGAGTGCCTTACCTATTTGCTGTTTATGGAATACATAAGTTATGGGTTTCATAAATTTATTTCCAGAAACCGGGCATTAGTGATACATTTAAAATAGTCAAAGTTACATATTTTTCAGGAAAATAAGTAGGCCTTGGAAAAAATTTGTTATCGCTATTTTTTACACCAGGTTCTCTTATAGACTGGCCGGTAATGACAGATTTTGTGCAACGTTTTTTTAATGTATGCATCTTTGAAGTTATGATTATTATAGATTTTTAACATGTCCTACCCAATTATCTAAGACTGCTCGCATGCAGCGGCGTCACCAATCAAATTTGAATTTGCACTGAAAATTGATGATTTCGAACGATTAGTAAATGTATGCAAAGTGGTTTTTGTTACAATTTGAAACAAATAATCCGGCGGAAAACATTTTTCATACGGCTCCCTCGTGTAGGAAGCCTCGAAATTATTAACTGAACATGTAAAAAAGAGGGGGTATTTAAGAACAATTATTTAACATATGCTTTTTCACAGGCTTATTTTTGTTGTTATATGGATCACGAAAAGCTACTTTGCATACAATCGCGGCGTGCACATGCGCTGCGGTAATTTGTTAAACATGTACTTTTTTTTCTAATAACTCGGAACAATTATTTAATGTATGCAATTGGACTATGTGAGAGGTATTGTGTAAATATGCCGAAATATGCACAAAAAAAAAGTTGCATACATTTCGAAAGTGTTTAATATGTTTGCATACTATGAAAAATTTGCAAAATAATCGATGAATTTTGCTAAAATTAAATTCGTAATCAGAATTTTCTTTAAAACAAACTTGTTGCTTTTGTTTCCGCATGGCACTCTGCGTAAAAATGTATAACTTGAAATTGTAGGTAAAAACACAAGCTAAAGTATTATGTGTCATACATAGTTGAAATCAGAAAAAAAAAGTTACATTCAAAAATGCAAAAATCCAATATGGCGTCCATAAGAAAAACAAAAGTTGACAGTCGATTGTTGGCTATTTTAAACGATATATGAGAAAAATAATCGCATATTTAGATTCCCTGTAAAAAAGTCTTAAAAATGTCTTAATTAAAAATTCGTAGTTTCACTTGTTTTCGTTTTCTCAGCGAAAAACAAAAATCGGGAATTTTGATTTTTTTTAGATATTTTCTAAACTAAACGTCAGTCGTAGGTCCAATTTCTTTTCAGATTATTGATCAGCGTTAAAATACGCAACTTTGCCTCCATTTAACCGACTTCGTATCTCGAAAGCTAACCTAGATCCCCAGCTTCGAAAAACGGACACCCTGTAGGTATATACCGGGAGATCGAGAAAGTTCTGCAGCGAGTATATCAATCTTTACGTCCTCCAGCTGTCATCCTGATATTCTGCTGTCATGTATGAAATCAATTAATTGAAAACACTGTACCTACTGTAAACTTTGTTTAACAATGACTAATTAGTACTGAAAAATACGTTTTTGTATAATAATAACAGCGTCCAAGAATAAAAGGGGAGTTAATGAACTATTGATAACTACTTGGAAGGTAGTTTGTTTTGGACAACCTTTCTCGACCTTCCGGTATATTATAAATTATAAATACATCTTTTGGAAATGATTCTGTTTTTAAAACTATCTGCTACAATAGATATTAAATTCGTTTTATACGACCCTACTGTAAACGCGGCATGTGCTGCGGGTACCCAGCTAGTTTTGAAAACCCCGCAATTCTACTGATCCACGCTAAAACGCGAAACGCATACGCCTCCTCAATTGTGGATCCGATATAAGGCTCTAACGAACATCAATGTTCAAAAAATTCCTATTTTAAATAAGAAGAGTGCTTTTAGCGATACTGATGGTAATTAGCACGTGAATCTGTACTGACATAATCTTTTGCCATACATCGTTTCTACTTAGAGTGCACTACAAGTGGTATAGGACAATGCTTTTTAAATGGCTCAAAACTTCACAGTATTGCTGCCTGCTGTATTTGGTAGTTTAGAATATATCTGACAACATCGATCCCCGTAAGACCAACGCTGCACTCTAAGTATGAAACGATTTATAGCTATAAATGCATCCATCTGTCAAAAAGCTTGATGTTTTCTAACAGGTTATCCATATCTAATACCTTTTCATCTTTTACTACTTACAGAACTTCTCATTTTATACATTTTTTGTCTTTTGTTTGATTACGATATCTGCCATAGTTTAGACAGAAAAAATTAACTTTGATTTGGTGTGTGATGCACTGCATGCAAAAAGGTAACAAAACAAAAACTGTTCTAATGGGTAAAATATTATAACAAGAACACTTACAGCAAATGTTCAATTTGGTTAAGTTTACACGTTCATGGTTTACACACACACAATGCAGACCAAATGTTCGTATTATAATTATTATAATAATGATAATACTAATAATAATAAAAATTACAATGGCATTTATTGGGTGCAATACATCATTAAATAATTTTTCCAATTTTTTAACCACCAAAAAAGAGAAAAGATAAATAAAATAAAACTCATGTAAAATTTTATTAAACTGGCTGTGTCTGTTAATACTACTGACTAAATGTTCTATCAACTTGTTAATTTAATATTGTATTCATAATGGCTGCAGTGCATGCCGTACACCAAAGCAAAACTATTTTTTTCTGTCTAACTATGGCAAATATCGTAGTCAAACAAGAGTCAAAAAATGTGCAAAATGAGAACTTCTGTCAGTATAAAGTGTCGATAAAGTGAGAGTGATTATTTTTAGGCGGGTAAGTACAAAGCCCAGAGTGTGGTATAAAGCAGTTTAATCCAGCTCCCTGTAATCGTTAGACCTCCTGCTGTTTGCACCAGTGACACCAAAACAGTTTTAGCTAGTGTACTACATGAGTACCTAATTGGGCCCGAGGACTTTTAAAAACTTCAACTATTTTCATTTTATCGAATTCCAGACCTTTATTCGCACTGTATAATTACTTCATTATTTATCTATTTGAACATTAATAAAAATAATGGTCATAAATCATAACATGTTGGGAACCCTAATCGCTATCCCAACAGCAACTTTCTGCCAATCACATCTACCTGACATAAACAAAAATTCTAGACATACGTTTCTATAGTACAGGTTGGAGGTTATACTATAAAGAGAAAGTAAACAATCGAAGGGGTACATGTATTCTTCATTGCTACACCTGCCTAAAAATAATCACTCCGAATTTAGTAAAAGTTTAAAAGGTACTGGATAAATCGTTAACGACTTATAATGTAAATTACTATTTCTGCTTAAACTATGGTAAATCTAGATATCGTAATCAAACAATAGACAAAAAAATTTCAAAATAAGAAGTTGTCTTCTGTAAGGAGTAAAAACAAGTAAACGTTTAAACGATATTGGATAAACCATTACAAAAAATCAACCTTTATGACAGATGGATGACAAACTTTTGGTTAACTGCGTAACACTCACAAGCAAAAAATTATGTCAAAAGTACCTTTTGTCAGTACAGATTCACATTCCAAATTGTATCCCCATCGCTAAAAGCATTCGGTTATTTAAAAAGTAAAACTTTTTTGAACATCTTTGATGCTCGATAGTGCCTTAACGAAGCACTTTTGTATATAGGTAAGTTTGTTTAGATTGTCCTATTTCGGTCTGAGGAATAAGTGGTAGAATTTTGTACAAACCTTTCAGGGACATCCTGTAATTAATGGATTTTAAAACAAATAACTTTGAAATATTAAATTACGGTAATTCATATTCTGCAATTAAGTATAAAATAACAACATAGAAACCACTACTAGTCTTACCGACTCTCCAATTAAAGCATCCAAACCATTAACTTCATTGACATCGGTTGTTTGTATGGTAAATATCTGTTTTTTGCTATCGAAACTTATACCTGTTTCTTCTATTTCAGTAAGAGAATGGCCAAATTCAATAAGTTTTACAATTCTTACTGCTGTCTCTTCTTTTGAGGACAATGGTTTATTATGAATATAATTCCAATCAAAATTATTTTGTCCAGTTGATACAATTTCAATACCCTTTACAGCTACGTCTTCAGGCAGAGCAATTTTTATGTGATCCTGTTTTATTTGCTGAATGTCATGTTTTAAGTTGGTCAACTTAAAACTACTTAAATCAATATTCAAAAAATTAAGTAACTGCACAATTTGTTTCAATAACGATCTGGTATTTTTTCCACAAGATTTTACTATTTCAACATCTGAAATCAACCAATCACATATAATTTTTATACTAAGTAATAGCTTTTCCTCGGAAAGAATTTCTAACATAACGATTGAATCAACTTTTTTGACTTTATCTGCTAATTCGGTAAATGATTTGCTACTACCCAACGAATTATTTTCATTTTTATCCAAATTGATGTTACTATTTAATTTTGGACTGCTTGCTGCTTCATCTATTAGTATTTGTTCTTTAGGAGGATTTTCTTCACACGATTCATTATCTGAAGAACTAACTCCTCTTTCATCTTCAGAGCCATCTACAGACTGATCAGAACTGGATTCCACATAATCTATATCAACCTCACTACATTCAGAATCTTCTTCGCTAGAGCACTTTTGTTTCCTTCTTCTTCTGAATTTAGTTTTTTGATTTTTTATTTTCTTACTTTTTTTGTTTTCATATTTGACTACACCGTTAGTGTGATTATAAAGTATTTCAGGACCACTGTTACGAAGAGCTACATTTAATAAATTGTCACAAATGTGGTCGGTAACAATTTGTAAAAGCTGTGAATACACTGCCAGTGTAAAGGCCACTATTGTTGAAGTTTGGTGTGACTGAGATTTCTGCAACTTTGTAATACAAAGCAGACATATTACAATGATCTTAAATATCATATCCTCTGTTACATAAGCAGGTGATGAAATTGAATCTGTTTCGACAGATTCTACATCAGTTGGAATATCTCCACTTTCACTTAAAATTGGTTTAGTATATGACAGACATTCTTGTAAATCCATACTAGTTTGATGACACAATATATAAACATCCAAAATCTTCCTATTAAAGAACCATGTCTCGACTAAAAATAAAAATCGGGATATGAGACGTTTTATGTGATCAACTGGTTCTAATTGCACAATAGAATCTGCATTACGATTTTCAAAGGAAAAGTCATCTAAAATACGAGAGTTCTTTTCAAACAATCGTTGCAAATTGTTTTCTGTTCCCTCAAATACATATTTGCAAGATAAACAACACATGTAATGATAGACTGCATCCAACGTTCGATTTTGACTTGAGGCTAAAGTACCCATCTGATTATGAGGGATACCATATTCAGGTTTAAAATGTACAGCCCTTACATAATATCGAATAGCCAATATAGGATCCCAATTTGGATAAATTTCTAGTTTGTATCTATTCAAATCTCCCAAATATATCAAGCAACGGTGGAGAGATTGTGTTGCCCAATCTAAATGTTCAGGTTTTAGTAATGCTGTATTTAATTTCTTTAAATTGTTTTTAAAAATGGAAAAATCAACAAAATTCTTTACATCAAGTGTAAACTGATATTGTAGCCGTGAAATAAAATGATGATAATGACCAATTCCTGCATTGATATGAGTTTGAATATTACAAAGGTCTTCAGAAGTATAATCCTTCTTTTTCAGTTTTTTAGCTGCAGAAACAACATCATAATAAGCTTTACGCCATAATAATTCTTCTGCTTTACGGCCAAATAATATGGCTTCAGAAAATATCAACCGTTCACAATATTCCTGAAACCTACTACGCTGAATTTGCAATGCCGGTGTGAATAAATCACCCACATTTTGAGCACAACTATGGGCATCATCCAAGCGTCTGGCACTTTCACTAACGGATCTGCAATAAAAAGAAAAACAAAAAATAATTAAAATACTATCTGTTCTGATTAATGCATAGGTACGTAAAGAAATTATTAACTTGGAGAACTAAATATAAATGGCTTTAAAATTATACTTTTCTACTTCTGCAGTCTTTAATATTTTTATACCAGTTTTTTTCAAAATGTTTCATAAAGAGATTAACATGAGAAAGTTCTAGGAAAGTTTGAATACTCCCGTAGAACTTTGGGAGTAATTTTTATAAAAGACACCCGTCTTTTTGTGTTCATTAACGTCTTCCATGAATATCAAAATAATGGTACATACATTAGGGGCAGTTTATCAACTCCTTGTTAACTTAACCAATATGGTCAATTGTCATGAATACGAATTGTTATAAGAATCGTATCCATGATAGTTGATCATTGGTTAGTTTAACAAAGAGTTACCTAAGGATTTTTTATAAACCGACCTTAAGTTATAAAGTGTTGGCGAAATCCTTACATCTAAAGATCGCAAAACTTGATGCTGCTGCGCCAGCACGAATTTTTAAAACAAAAATAAATCACTGTAGTGAAATAGATAAGTTACACCATGTTAAATGTTTAGATTATTTTTTTAAAGGTAAAGAGTATACCAAGGACCATGGTAAAAAATTGTGTACACTAAACTAGGTACCCAATGTGAAAATCCAGGGACTTCCCGAAGATTACCCAGACAAGCCTCGACTTCGCAGATTTCCCAGGGACTTTCCGAGACTACTTGGATTATGGACAGTCAGTGATAAATGTTTTCACCAGTATTATACCACTGAACCCACTTTTCTGAGAAATATACCAGGTAACATAACGCAGTTTTAATTTTTTTACATAGGTATGTTGGTAACGATGTTAACAAGATGAAATCAAATAGAGAAACGTGTTATACTTCTCAGTAAAGCGGGTTACAGTGGTATAAGGCTGGTGAAAACATTTGTCACTATACAAAGAATAAATATTAAATAAAATATCAATTTTAACATAAACTTCCCATCTTATTTCCTCCTTGGAATATACTGTATTAAGTCGATATAGTTTTTAAAGACTGCTTTCTCAGTTTCGGTTTGTCTTAGTTTAGCTAAACCAAGATTCAGCCATAGATACCATAATTCTTGTAACAATTGTATTGAGGTAGGTTTAGCTAAGCCAAGAGTTAATCTCCAACTGAAAAACCAGTCCTACGTAAAATATTGCAATACGGCTTTGAAAATGTAAAGAGGTAGTTTCTGTTAAGAGATGTCAATGTAGAAATTGTGTTCATTTATTTGCTCTCCTAATTATCGTAAACCTAAATTATACAGAAGAAAAAATACCGAATCTGAAAATTCTATTTGTTTTTAATTTGTTCAGACTCGAATCAAGAAGGTCGTGACTCTGCCAAGGCATAGTTGAAAAAAACTTTGGTTACGGTAATTTGATTGTCATCGAGTCTCAAAAAGAAACTGCATCCAGTTAAGGGCATGTTGCTTTCATGAAAATAAGAGGAAAAGTTTCTATTAACATGGGCCTGCAACTGCTTTGTTACTGAGATACAGGGTGTTAAAAAGAAATTATTAGAAATTAAATTTTAAAAAGTAAGCAATACATACGTGTGTCCACGGATTGAGTGCATATAAGGTGTAAATGACAAATTTTTTTAGAGTTGGATCTTCATGTTCTGACGATCGCTCCTGCTTAGTCTCAAACTAAGATATTGAAAAAATGAGCCAAATCAATTAATATACAGTGTTTTCTTGGCCGAAATCTAAAAATTAGTCAAGAGTAAACTGTCTTTATTTTAGCAGATATAACAAAAATGTATTAGAAAAAGTTGTTTAGAATTAAAAGTTATTGAAGATTTTCAACTTTTATACAAATCAGCCTACTTTAATTTTTTTCATCAAAATCCAATACTTTTGAACTGTTTGTAACAAATAAGGTTTAGTATTTTTTCAATAAATAATTATTTGTTTTTCAAGTACTTTGTTTAATTACTTACTCTTCATGCATGGGTCATTAAAATCACAAATAAAAAATCTCATGTGGATGAAAAAAATCAAAGTAGGCTGATTTGTATAAAAATTAATGAAAATCTTCAATAACTTTTAATTCTAAACAACTTTTTCTAATACATTTTTGTTATATCTGCTAAAATAAAGACAGTTTATTGTCGACTAATTTTTAGATTTCGGCCAAAAAAATACCCTGTATATTAATTGATTTGGCTCATTTTTTCAATATCTTAGTTTGAGACTAAGCAGGAGCGATCCTCAGAACATGAAAATTCAACTCTAAAAAAATTTGTCATTTACATCTTATATGCACTCAATCCATGGACACACTGTATGTATATACATTTGCTATAAGTGAACTATATTAGTCAGTTTTTTCCTTTTCCAGTGGTGTAACTACAGATGTGTACATGTGGATATTTCTTAAGGTAGTGAATAATAGAGGGATTTTGAACAATCAGAAGTAGTTCAGGAATATTTGAACGTTCGTCACAATTTTGTTCGAAGAGTAGAAGCTTGTCTTGATACCAATGGCAGTCATTTTGAACATTATTTGTAAAATTATTCAGTAAGCGGTTTTGTAAATTTATTTATTTAGTCGCGTTGTTATTTTTGAAGTGTGATTTACACGAAAACGGTTAATGGTAGGAAAAAACTGACTAATATGGTCCACTTATAGCACTATACCAATACGTATTGGTTACATTTTACAATTTAATTCCTAGTCATTTCCCAATAATAAAATATAAAATAATAAAATAAAAAAAGATCGATATTTTTTACAACTTTCAAACACCCTGTATCTCAGTAAGGAAGCATTTGCAGCCCCATGTTAATAGGAACTTTTCTTATTATTTTCATGAAAGGAACATACCCTTAACTGGATGCCCTTTCTTTTTGAGACACCCTGTATATTCACGTATATTATAAAATTAGTTTTCCTATTAAAACGGGTTATAACATTGGTTTCCCATACTTTGGCCGATCGTTACCTTGAATCATGTGCTTACGATAGTCAGAAACTCACATTTTTGCTAAAATTGCAATAGTTGGGCAAAAAGGTATCAATATCATGTGTTCAAGAAGTAATTCGCTTTATGGTGTTGGGCACAACCATGAACTGACAAATTATAAGCAGACATTTGAAAGCATGTGAAAGATAGCAATTTTATTTTCTGTGACCAATCTTTACGTCATTACATTTTGAACACATGGTATGAAAATAAGAAGAATCATGGTACTGGAACAAAATTTTGATTTGAATTTTGAAAACTCGTTAGAATGTAGTTTTATTATTTGAACATCGATTAATGATCATACCGTACAAGTACTTTGGAGTAAATCAGCTGTTTGTAATTTGCAAACACGTGCAAGTGTGTAGAAATGACTGGGATGTTTTTATTTGGCAAATTAACAATTTAGAAGTTTTTAGAATTTAAAATTGCAGTAACAAAATAATCAGACCTTATATTTCCAACAATAAAAGAGTGCAGCAACGCATGGACTTCTGCGAGTGCATCCTTCATTTTCAAATGTAAGTCTCTTAAATACAAAGATAAAACTGCTAGAACATAACCAACTGAAATCATGGATTTAAAAAGATGACCCTGTTTATTGAAGGTTTTTTTAATTAGTATACTTGGTACCATATTAAGGAGCTTTACAAATCTAAACAGGACCTCTTCCTGTTTGTTCTTTAAATTCCCCAGCATCTCAGATCAATGCAGAGGACGAAATTACCATCTGTTACAATAAAACTAGAAACTTTATATAGAAACAAATTTTTACAGTTCATTTTTCAGGGCTAACTAAAACTTATATAAATTGACAAACACATCGTCCTATCATTAACTAAATTCCCTTACCGATAAAGCTTTTTAAACTGCTCCTGCCCTTCTTGGTGGATATCATTTGTGTTACAACTTTTCTTCATCTCATCTCATTTTAAGATTTATCCCGGTCAAGAATTTGGAAAAGCTTCGTTTGAACATACAAATTCCAAATACCATTTGGTTCTATAAATCATTTTCATGCCATTATCAATTTTAATGTCGTGTTTCGACACCATTACAACTTCTTATCAGGCTATGAGCGTTGCGTTGCATACTGTCATGCGCATGCTCAAAATATGGAAAAGAAAAGGTTTCTGTCACTGTAAGATTTTAAAACAAAGTACTGACGTAAACTAAAAAGGTAATAATCTCCGTCGGCGGCGCTGTGTACGCATGAACTACGATGGACTAAATTTCAAACTTCAGATAATCTTATTAATTGTCGCTTTAACTGTAGAGTGTAGATTTAACACAAACATTAAACTTCGTTTATTAAAATGAGAGCGAAAATTAAATAAATTAAAGTTATATATGAAAACAAATTTCCCTGTAAAGGAGCGCCACTTGTGGCCGCTTGTGGCTAATAAACGTCATAACTGTGACCATTGTGATTTCTGACGATATTTTTCAAGGTTGAACCACATTTAATTTTATTATTAGCGCCACTTGAAGCACAATCCTTTTACCTTTCAATTATTACCATTACCATTCCTGTAAGTTGAATTCGCGAGCAGAAATCAGCAGAAACGTTCAATACAATGTTAAATCCCTATGTACAGTCAGCGACAAATGTTTTCACCAGTCTTGTAGCACTGTAACCCGCTTTACTGAGAAATATAACGCATTTCTATATTTCATTCATCTTGTCAACAGTGTTACCAACATACCTATACAGGGTGTCTCTAAAATATGGTGCCATAGCTTAACCACAGATTCCGGGGATCAAAATAAGACGATATAACCCAACTTACCTCTATCCGAAAGTGCTTCGTTAAAGCGATATCCAACGCCAAAGATCTTCAAAAAAATTCTATTTTTTTAAATAACAAAAGATTGTTTTTAGCGATTAGGATGAAATTTGGGATGTGATTCTTTACTGGAAAAATGTGTTTTTTGACATCATTTTTTTGTTCAGGAGTGTCGCGTAAGTGGTCAAAGGTTGATCATCCACAGGCAAAGAAGCTCATATTTTTTTAACAGTTCGGCCAATAGTTTTAAAACATTTTTTACAGAGAGACATTCTTATTTCGAATATTTTTTGTTTCTTGTTCGATTTCGGTATCTCTCGTAGTTTAGGCTGAAAAAAATTATTTTGATTGGCTGCAGTGCATTTCTTAAAACGATGTAGGAAAATATGTCAACTTCGTTTAAAAGATAAAGGCCGACAATACATCAACCAATAGCAAAAAATCCGACTCAAAAGTACATTCACTGAAAAAATTCAATTGACGTTTGAAATTTTAATAATTTCGGTGTTTGTTATATTAATATATTGTTTTGACGTTTAAAATCTGTTACGTATGAATGTTAAATCGAGGAAGAGTAATTCATTTTGAAGCCAAAAATATCATTCGGAAGGTCAGCGAATTTCTCGAATGAAAATTATTTACAATTATTTAAATTCGCCGCCTAAATGTTTTTAATTTGCCGGACACGCCCCCTTTCAACTTTGACAGCTTGGCAGAGATATACATATTTTTCCTTATTTTGACGACAGGAATGCCTCCTACGAGTTACCGGTGTACTTTTGAATCACCCTGTATATAAGTTCGTGCTTAGACGACAGGCAGATGGAAGGTGGGTTGAACTTCTTTTCCAACCAACCAGGTAAACCCTGTTTACAAGTCCACTGCAATCAGAAATCTGGCTAGTACGGTATAGAGTGCCTTGATAATGAATGTCAACTTTGTAGCGCAAGTGTGGCCATGATTGTCAATCTGATTATCGACATGGCGTTTGAACAGAAGGCGCTAGTCACGCGCTAGTCCAAGGGGAATTTTTTTTGTTTAACGTCTACACATCACAATTTGTCATTCTCTTCGAGAGTGAATATACGAGACAATATTTTATATTTCAATCTTTGAAAAAGTATTCAAAACAAGTAAGCGTTTTTCTACTAATAATATAAAATAAATAAATGAATCTATCCACCACCCCTTATGTTACGCTAATGACCTGCAGGTAGAGGCAAAGGAAAAAGAATACCATATCTACCTACCTCTTTTTACCTTTTTTAAAATTCGTGGCCACATTCTCCTCGCGCTAATCTGCAGTCATTATCAAGGCACTCTAGTAAATAGTGTTCATAGTGTTCTGTGGTGAAAGTCAACTGAAACCAACCTCAAAATATTACAAGAACAAAATTTTAAGTTAATAAATAATAATGGCGACTGTTTGTCCCAAACAAGATTTACCTCCATCAGGGGGCTATAAACCTATCAATTACAAAAGAGTTCCTGCAAGAACATTCTTTAGCGGTAATTTATTAACAACCAATAGTTGCAAGGTAAGATTATATAATAAATATATTTGATGCAGGATGGGCCATGATAGGTGGTTACTTAGGAATTACTGCGGGTGCATGTTATCTTTTTTATTTGGGTAATAAAGTTCTGCATCAAGAGGAATTGGAACGGCGATCTGCAAATTTTGCTCTGTATCCTATGTTGTTGGCTGAACGTGACCGAGAATACTTGAAACAACTTCGACGAAATAGAGATGAAGAAGCAAAGTTAATGGCAAATGTAGAAGGCTGGAAAGTTGGAACATTATATGGAGAACCTATTTATCACACATTGCCAGAAGACACATTAATTGAACCAAATTACCCTGATTACTATGTTCATGCAAATTTTAAAGATTTTGCTAAAAGAGCCCATTTGTCTTTGTGGTCATAAATGTCGCAAATGTGGCCTAATATAGTAACAAATTCTGAATCATTCAAAAGTTGAAATGTATAACGTTGTAGAATATAATTATTACTTATATCATACACTTTTTTTTGTGTTGGGTGTTTATTTACAATAATACTACTGAATTTTTGAGATCAATCAAAAAGAGTGAAATAAAAAGACTTCATACAGGTCTCCCACTTACATTTAAAAGAAATCCACCATAAATACTATTTATGTACAAAATTGTTTAAAATTAGAATCGTTTTGCTGAGAACCTTTTAGAGATGTAATTAATTTATTACTGTAGTATTGGCTGTTACGTTCGCAAGAATACCAATAACCAAATTAATGTGATATTTCCATTACAATTTATTACAAGCAAGTAATTACAATTACCTACGCATTCCTTGTGGTGTAGGTACCTAAGTAATTCATGCTGTACTTTAAACCACTCTTGCTAAAACGTGTGTGCAAATGTGTTCCTTATTCTTATTACCTATAATACTGCAAATGCAGCATATGCTGGGGGTACCCATTCTGTCATTAGAAATTATTTAACTACAACAGGATCAGATAAAAGAAAAAATATTGTAAGGAAAATATCAAATTTTATTTCCACACACCTGACGTAAATTTTTAATATTAGAGAATATCAGAATATAATGTACCTACTGTACTCTGTAGTATTCTTTAATTAAGGTTTCAACAAAAATATGAGTTCTTTGAAGAAAAGTGAGCAAGTAAGAAAATAAGTGTGTCTCTCCAAGAGCTGCTTAACAACTAAACTATTTCAAAAAAAAACCTCTACCTAAAGTTTGCTAGATTGCGTTCCCAGAGTGAATCTTTATAAAAAATCAATTTACATTAGTTACTCAGAAAACTAACGCTGAGCTTGCAGCTCCCGTGGGAAACGTCAATCTAACAATTACATAATAAGTACAAGGAAAACTTAATGCTAACATAATTACAATTTGAAGCGATGTCTGGGTCAGGGATATTACAGTACTCATGTTAAATAAAACGTCTGTTCTCTTTGAATATACTGCATGGACTACTTTTATTTAATATAGTTACAACCGGTTGCGACACAATAGATGTCGCTACATGACTACTATTTTATAGAGGGTTGATTATTCCAACAACTCGTACAATTCCACATTTAAATGGCACTTTCTGTAAAAGATTGTTTAAAGTTTTCCGGCATGGCCGAGCAATTAATATTCTTTGCAATAGACGATATCCCTTTGGGCTTTGTTTCATAAGTGATAAAGCTAAAACTTTATCATCCATCAAAAAACGTGGACTCTTGTATTTCCTTTTCTGCATATGTACCTATACGCTGAGCTTGCAGCTCCCGTGGGAAACGTCAATCTAACAGTTACATCACGACCTTCTTGATTTCCGAGACTTGACGTCTCTATCCGGCCTGGGCATATCTTCAATTTTCCATATAAATCGTGATTCCGCAAAAACGCAAATTTTCACCGTTTTGGCGCTAGTTACCCACAATGACATTCGATGACATTCAGTCGCGATTGAGGTTACGTTATGGTTACATTAATATTTTTTTAATAACAATTTATAATTTCAATAAGTCCTTTCACGAATTTCCTTCGAATAATGTCTCCAGACAAAAATGGTTTGAAAATTTACACTTAGATCCAAGTAAATACGTTACTCTATGGAAAATATAATTCTACATTTAATGAATTTAACTTAATTATACTACTATTTTAGGTATACAAAATATCAAATAAAACTTGAGAAATGTGTAATATAGCTTCCTATATCTAGGTACTACTAATATACCCGGTAGAGCAATTATTTGTAGTTTACATTTTAAAAATAATGCCTACAAAAAGACTTCTGGGAGAAGAATTGTTACTCGTGATGCTGTTCCAACACTTCATTTGGTAGTACTTTCGATGTTTGTTCTGAGAGTTTTGTTTACTTATATTTAATAATTTTATTGTAGTCAGTCCCTCCAAGCATTCTCAGAGCTATACGAATCCCTACCGAGAATAAAAATCACACGACTAAAGAAACAGAATGCGCAGTAACAGTTATACAGAATACAGTGACAGAACAGGGCGAGGCAATAAATAATTCTATTTTTGAAAGAGTTAAAAATATTGAACAACATGCAAATATTAATAACAACTTATAGGCAACATTTTTACTAGATCTAATATTGAGTTATGGAAATGTAAAGCCCAGATTCTCCAAAACAACTATTCGGAACGGTATTATGTGGAGAACATCTTCACCTAAGGGATATGAGTATTGCAGATCCACCTTACTAAAACTACCATCTCGAACTACGATTCTACGGTATAGTGGTACTCGTGCCGATGTTTCATAGCTTATAATGTCAAGGTTGAAGGCAGAAGCAAAGGCATTGCAGCCTATTGAACGTGTCTGTAGCTTTATAATAGACGACATGTCAATTAAAGAAGAATTACTGTATAGTAGAACTGAGGATAAATTTTATGGCTTGGAAAGTACTGGGAAGAATTCTGAAAGAATTGGTAGGAAACCCGTTTTGGCCAACAAAATATTATGCTTTGTGATTCAAGTTCTTTCCACTAAATTTACCATACCAGCAGCATATTATTTTCACAGAGGACTTCTTTCATTTGAATTTTATGAATTAACTTTCAAAGTTTTACAACAGCTACATGAATGTGGATTTGTGTTTTACGAATAATTACAGATAACCATAAATCTAAAGTAGCACTGTTCAAAGCATTTGGTAATGGTAAGCTATGTACAAATGTTGACCATCTAGTAACTCCAAGCATATCCTTCTTCTTCAGCTTTGATTATTGTCACTTAATAAAAAATGGAAGAAACATATTTCTAGATCATGATATGAAAAGTGCACAAGGTGTTGTATCCTCTGATTATTTAGTAACTCTGTATAAATTGCAACATTTAGTAATAAAACCGGTAAAATTTTTAAAAAGAAAAATTTATATCCCAGTAACTTTTTAAATTTTTAAAATTTGCGGTCTTTCAACGTTGTAGATTCCGTCTTTTACCGGCATTTTGTGTGCGCACGCCATCTAAAGTACTATTCGTTACTACAGTGTTATACAGCTCCCTATACTCTATTTGGGTAACTAGCGCCATGCGGGGCACGGTTGAACTTAGAATATGCCCAGGCCGGATAAAAGACGTCAAGTCTTGGAAATCAAGCAGGTCGTGAGTTACATAATACAAGGAAAACTTAATTTTAACATAATTACAATTTGAAGCGATGCCTGGGGTGCGTTCATAAAGTACTTGGTGAATGTCTGGCGAATGCCCGGGCAATACCCAAGCCGTTCAGAAAATATATGGGCGTGTCGGGGTAACATTTGACCACCCGCCTATTTAGCGTTCAGAAACTCGAGAGAATTCCCCAGGGGAATCGCTTTCTTACCCCGGCTCAACACTCGACATGGGTTAAAGATTACCCAGACATGCGCAAAGCAAACTTGATGTAACTTTTAAATATTTGAAATAATATTTTGGTTCAGATAAGTTAATAAGTAGTTTATTTTGTACAAAGTGTGCAGAAATCTCGTTTCAAAATGCTTATGCTTATGGTTTGTTTAAAAGAGTTTGTTGTCAAACATTATTTAAAACAAAATATGGATCATAAAATAATATAAACGTCAAAGAATAATGATAATAAACGTTTTATCTTTGCGTTTTTAGCGTTTTATATTATTTTATGATATGGATATTACTCCTGAAGAATATAATATCTTCAATTTTTTTGAAAAGCTGAAATGTCAAACTTTCCCGCCACAGATTTCCCGCCATTTCTGTGTCTAAATTTATTGTTCCCTCAAGGTTACGCTGGGTAATGACGTCATCTTCACCCGTCTTCCCCCACGTTACCTTACCTTATCCGGGGTAACAATTTATGAACGCGGCCCTGGGTCAGGGATATTACAGTACCCATACAAGTACTAATATATTCATTGTTGCCATTTTATATAAAGTCTGTTTTTTTTAAAGATCCACCAACCTTGCAATTTCTCTCGAAAGTATGTTTGGCAACGCTGCTGGTAAAATTTTTTAGTAATTTTTAAAGTAGGGTTAGGACTAATAAATTTCATGGTTAATTTTGACAAGTGCTTTTCACAAGAAGTATTTTCATATATTTTGTTAAATATTGTTGATTTATGTGGATATATGCTGAGTTTATGTAAATTTGCTCAATTTAATAAGAAGTACCTATTATAGTTTTATAATAATTATTATATAAATAATTCGAGGTAAGAATAGAAAAAATGTATTCAGGCATTAGAATAACTGGGATTATTTTCAGAATCAGATTCGGGCGGTTCAAATTCTGAATCATCATATGAGTGATATGGTTCAAAATTGAATCTGTATCCGAATCTCACCTTGATATATTACGATTGGCGGTATATTCTGAACATAAAGTTGTCCATTTGTCCTAATTTATTTATCAGCTGTCATAATTGAACTTTTGTACATGTAAGTTAAAATGGAACGTTACAGTTTATTAAATAATTTCCCATTGCAGTTTTGTTTGTGTTGGAATAATGTATTGGAGGTCTTTCCAAACGGACAGAATGACATGGTGCACTGTAAACCTGCTTTCCTTAATTTCTAATCTTTCTTTGGAATTCGTTGTCAATATGTCAATAGTCCAAGTTTTAGTAGCAGAATCGTTTTTGTAAATCGGGGTTTCATCAATAAAAATAAATCTTATATTAGAGTACCTAGTCTTCTTTATCTTTTAATTAACATTTTAAATAATTTAAATTTGAAATGTAGTGATGCGCACGCATAAATTGACAGAACATCAGAACATTTTGATTGATCTTTGAATCAATGTTACCATATATTGACAAAAATTACTAAAAATTTCAATTTTTTTATTATACCAACTGAAATCAACAGGTGGTGGATCTTTAAAAAAAACGGACTTTATCAACCAATTTGTCCAAACTTTGTTGAACGCCTCTGCGACATCCACAAACACTATTAGCGTATGCATTTTGTTTTCAAATCCGCTTTCTCTGTCTTTTCTAAAAATATTGTCGGAATTGTGTTTTTTTCGTTTTGAATTAGGTGAGTTTCTGTGATACATGCAATATCTATGTCGTGTCTGGCGATAAAAGAGATGAATATTAATCGCTGGGTTTTTAAATAATTAGCATTCCAGTTTAGGAGGGTTAGCTTGTGGGGTTATTATGTTTAGGTACCTAAATGCATCAGTATAAAATTGTATGTTGGGTTATTAACTTTGGCCCTTAAAAACTACGAAAATTCCAAACGCAGTCGCTTTTTACAATCTTTCCTTCAGACTGCAATATTCCCTATCTAGAGTACGTGCAGTTTTTCACAATCCTTGTAAGGTGCACTTTTGAGCATCCTACCAGTTTTATCATGCTTTGTCGATTACCTAAATATGTTCAACAATTTTCAATATAAGTGTAGGTATAGGTAAGTGTTAAGGAAATAAATTAAAGGTATCTATTTATGTAAGTAGTAGGTACATATCTTTGCGACATTTTGGAGTACAAATCTTTTCGATATCATTTGGTGATTCATCCATTGCTGCTGGAGTATGATGTTTTTGCTCCATGGTACGTTCAGGGGACAATTTTGAAAGGTTCAAATGTTACGCCTAGCCCAACACCTACCATAATTCATCAAACAATGAAATAAATCCAATAATAGCGACCTTTAACTTCTCCAGATGATAACGATATTACACAAAAGGTACTTTTCTAACCTCTCCGCTCACCACATAGAACGGTTTTTTAACCTACAATCATCCCAAGACAAATCTCAAGAGCAACTCCCTCATACTAGTGTATCCAACAATGCAGACAAATCAAATAACACAACTGAAACACCCAAGATCCCCCAATATTCTTACCTAATGGTCCTACTCATTATTAAAATGTTATAACAGACGTCAAGAAGGTAGTAAAGAAGATTTCTGTTAGATATATACAATATTTATAACACAGTGGTGTATATATCTTGATAGTTTATTCCAGAAAATTCATATAAATCTTTTACAGAATTTTACATATTTCAGTTATATAAAATTAACAACTTAAGTAACTATAGTAACATCAAAAACTAAAAACAAACACAGATAACTATTTGATTAAATTAAATTAAATTATTCAACACCCCCATGTAATCAAATACCCTCAATAGTTCCTTCGATGCCCAAATCTTTTAAGAAACCATTATGTTTTTCTTTGGATAGGGGCTTGGTCATTATATCTGCAATCATTTCATTTGTTGATAGATATTCAATTTTTATTACATTTTCTTCCACTGCTTGTCGAAGGAAATGATGTCTTACTTCAATGTGTTTGGTTCTTTTATGATGTTGCCGATTATTAACAATTTTTATTGCACTTTGGTTATCATTGAAAACATTTACTGTTGGTTCTCTTCCTAATATTTCATTTGTTAGATTTCTAATAAAGTAAATTTCTTTTCCAACATCACTCAGAGCCAAATATTCAGCTTCAGTGCTAGAAAGCGCGACAGTTTTTTGTTTTCTCGATTCCCAAAAAACAGTAGAATTTCCAATCCTAATAACAAATCCTGTATAGGACTTTCTGTCTATTATATCATTAGCCCAATCAGCATCTGCAAAGGCTTCAATTCCTTTATCACTTTTTCTAAAAACAAGTCCATAATTGATTCTTCCAGCTATATAACGCAGTATTCTTTTTGCTGCTATCCAATGAGTATTATCGTGGCAATTATTAAATTGACTTAAATAACTTACTGCAATATTCAAGTCTGGTCGAGTACATACAGTCAAGTACATCAGGCCTCCTATTAATTGCTGATACGGTACCTTTATATCACAAGTATCACTTTCAGGCTTCATAAGTTTTTCGTTAACTACCATTGGAGTTGCTACATGTTTAGCATTTTCCATTCCAAAAGATTTCAATAATCTGCATGCAAAATCTTTCTGATTAAGGCTTAAAATACCTTCTTCTCTATTACGTTTAACTTCCATTCCTAAACAATAAGTCACAGGACCTAAGAATTTAACATCAAATTCCTCTTTCAAGGCTTTAACAAACATTTCTTTTTCTTTAGTACAATCACTAATTACAAAGAAATCATCAACATACAGTGCAATGATTATTAACTTTTGTTCAATTCGTTTAATGTAAACACAAGGTTCACATTGAGACTGTACAAAGTTAATTGAAAGTAATTTTGTAATTTTCTTATTCCATGATCTACTGGCTTGCTTCAAACCATAAATACTTTTTTTTAATTTACAAACTCTATTCTCATCTCCAACTTCAAAACCCTCAGGTTGTTCCATATAAATGGTTTCTGTAAGTTCACCATTTAAAAAAGCGGTTTTGATATCTATATGATCAATATCCATGTTATTTTGATTTGCTAATGCAAATAAATATCTGATGGTCGAGTGTCTTACGACAGGAGCAAAAGTATCTTTGAAGTCTATGCCATATTTTTGACTAAACCCCTTAGCAACAAGCCTAGCTTTGAATCTTTCAACACCATTTTCATTTTTTATCTTAAATACCCATTTATTCTTTATTACATTTTGATTTTTGGGACGGTCTACTAAATCCCATACATTATGTTGCAATTTGAGCTATTTAGAGCCTCTCCAACTGTCTGAGGTTCCCCTGGTAAAGCCATTAATGTTGAAAATGAAACATCATCAATTGATAATGAAACATTATAATCTTTCATCCATACAGGTTATTTATGCTCACGCACAGACCTAATATTTACAGTTTCAAAGTTATTATCATTTGTATCAGAACTTTCATTTGAATCATTTACAGTATTATCATCTTTTTGATTTAAAACCGAAATAGAAGGTTCAATATTATTATTTTGAATGTTACTTTTAACATTTGAAACATTATCTTTCATATTTTCAATGAAAACAATATCTTTGGCTTTCGTTAGCTTTCCAGGATTATTAGGATCAGCTAATCTATATCCTTTTGATTCTTCACAGTAACCTATCATAATATATCTTTTAGATTTAAAGTCAAATTTTGTTCTTTTAACATCTGGAATATGAACATATGCTTCACATCCGAAAATCCTAAGATTACTCAAATCAACCTTCTTTTTAGACCAAATTTCCTCAGGAGTTGCACCCTTCACCGCTATAGTGGGACTACGATTCTTTAAATAAACAGCAGTGTTTATTGCTTCCCCCCAATAGCGCTTTTGAAGTCCAGAATCACTTAACATAGTTCTGGCTTTTTCAACTAAAATTCGATTTAGGCGTTCAGCCACCCCATTTTGTTCGGGCGTATATGAAATGGTAGTTTCATGCATTATACCATTTTTACAACAAAAATTAGTAAACGCTTTATTACAGTATTCCCTACCATTATCAGTCCTAATCCTTTTAATTTTCAAATCAGTTTGATTTTCAACAAATGTTTTAAATTGCACAAAGGTATCAAATACTTGTGATTTTTCTTTTAGTAAATAAACAAATGATTTACGTGAATAATCATCAGTAAAAGTCAGAAAATACTTAGCACCCATCCAACTAGGTTCTGACATTGGACCACATACATCTGAATGAATTAATTCTAATTTTTCTTGTGCTCGCCTAGCTTGACCTTTTGGAAATGCATTTCTTACTTGCTTTCCCTCAATACATGGTATACAAACATTTAAATCTTCCTCTTTAAAGTTTATGCCTATGGCTAGCTGTTCTTTTAACAAACGCATACCTGATATACTTAAGTGACCAAGTCTTCTGTGCCATGTATCCTGCGAGACAAAAGTTGATGATGCAGCAACAGTCTCCAATGCAGAATGATTTTCATTTGCCTCTTCATTTAGGAGATACAGACCACCATTTTTCCGTGATCCATAATTACCATAAATTGCACTTGTTTCTGCATCATATAAACGACATTACAATGCGATTTTTATCTGCAATTTTTCCAACTGAAATCAAATTAGTTGCAACATCAGGAACATGTAGAACATTTTCTATAATAGCAGTAGTTTAACTCTATATTACCTGAACCTATGCATTAAATTGTTTGATTATTAGCTACACTAACTGTTTTATCTAAACCAATATTGTTTAAATTTACAAATAATTGATCATTCATACACATATGATTTGTACAACCAGAGTCAATTACCCATTCTTCCTTCTTGAATGGTCCACTTCCAAGAGCTGATACCAAAAGCAAAGCAGCATTTTGTTCCTTTGCTTTTTCAATAGTATTCATAGGTGTCCTGTTTTGTAGTTTTGGACATCTTGGTTTAATATGACCTCTCTGGTGACAGTAGTGGCACACAGGAACAAATTTCAGAAAGGATTTGTTTTGTTTATATCCTTGTTCACCTTTTAAAGCTAGAGCAGTATCATTTTGATCATTATCCAGTTTTAGTCTATAATCTTCTTGAAGCAATCTTGATTTAACAAATTCACTGGTTAACTTAGTTTGTGAGAATTCTATAGTCATAACAAGAGGATTATATTCATCTGGTAAACCACATAACATTGTGACTGCTATTTCTTCATCATCAACAGCACAATTAAGATCAGCTAGATCTTGTGTAATAGACAAGATTTCGCTTAGATATAAATTCATTGATTCAAATTCATTGCAATTTATACGACAAAGCCTCCGTTTCAATGCTAATCTACGACTAATACCCTAACTTCAGGTTATCCCATGCAGATTTTGCAGTTTTTGCATTCCTCACATGAGGATGACAAGCTGAATTGACATTAAGACAAATTTTAGCATACGCTCTTTGATCTCGTACTTTTTCGTCTTCAGCAGACTTGTCTGATAAACCAATATCAGTTAAATTCCATAGCCCATGCTCAATGAGTAATAATTTCATTTGAAATTTCCAAGTTCCATAATTTCTCACACCTTCCAATTTTTCAATTGACTGATATCCAACAGAAACATTAACTGGAGTTGTATTTGCTGTCATCTTGATTTACACAAATATAAAACAACAATTATACTTGAAAAATTCACAACTATGAGATCTGGGCCCATAACCTGTTAGATATATACAATATTTATAACACAGTGGTGTATATATATTGATAGTTTATTCCAGAAAATTCATATAAATCTTTTACAGAATTTTACATATTTCAGTTATATAAAATTAACAACTTAAGTAACTATAGTAACATCAAAAACTAAAAACAAACACAGATAACTATTTGATTAAATTAAATTAAATTATTCAACAATTTCACTACTAGTACGTACAAACGTAATCAATTAAGAATTAACTTGAATAATATTGATGATTACAGACAACTTACTAATTTCTACGATGAAAATAAAGTAAACTACTTTACTTATCGTGACCCTGCAAGTTTTAACATCTCGGCAATCCTTCGAAACGTTGCTATATCTATCACAGGGGAGGAAATAAAAACAGAACTTCTTCATCTTAAATACCCATTGTCAAAACTTCCAGATTATTAAATAGTAAAAAATCCCAATGCCAATTACTATCCCGTTGTGCTTTCGATTACAGTTTAGTTTTTAGTATTTACTATACCTAATTTTCTGTTTTTTAATTTTTATTCTCTTGTTTCAACATAAATCATAATAGTTGATGATAAATTTTGTTATATCCCACTATTCTTCTTGTAAAACTCGCATTTCTTTCATAAAATGAGCGAAAGCAATATCCTTATGACTTAAAATTAAATTCGTAATCAGAATTTTCTTTAAAACAAATTTGTCGCTTTTGTTTCCATGGCGCTCTGCGTAAAAATGGATAACTTGAAATTGTAGGTAAAAACACAAGCTAAAGTAATATGTGTCATACATAGTTGAAATCAGAAAAAAAAGTTATACATCCAAAAATGCTAAAATCCAATATGGCGTCCATAAAAAAGTGTCTTAAAAATGTCTTAATTAAAAATTCGTAGTTTCACCTGTTTTCATTTTATCACTGAAAAACAAAAATCGGGAATTTTGATTTTTTTTAGATATTTTCTAAACTAAACGTCGTCGTAGGTCAAATTTCTTTTTAGATTATTGATCAGCATTAAAATACGCAACTTTGCCTCTATTGAACCGACTTTGTATCTCTTAAGCTAACCGAGATCCCCATGCTTAGCTTCGAAAAACGGACACCCTTACCCCATTAAAATTCCACGCTCAAAATACAAACTGGTACCCTAATATACAAGTCCATTATTAGACCAATATTTGCATATGGATGTATTAGTGTCAGGAATGCAACATCCAAAATCAATATAGATACCTACTATATACAAACTTCAGTTTCTTCAAAACAAAGTGTTACCTACGTACCTACTCTAACAAGTGCACAGTGGTTTGTCAGAAACCCACAAATCCATAGAGAAACAGGTATCCCTACAGTTCAGCAATTTATAAATACAACCATCAACAAATTTTATGCTAACATTAATCATTGTAGGCTAGTGGAGCAGTGCATTGCAATGTAGGCAAAAGATCTAGACTGAAAAGAAAGCTAGTAATTGATCTGATTAATAGTGATAGTGAATAGTGTTGTCAACTATATTCAGTGATAAATTCAATCACGTGATATACTTAATGCCCTTCATGCCAAATTAGTAATGACTATGTTATTTAATTTTTAATCCAGTTCACAGCTGTTATGAAGGACCATAAGTGTCTCTAGTGATTAAATGTGCAACTATACTATTAGCACTACCATGAATAGCACATATAGTCGGATTTTTTTTAGATGTCTGCTCTCGATTTACAAATTTTTGTTTGTTTGAAAGATAGAAACATACGTTTCTCTAATGGTACAAAAAAAATAGGGAGCTCTGTTTCTTCCGTTCAGCCTCCCTATCTCTTTTTGTCGTATTAGGGAAGCGTCTGTTTCTATATCTTTCAAACAAACAAATATTTGTAAATCGAGAGCAGACATCTAAAAAAATCCGACTATAGTGCTGAACTGGAGCAACTGTTTTTCAGTAGTTGCTACGATGTCTTCGTCTGAGGAGGATCGTGTTCTCGTTATGTGGATGTATGCAAAAAGAAAAAAAGAAGACGATTCTGGATTCATCCATGCTTAATGAAAAATTTTAATCTGAGGTTATACAAGGCTGCAGAAGACTTAGAAGATCCTGTAAAGTTTCAGACGATCGATGTACAGAATGATCTTTCCAAGTTTTTTGGAATTAGCTCGGATAGTAGGTCCATCTATTTAAAAAATGGATACCAAATTCAGGGATATCATAGGAGTTGAAGAAAGGCTATTAATAACTCTTAGGTATACCTATCACATTTATTTATTTAAAGTAATTTAACTATTATTTACATAAAACAAGAAGAAAAACTAGACACTGTCTCTTTTAGAATATCCATCCAGTCTGTTATTGTATAAAATTGGAAATTTCTCAACTTCTCCAATGAGTTTAAGATTCGTTGTTTCTTCTGTTGAAGGCATTTTTAAAAATCAACAACAAATTAATAAATTAGAATATTCACTTGCGACCGTGCGACGTGAAACCATGCAACTGGGAGGACAAGTTGCAAACGGCACGAGTTTCAAGGTTTCGTGCGACTATCGGTCTCCGTTGCACTGGTGTGAAGAGGTCTTAGTAAATGAATGGGCCAGTTGCATGAAACCAGTTGCAGTAGTCGTACGCGATCAGTTGCACGTAATTGGTCGCGCTAGTGAGCAAGCTGCCTTATTAGACTACAGAATTTAGAAAAAAGTTTAAATTTCGATTTTGAATAAAATTTTCCAAAGCGCATTAATATAACAGCACAAGTTTCATATAAAATTCAGTTAATCTGATAACGAGAATGTATCTAATACCAAGCTGTATTAGTGTAGAAAATTTAAACAAAATCGTGTAACCAGTTTTTTTGTAATAATTTTTCAAAAGTTTCAAATTTTTTGGAAGAGCACCCCGTTGAGACCGTTTTCGGATTTTCTAAATTAATTTTTCTTCGATCAGATAACTGGCTTTTGAGTTGTGCGGCGTTAAAGTCAAAATTTTGAAAAATTCATAGCGGCCACCATAATTAAAGTTAGAGAGTCCGGTAAATCGTAAATAACTGTTTCCCTTGAATTATGGTCTTCGTATCCGCTACTCAGATTTGCACAATTCTACTTCTGAAAACAATACTGCCTAAAAACATGTCTAACTACCGCTTCCGGTTTTAGATGTTTTCGAAGAGACTTTTTGTCGATGAATTGTTGATGTTCCCATTCATTTCAAATTTCATCAAAATCGGTTTACCAGTTTCGGCGTTAGAGGCGTTACACACACACACCGTGACATCTTTTCCAAACCACTTTTTTGGGTACCTGTGGTCCAAAACATGTATTTCCGCGAAAATCTCAATTTCGAGGTTTTTCATATCAATATTTCCCCCTATCCGGTAAAATGCCCGCCGTCAAAATCCCGCCGGTCATTTGCCCGCGAGGTGAAATGCCCGAGTGGTCAAAATCCCGCTAACCAATTTCCCGCCAGTACAAAATCCCGCTGGTCATATGCCCGCCAAATATACTTTCAATATAGGTACCCAACAGCTGGGCGTATGTATATACACAAGGCCACTGGGTAAAAATAATTCACAAACTGCAACTAACCTAAAGGAAAGACCTTACAAAGACTAGTGGTTAGACTTTAGGTTAGTTGCAGTTTGAGAATTATTTTTCACAAACCCAGTGGACGGGTGGAATGCGAAATTGGAAACACCTTTTTTCTCGGAAGTTATTATAGATATCGAAAAATTGTTTAAATAAAGTTTTTAGTACTTTAAAGAAGCTAACTAAATCTGTATAAATTTGGTAAAAAAAAAGTTTAATTTTCGTAGATATTGCCATATTTGTACTTTTTTTAAATGGAATACCCTGTATATTATTACACTAATTAAGAGAAAATAATTTTTACTTTAAAAAAGTTTAAGGGTTCTTACCTTCTAAACTTAATAGTTTTTGAGATATTAATGAAAATATTTAAATGTTTCTTATCAAAATAAAGTGTGCGTTGAAAACAAAATTTGTTGACAGTAATGACAGTTGAGTTATTTTGTATTGTATTTTATCCAAACCATTCGTATTTATTCAAATTAGAAAGAAAGCTGCGTAGGACTGGATCAGTATTAAGGAATTACGAAACACGTGAGATAAATGAAAATTTAGAAGTTGGCGTATTAGCATATTTCAATATTAACCCGAAAAAATTTGAAGTTTTTGTAGTTAGATAACATTTATTTTGTATTTATCTATGAGCTACTATGATAAAATAATTGTTTATTTTGTACATTGTTTTTAATAGTAATTTTGTTTTCAACGCACACTTTATTTTGAGAAGAAACATTTAAATATTTTCATTAATATCTCAAAAACTATTAAGTTTAGAAGGTAAGAACCCTTAAACTTTTTGAAAGCAAAAATTATTTTCTCTTAATTAGTGTAATAATATACAGGGTATTCCATTTAAAAAAAGTACAAATATGGCAATATCTACGAAAATTAAACTTTTTTTTTACCAAATTTATACAGATTTAGTTAGCTTCTTCAAAGTACTAAAAACTTTATTTAAACAAT